>JAQSUU010000231.1:14200000-14586702 GCA_038087645.1 Saccharum hybrid cultivar R570
AGCAGCGCTTGCCCGCTCGTAGTGGACGAAGTCTGACCATCGGTATGCCGGTGAGTGACCCTTCATTTCCTCCCTTGGTTCTTTAGTTAGTGTTTTTGCCTTATTCTTGGCTTCATTTGTGAGCAGAGCTGCTTGCGAAGGTGGAGTCACTCCGTGGCACCACTGACGTCCTTGCCAACTTCGTTCATGCTCCAGCGGGGCATCGAGAGGAGCACCTTCTCAGTGCACAGGCACTCATCAAGGCGACGATCGAGCGCAGCGTCCGTCGGGGAGCGGCCGTTGTGCTGACGATGGCCCAGGCGGCCACCGACATGGAGCTCTAGGACATTGAAGGCTTCCCCTTGGGGGAGGGGCTGGGAGACTATGAGGACCTCTCGAGGGCTCCAAGCCGGTAGCAAACGTCTTTGCTGCTCTTGTCCCTGCGAAACAGGTCCTCAACGAGGATCCGTAGGCTTTGCTTAGGACCTCTCCCATCCCTTAAATGTAAAAGAAAATTTTATCTAAAAATTAAGCTCGTCTAATCGCTATCGCATTCATATCGCTCCGTGTCCTTCCTTGTTTTGCTTTGATTTGCCTGGCAGCAACGGCTGGCGAGGCCGCCGAGACTTCATTCGTTGGGAGAGCCCAAGGGTTTTAGAAAGGAAAGAACTCGTGTGCGCGTAGCTTATGCGATTTTTGACAGAATGATCTGATGTTTAGGCGTTGCGATTTCCCACATCTTGAGGCGAGGACGTATACACCCTTGTTGATGCCTCTACCCAAACCTTGGGTCATAGGCTTGATGTGGCGCTCGGGAGGGTTTGTTCGCGGGTCAGACATTCCTACCCCTGGGTCCTCCAAAATCCCCACTCGCGCGTGAACCCGGTCAAGAGGCCTAGTTAACGTATCCCTCGTGCATCTTTTTCGTAAATAGGAGGGTTGGGACAACGCCACGGCATCTCTCGCTAGGTCGAGCCATGGTGCCCGTTGAGTTACAATCGGGTTAGCTCGAGTGAAGCCCCGATTCCCGTTCGTGGGGATCCAACAGAGGTAAGCTAGTGACCGGCTTTAAAAATTCCTGATGGTTGGTTCAAGGAGTTCCCGGGTTTGTTCGACCAACCCCGATGGATTGTTGCCTTTTTTTTGAAAAAAACTCCCGAACCGTAAACCGGCCTGGACTTAAGCATGGCTTGAGAAGGCCCTCAACGCTCAGCACGTCCAGGTATTTGGCCGCTCGTGTGCCCCTTCTCAGGCCATCCCTCACTCGGGTGGCTCAGAGCAGCTGTCGAACCCTCCGTGGGCCAGCCTTCGAACTCTGTTTCTTAACGGACCATGAAGGGGACAAACCACATAACGTAATTATCGCTGACGATTTAACTCATGGTTTAAATGAGAGGATAAATTACAACGAGTAACGTACTTAGATTTTGAATGCATGCGCAGACTGATTAACTTCCAAAAACAAGATAATAGATCTTGGGCATGGGGTGATGTGGTGATCTATTGATAGTGGCGTGTCGACGTCGTGTGTAGCCTCTGTCTCCTAGCGTCATGGCCACGTGAGCTCATAGCCGCTGTTGTTGGAGTTGCCGCCGTCGAGGAGGTAGTCGCAGACGCCGATGAAGCGACACAGGGTCCTTGGGTCGTCGAGCCCGGAGAAGTCGGCGTCGGCCCAACTGCCGTCGTCTTCGTCGCAGCTGGTGCTAGAGGCCGTCTCGGTGGTCGCGAGGACTTCTGTGACGGCCAGCATATGGTGAGTCGGCAGATCCGTGGCCACACATGGATTGAGGTGAAAAATAGTCGAGGACTGGCCGCGGGCTTTCTTGTGGCTGTGCGGCTTGCCGGCCCACGTCGATCTGTCGTGGGAACTTCCTGGTCGGTCGTCCTTTGGGGCCTGCCCTCGTCGGTGTATAGGCGAAGGCTAGATAGGGCCTTAGAGATGGTGTCAATGTCGACAGAAGGGGGAAGGAGGACCAAATTGTAGTCCACTCCTGTGCAGAGGAAGTCCAGGCTCCCAAACAGGATATGGGAGCCCAGAGTGAAGCGAATGCGATGATTGGCCATCTGAAGCCTGACAAAGCAGATCGTGACACGCAGAAGGCCCCTACCTGGCACGCCAACTGTCAGTGTCTAGAAACCGGGGTTCTAGGCAGAGCAATGAGTGAATTTGTATCTGCACGTTTAGACCCGGATGGTGTGCAAAGCGGACACAAAGGTGTATACTGGTTCGGGCAAGAATAGTCCTACATCCAGTGGGTTCTACTGCTGCTCGTGTTGCCTTGCACCGGAGTGCTCGCAGTAGGGGTTACAAGCTTTCGAGAGAGGGAACAAATCCCAGGTCTCTTTTGGGGGGTGATGTGTGTGCGTTGTCTTAGCGAGGAGTGTGTCTGTCGTTTTTGTCTTCGTGTTCGTCCGGTGTGTGTGGCCCCTGCCTCCCCTTTTATAGTTTTTAAGGGGGGCTCGGGTTACACTCGTGGTAAGAAGGGAAGGTGAAATAGGAAAAGACGAAAGAGAAAAACAAAAAAAGGTGGCCTTGGGTGCGGCCGTCTTCCTCCTTATCTGGTGTGAGCAGTTTCCCCTGTAGCACAGAGATGCAATGTGCGTTGATCTTTTGGCCTCTCCATCCGCTGGTGCGACATGTTGTGGTCATGCTTCGTCCTGTGTGCTTTTGTGTCATCGAGGATGGGCGGTACGGACGCCCGGATTCGCGTAGAGAGGGGGGTAGGTGGTATAGTTGTCGTTACCCCCGTCGCTGTAGAGGTATGGATGTCGTGGTGGTGGAATGACCGGGATCATGTTGGGTCAGAGCGCTGTTCCCACGCTCCTGTTCATTGTGCACGGTCATGTCCATCCCATCGGTGGGAGTGGGTGCCGTGGTGAGGGCCCCTATGACTCTCCGCCTTGCCAGAGGGCTCCATGTGTCCCTCGGGCGAGGCAATAGTATGCTAAGAGGGTCGGGCGCTCCTGTGCTTACGTTGTAGGGGTCGGGCGAGGCGGAACTCGTTCCCGACAAGGCGCAGGGGTCAGGCGCTTTGATGATGTCATGGGGCTCAGGCGAGCCGGAAACTTCCGCCCGAGGCGTCTATCTCGCCCGAGACCTCTCCGCAAGGCTCGGGCAGGACAAAGGTTGGCTTTTCGGCTTCGAGCGACTGACATGCTGTCAGCGCCTTTAATTAACGGGTCGGTTTTACCGGGGCCCCTACGATGTGGCTTTAGCAGATGTGCAAGGTGTCGTATTTCGCAATCCGTTGGGTACCCTGATATATTGATACCTGACAGATTGTGTCTACGTACTTCTACCGCACAACATGTATGCATAGTGTCGGGAGAACCCTATTTTTTGTGTTCAGGGTATCAATGGTGTGATACAATATACGGGTATAACCATCAGGAGGATTCAAGTTCTTTCACAAACAAAAACATTTGATGGGAAAACACTCATGTTAGTAGTATCAGAAAATAAATCAACACATTATTCATGTTGACACATCAGGTTTTATTTCCTGAAACATAGTACAGGCAACACACATACACTCATGGATTTATCCACCTTTGAGAAACTTGACTAAAATATCTTCAGACAGGCACCTCACTACTATCGCACAAAAAAAAATATTAGCCGCAAGGGCAAGCACATGTGCTACGGACAAATTCGACCACCACAAGGAGTCTAACCATAACAAGCTAAGCTGCGGTTAATTCCAATTTGTATGCATAAGTTGTTTTACCAGTGAAAGAAGGTTGCATATAGCTACTGTCGTAGGTCTTCTTCTTTTTCCCTAATGAAATGGAACCCAACTATAATTAATTGAAAGAGATAGCATTGTACTCAGCATCTATTAATTACTACTATCTACTAATTAGGGCACTTCCAACCTAGAAATAGATGGTTTCTATGACCATTAATTAGTGTACAAACTAAGCAAAATGCTGATGTGATATTATGGTTAATGAAGAGGGGGAAGGAAATGATTTCTTATATAGGAAACTATGTCTAGATTAATGATAACCAAGATACAAACAAATATGATTTGTAGATGATATGAGAGAGAAGACATTTGATGGACAAATTTTAGTTTTGAAGAAACTATCCATTAGGAATTTGGTTTCTATGTGTAGTGTCTACATGATTTGATAAGTATGGAAAGTATCTCATAGTTTTTAGGCTGGTGCTGCCATGAAGACTTCATGGAGTTTCCTTGTTACAAGACACGCTAGAGAAAAATATCAATAATCCTAAAAACGGTCATAAAAATCAGAAACATCCATATTCCCTGATATGGACCAGTTGATCATAGCTTTTGTTTCGCTCAAGGACTACAAATCCGACCAGGTTGTACGCATGATACACCCAATCCTGGGCAAGAACCTATTCTTGCCTCGATTGGGAGCTAACACAGAGCAAGAATACTCCATGTTCCGTGCATGGTCCATACATACATGCAGTCATATGTGACATATGCGCTACCTCTCTTTACACACTTTGTGTGGCATAAGCATATAACAAAAGATATGAAGCAACCTTTTGTTAAACCTTGGCCAGCCAACCGGCCCCTAGCTACACCTAGGTACCCTCATGCGTCTGCTGGTACACACAATACACCTCCTCTCTCCTCAATCCTCATGCATGTGTACACCACATCCAGAAGCAAGCAATGAGCATATGCATACATATGCCCTTTGATGAGCAGCAGGGCAGGCAAGCAAGCAAGCTTACTCTTGTCCTTGCCTGCTGCCTTTGATAAAGCACCACGCACACAACAGCAAGCACAGACGCACGCCCCAATGTCTCCCCCGTCTCCTTTTGTGCTAGCTAGCTTTGTTCCTGGATCGACGGTTGTCTTATCTCTTACTATTCTTTACTCCTAGCCTCTCTTTTCGTTTCTTCAAGCTTTCGTTCTTCCCTCACTAGGACCATATGTGGCACACATGCATGCGTATATATGCACCATCAGATCATAAATATGGCTGCTGAGAAGCAAATCAATCTATATATGCAGCTAGCTCTAGCCTGCTGTCTTCTCTTGTTATCCATGGCCGATCGATCTCGGTTGGTTCAACTGATCGATATGTCAATGGCGCGGATTATATCCGTCCTAGGGTGAAGTCGAGGTTCGGTTTCTTGTCTCTGCCAAACATCCCAGCTACTTGGAACGATGACGAGTTTAGGTCGGAGACATCGTCAAGGCTCAGTGATTGCACGTCCTGCAAACATTAGGTCGAAAAAAAACAAATTAAAGTGGAAGGTTAAAAGATTGGAAATGATGTGATAACTGCACTAACTGATGGGGAACGAGCCAAAGGCTCGATTGGTCAGTAGCTTGAGCCAAAGGCCAGCACACTGCCTCCCCGGGTTCAAACTCGGCGGCCCGCAATATTTCTGTGCGCACTGTGCATAGAAATGGGGAGAAAACTCCTCGGTTCAAAAAAAAAAAACTGCACTAACTGATGGCTCCAAAATGCAAGCTGCCGACAATATGCATTAACAGATCAAAGTTCAACAGGGGCACGGTCCAAAGGCGCATGAAACGGAATGATCGCTGTTGCACTAACTAGCATGGCATCATGGCCATCGTCGGCGAGGTATTGGAGATAATGATGGACTTGGTTTAGAGAAAAAAAAGGCGCTGCGTACCTCGAAGGATTTGATGTCGCCGGGAGTGGCATCTCTTGATTTGTCATGGAACCAGGCCCCCTTGCTGCTGGAGCAAAGAAGAAAAAGGAGAGGAATTCAATCATCGAAAAAGATTATCATGGGCTGATCGAGAGAATCAAATGCCTCCATATCTTTTCAACCGTAGTGGGAGTCCATTGATGTGAGAGAAAAAGAAGGCAGCTAGCAGGGAACAAAGTGGGCATGCAACACCGTACCTATGCTTTCACTGTTAAGATGCTGTAAATGACAAGCTAACTTTATCATATCAGGGACTAACTGGAGGTAAAGGTCGTGCATACATGTTCTAGCTTATGCTACTACTCTGATCTACCATGTGATATGGCACACTGATCAATGCCTGCGCACACATGTCGTAGGTGTTAGGAAGGTTCATATGTGCTGAGGTATAGATAGACTCATCACTGCTACGCTACCGTATTTCAACCATACATGCACATTTGTAACCAGAAAATTGCACATATCATGTATGTTGTTTCTCGTGTAGTTTCTCAAGATTCGATGATGTACCACTGTTTCATGTCGTAGTAGTGGAAAAATGTGTTCACTTTGTCATTGCTACCTAGCATATCCATTATTAAATCTAATAACTTAATATATTGGAGAGATCATTGCAGCATGATGGGGAGCAGATGGAACAAAGGTACGAGCCCCTGGTGCTTTTTGGGAGCACTTGGAGGTGGTCGTTATAGTAAACAAGGAAAATGAGACAAAGGAATACTCCGTTGTTTTGCCTAAAGTGGCTAGAAGATGACTAGTTTGAACCTAAAGAAGAAGACCACTACTAGTTTGAATCGGAAATGATGTCGGAAGGTGCACGTTATTAGCTGACTGGTCCTTTAGAGCATTGTTATACTAATGACTGTAGTACGTACTCCACCGTACGGCAGTGTATATAGCAGCTGATTTCTGAAGAATATACACGTACTGCATGTAGAGGTCAGAGCCATGCATTCATATGATTAGAGGTAGTCTAAACATGTTAGTAAGACACTGTGTATTGGGGGGTAATGCTTTGTTTGTGCTTTTAACACTAGACAGCCTTTTGAGCTACATCCCTCTCCTGGACCTATACAGTCGAGTAGACAAGCAGTTTCACCTTTTGAGCTACATCCCTCTCCTGGACCTATACAGTCGAGTAGAGAAGCAGTTTCACAAGAATGTCATTCATCACATCTCTAGTTAGATTCACTACTAATCTAGTCCCGGTCATGTCATTCATCACATCTCTAGTTAGATTCGCTGCTACTGCTAACACTATACCTCTCCTGAACATTCTAGAAAGCTAGTAATTTGGATTTAGATGACTAATATAATGGAGGAGTGGTAAGAGGTATACAGCAAGATGTGATCAGAAAGGAAATATAATGGCGTGATATATTTGTGTACCTTATGGAGGAGTTGCTCCAGAGAGCACACATGCTGGAGCCATGCTCGTTGCCGTCAGGATTAGAGTGCTGAGCAGACGACTCAGACCCGCTGGTGGTGTTGGTGAGGTCAAACAGGTTGTCGTCGGGGATGTCGATGATCGTTTTCGCAGCCGCTTGCCCTGCAAAATATTCGATGGACTAGCATTTCACAAGATTTGTACGGTCTACTACATATATTTTCCATGCTGCTGCTGAAATACTACTGAGTTACTGACACCTAGGGGTAGTAGTACTATATATGATCATCGTCCTCGTACATACCAAAGGATGAAGCAGAAGCTGGCTTGTGGTCAGTAGTCTTGATGGTCCGATACATCTGCACCCAAGAAAAGAAAATCCAAGGATGACGATGACGATCAAGCGTAAAAAAAAGTCTGGCAAGATCGAGCTGTAGGAATATCGAAGTGGTACAATTAAAGTCAATGGGGGTACTGGTCATACAAGGAAGGAGGGCCAATGAATGAATAAACAATAAGGCTGCACAACACAAGCGGGGGCATTGATGGCTCGATCAGCTACTGTGCAGCGCGCAGCAGGTAGCAGCGTCCCAGCAGCGGCAGCGGCAGCTCCTCCGAGGGTAAGATTCATTATTGCGGAATGATGCCGGGTTGTACTTGCCACCCCTTCTTGGGCAGTATGCATATCAATGCTGCTGCGGCTCGGCTGCCCGGCTGCTGCATCCTGCTCCTGCTCCTGCCTCCGTGTGTGCGCATCGTGATCGTGTGGCCGATGGATCCTCGAAACGACGATGGCCTGATCCGCCCGGCCGGCCGACTCCGCCATGTCATCCAGAGGCCGGCCCAGCTGATCGAGCTGATCAGCTGATCCCTTCCTTCCGGTGTGGCTTTTAATGGCAAGCCGCATTGCATGCTTTGAGCACTCGAACTGATTCTGATCTCGCTCAGCTCGGGGTTTTATTAATTGAAAAGCTGCATGCGCCCGGCCCCGTGGAAAAAGCTACAGCTACAGCTACGTTGGCGACAATGCAGAACCCCTCGTCTCCCAAGCTGCTAGCAAGCACTGATCGCGCTTTCTCTCTCGTGGTGGAAGGATATATCCATATGGGGGTGGTGTGTTACTGCCGGGGGAGAGAGATTTTTACTGCTTCCATCTCGGCAAGTCAAAGTGTAAAATGACCCTACTCCTAACCTATTCCATGCCGCATGAGATGAGCTACCGGCAAGTACAAGTACAAGCAGTGAAACTGTGAAAATGAGGTCAACTTTATCGTGCAAGAAATGAGTGTATAGCTTGTTTTTCTAAAAGGAGTGTATATATATATATATATATATACAGTACAGTATGTAAGTACAGCGTACTGTATTCTCTCTTCCATATTGATGAGGTCTAGTCTGTACTCTTTTATTTAGGGAAAAAATACTACTACAAAAGTATGATCTGTACGTTACCGATCGAGAGGATGAACATTCATATGTAGGAGTGTATCTAGAGAGAGAAGAAGGGCGTGCAAGAACAATGCAAAACATGCTCATAGTCATAGTAGGGGAGATAGTAGAGAACGAAGCTAGTAGAACCAGGAGGGTCGTTAGCTGAGATTAGTTGCCTACCGATTGTATATATACGGCGTACGTACAAGGGATCGGATAGATAGAATTCATGAGTATTGTATAGGTGATCGATTATTCCCCTCACCTGCAAGTGCGACTTGACATGGGCCAAGGTCAGATCCTTCACGTCCATTAGCTCAAGAACTGACTTGGGTGTAGCTCCTGCACATACAGGCAGCAGCAAAAGCATCGTCAGCACGCAATCATTCACCCAGCACCACCAGCAGCAGGCTAGCAGCGACGAGCTAGCTAGTGCTACTGCTAGGCCAAGCCACCAAAGGAAGGAAGGAGCTAGCGTCGCATCGCGTACTCTCGTGGCCCCCGAGCAGCTCGACGGCATGGACGAAGCGCGCGTGCAGCGACGTCGTCCACCGCATCCGGGGCGCGCGCGCTCCCCGCTTCGCCGGGGCCCCCGCGAGGCGGAGCGCGGCCTTGGGGGACCTCGGCCCGGCGGCGTGGCCGATCGCGTCGTAGCAATGCGGGTGGTGGTGGTGCGGGTGGCTCTGCAGGAAGGGGAGCGGCTGCGAGGTGTTGTACACGGGGATGCCCCGGATGGGCCTCATGGAGGCCAGGTCCCGGCGGAGGCCACCGGCGCCGCCGCCCTCCGGGAGGATAGGCTGGGTGTGGTGCAAGAACGGGAAGCCCAGGTGGGAGTGCGAGCTCGTCGGCACCTGATGATGATGGTGGTGCGCGCCCGCCGCCGCCACCGCCTCGTGGTATCCCACAGCTGTCGGCGCCGAGGAGGCGAAGGCGAGGGAGGGGGCCGTGGTGACCGTGGCAGCCGCCGTTGTTGGAGTTGCAGGCGAGGTGGTGTCTAGAGCCCTCTTCCAGAACCCTAGCTCCATCGGCTTGGTGGCTGGGGGAGGGCTGATCTGCAGCTGCAAGTCCGGGTGCGCTGGGAACAGCTCCATTCTCTCGATCTCTCTCCAAGTGTATGACGAGAAGCCCGCCGGCTGGTGTATCTTCTCGTCGTCGTATATAGAAGGGATCGGCGGAGGAGAGTATGGCGGCTGCGTATGATTTGGTTGGGGGGAGAGTATGGAAATTGAGGAGGAGGCCGGAATTCTCGCTTGGAACTTGGAAGCGAGCAGCCTAGCTTGCTAGGTAGCTAGTGTGTGTGAGAGCTAGCAGGAGTTGAGAGAAGGGGAGGAGGAGCTGAGGCGGAGAGAGGGGGAGAGAGGGTTGGAGACTTGGAGTGGAAAGGACAGGAGTGTGGGTTTGTATTTGTATGTGTAGTGCGCCGTGTGATAAAGAGGGGGCGAGGCTTGTAGTAGCTTGTTGCTGGGAGGTGAGGTGGTGCCGTGGTGGTGTGGCCTAGGAGGCGGCTGTGTGTTTAGTTCCTAAATTTAGGGTGCTAAAATTTACTGTAGCATTCGTTTGTATTTGGTAATAATTATCTAACCGTTGACTAATTAGGCTCAAAACGTTCGTCTCGCAAAGTACAATCAAACTGTGTAATTAGTTTTTTATTTTATCCATATTTAGTACTCCATACATGTATCGTAAGTTTGATGTAACGGGGAATTTTTTTTTTATAGTGTACTTTTTAATGGATCTCTCCTTTTGCTTTCCTTTCCGCTTTCTTTTTCTCCCCCCTCTTCCGCGGGCGTCTTTTTTGTTTTTTTGGCCCTTTTTTTGAAAGATTCTCTCAAATAGGCCCCTGACGGAAAGATTTCAAAAAATGGACCCTCAGCTTGGCGCCATGGACCATGGCGCCAAGCTACAACGTCATGGCGCCATGTATCCTGGCGCCAAGAGGCATCCGACGTGGCTACACGGGGATCTACGTGGCGCGTAGGCTTGGCGCCAAGATCCGTAATATCCTGGCGCCAAACCTTGGCGCCACGGATCTTGGCGCCAAGCCTTGGCGCCACGGATCTTGGCGCCAAGCCCCTTAATAACTGTCGGCCCTTCCTTTTCTTCTTCCTTCTCTTTCCTTTCTTCCTCATTTCTTCTTCCTCTTCCTCGCGCCCGACCCCGCCGCCACTCGCCGTCGCCGCCGCCGGTCGTCGCTCCGCCCGCCGCCGCCCGTACCACGCCGGCCGCCGCGCCCTCTGCCGGCTCCCGCCGCCGCCGGAGCCGCCCGTGCCGCGCGCGGCCACCGCCGCCCCCGCCGGCCGTAGCGCCCGCGCCGCCGCCGGCCGGCGCCGCCACCGCCGGCCGCCGCCACTAGGCCCGGCGCGGCCCCCGCCGGCCGCCGCCGCCCCCTCCGCCGGCGCCGCATCACCCGCCGCCGGGCACCGGCGGCGGCCGCCGCCGGCCACAAGTAAGTTTTTTTTTTTTAAATTAAGTTAGGATTATTGAAATTTAATATATTTTTGAAGTTATTATTTATTATTTAATTTAGTATGAAATTTAGTTAGGATTAGTGAAATTTAGTTTAAATATATATGTTAATATTGTTTAGATTGATTATATAATTTAGTTAGTTATTTAGTTAGCTAAGTAGTTAGATAATTATTTAGTTAGCTAATTATATATTCATTAGTTAGTTATTTAGTTAGCTAATTATTTTTTTAGTGTTAGTTAGTTTTTTTTTAGTTATTATTTTATTTCGATTTAGTTATTTAGTAAGTAAGTAGTAGTATACTAAATTCGTCATTTTTAGTTATAGTATGTAATTTTTAGTAGTTAGTAGTAGTTAATATCTTTTTTTAGTTAATTAATTAGTTAGTTAGTAGTGAATAATTAGTAGTTAGTAGTTAATTCATATTTATTAGAGACCTATTACTTATTATGTTTTAAATATACTGGAGTAAAATAATTATACTTAGTACGCTTAGTTATGTTTTCGAACTAGATGGACAACCTAGTGAGCATTTATTATGGAGGAACTGTAGAACGAGATCGCTATGGATATGTTGAGCTTGTGGACATGCAAAGTGTGCCTGTGCTATTCAATGAGAGGCCATCATTCAGTGAGTTGACTGCAAGAGCTCGTGAGGAGGTACATAGCCGGACGGATGATGGCATCATAGTTGATGGTGTACTTCACTTTGGTTACCCTCCCAACATGCTAAGGAAGATGATCCCAATAGGTTGTGCAGATCAGTGGGACAACTATGTGAGATCGGCTATGAAAAGCCAGTTCCAAAGTTTGGATGTGGTTGTGCAGCGGGTGCTCGTTGATCCAATCCCTCTTGGGTTGTCCCCGCCAATGGGTGAGCACGCATGTTTTGAACCTCCCGTCTTGGAACGTGATGTGGATGCGGAGGTCCCGCCTATGGTTCCCGATGCACAATCTGCCCCTAACGATGTGGCACATCCTCCTCAGGAGATCCCGTTGACACAGAATCATCCTAGTAAGTGTCAATTAGGTGTCCTATTTTTCTTTGAAACTTAAGTCTTTTCTTTTCATCCACTCTTCTTATCATCTCTTCTTCGTTGTTGCAATATTGCAGGAGATGTTCCCGATAATGAGGGCGCTCCTGCGGATGATGCTCAAGTCCAGATTGGAGATGGAATCCGCGCCTCCAATAGTGTTGAAATTATGAATGATTCAGAGCCATATGAGATCGCAAGGGCTGTTGATTCTGACGATGATCGTCCCGTTGGAGAGCTCACAGAGAGTGACGTTGAGATGCTTAGGCGTATTTTTCCCGGCCGTCGTGATCCTCTGATTCATGAGTTCAGTGATCTTACTCATTCAGATCAGGCGTTTGCAGAAGGACGTGATGATGAGCTGCAGGAAGCTCCAGAGGCTGGTCCTAGTATGGAGATAGAGAAGGGTAGGGTTTTCAATGACCTCCCTGCATTGAAGAGGTGGTTGCAAGCGTTTGCAGTGCTACGCAAGAGACCGTTTAAGGTCCTGCATTCCTATGTGGAGCGGCGTTACACGGTTGTGTGTGACAAGGAACGGTGTCCATGGAGAGTTTGTGCAAGGAAGCAAAAGGTTTCAGGAAAGTGGAAGATCACAAGAGTTGTTGGGCCGCATACCTGTTCCTCACATGACCTGAACACAAAGCATCGGCAGTTGACATCAACCCTCATTGCCAAGCGGTTGATGAAAGTATTACAGGGAGAGCCGAATATGAAGGTCAGGACAATTATCAAAATAGTTAATGAGGTATATGGAGGATATGACATAAGTTATGGCAAAGCCTGGAGGGCTAAGCAGCGTGCGTGGAAGATGATATATGGGGACTGGGAGGATGGCTACGAGCAGCTTCCAGTACTTCTCAATGCAATCCAAGCAGTGAATCCGGGCATGCATTACGAGTACATCCCTAGGCCAGACGCATGGAAAGATGGGAGGCAGATATTCTTTCGTGCTTTCTGGTGCTTCCCTCAGTGTGTCGAGGCCTTTAGGCACTGCCGTCCAGTCTTCTCCATTGATGGTACATTCTTGATTGGCAAGTACCGTGGCACACTACTCATAGCCATATCATGTGACGCAAACAACAAACTTGTTCCTTTGGCATTTGGTTTGGTTGAGAGGGAGAATAATGATAGCTGGGGATGGTTCTTGAGGCTAGTCCGGATACATGTGGTTGGGCCTGGCAGGGAGGTGGGCGTCATATCGGATAGGCACCAGGGCATACTTCATGCTGTGCGAGAGGAGATAGAGGGGTACGCGCCTTTGCACCATCGTTGGTGTACTCGGCACCTTGCTGAGAATCTACTCCGAAAGGATGGTGTCAAGGATAATTTTGATCTTTTCCAGGAGGCTGCTAGACAGCTTGAGGATAAGTATTTTCGGAGGAAGTTAGAGGAAGTTAGAACCGCATCTAATGCAGAAGGTAGACAGTGGCTGACAGGTTTGATGAGAGATGTGGAGAAATGGACAAGAGCTCATGACGCAGGTGGTTGGAGGTACGAGTTTCAGTGCAGCAACATGGCAGAGTCATTTAACAAGCTGTTGCTGGGGATTCGTGGTATGCCCGTGAACGCTATCGTTCAATTCACATTCTATAAGCTTGTTGCATGGTTCAACGATCGGCACGCCCATGCATTGCAGTTGCAGAGTGAAGGTAAGATTTGGGCTCCAACACCTCAGGCACATTTAGAGAAGGCGAAGGAAAGGGCTGGGACACATGAGGTCACATGTTTTGACCATGCGACTGGAAGGTATGAGGTGAAGCATATCGGTGGTACTACATCTGATGGCGAGGTCCGAGATGCGAGGATTCATGTTGTAGTCCTCCAAGATTTCTCATGCACTTGTGGGAAACCAAGGCAGTATCACTTTGTATGCTCTCACCTTATAGCAGCTGCTAGGCATCGCAACTATGATATTGAGGCTAGGATACCTCATCAGTTCAGTGTCCACACGCTGGTCGAGACATGGAGGCCCCGCTTTGTGCCTTTCCGAGACCCTGGAGAGTGGCCTCCATACGACGGTCCAAGGTACGTCGCAGATCCAGCCTACCGTTGGAACAAGAGGGGCTCTAGAAAGAGGACGAGGCACAGGATGGTTATGGATCAGATACCTGGTAGAACGCGACGTGGTAGAGTGACGCCATTTCTTAATGACCCAGAGCAGTACGAGTGTGGCAAGTGCGGTAGACTTGGGCACAACTCCCGCACCTGCCATTGGCAAATTAGTGAGGTGCGACTTGTAGGTGTTTTTATTATTTAATACTTATCATATTGATTATTCGATTCTTACTTTACGTTTAATTGCTATTTATTTAATAAGTTACTGACACTAATTTCTTTAGGATGGCGCAATTCCACCTTCTGGATCCGGTGTACGACGAGACCCACCGAGGACGTCTCGTAGCGTCGGGGCAGGTAAGATTTGACAGTCTCATATCACATACTTCGAATTATAAGTGCATATATGTGTGCCTAGTAACATTTGTATTTTGTGTAAATGCAGAACCTTCCCCTCCTTCGTTCTAGAGTACATGGAGGGTTCTTGGAGATGCAGTACGACGACAGGTACACCCCGTACCTATCGAGAGCCGGCCTCGACGTCGTATCTTTTCAGGTTCGCCGTGGCCTACCTTTGTTCAACTCGGCGGGCTTGACTGCGTTGGTGGACAGGTATTTTTTTTATCAAATAGGTTGTATTAATAATCAATTGTCGACGCGCCAATGTTTCTAATAAACATTTTTTTTGCTAAAATTATAGGTGGCGACCTGAGACTCACACCAATGTAGGCATGGTGAGGACTGCTTAGTGCAAATGTTCGTGGAGGGTTTGGATGGAGGTCGCCGATTCTTCAAATGTCCACGAGCAGAGGTAACTGGTTTTAATATTTGTTACTCAATTTTTTTCTCCATTATTTTGCATCTCATAGGCGTTACCAACTGCATGTTCAATGAAATCTTTGAAATGCAGTGTTCAGAGTCCAAAGAAAACTGTGGTTTCACTAGATGGGTCGATCCTAGACCAATCTATCCCCACGCACAGTACATCTACTACTTGCAAGACCGTATCTTCGAACTAGAAAGGGAAGTTAGCAACGGTTACAAGGACGAGGAACCAGACGATGCCAGTAGTGGTGCTGTTTCACAGGACGGACCATGCCATGATCCATATTGCAGCTGCCCTAACCACAAGAACAACGGGCCTCCACCACCACCCCCGCCACCTCCACCATCGAACATGGGAGGGTACTATGGAGAAGGGGCTACACAGTTCGCTATGTGGCCGCACTACTAGATAGAACGAAACTAGCATATGCATATGCCATGTAATGTACTTGTTGTTCGCTATAATTACCTAAGGCATGTTAGGTTTAGTCCAGGACATATGTGCCCTTGTTTGGTACAAGTTCTGACATGCCATGTCCTATGTTATGCGTGGTGAATTATGAAATCCAGTACTTCCTTATGTTATATGTGCAACTCCATAACTAGTTTCAGTAACTCAGGAACATTAAACATTACATATCACAACACCAAGCACGGTCCAAAAACTTAAAGTGCACATGACGTACATGACGACGAATTAAATAACAAAGAACATGTCCTAGGCACATGATTTACCTAAAGTACATCGACCATGTTCTGGGCATACAAGTAGCATACTACTGAGTACAACGAGGCCACTTTCCCTTGTTCTGAGCATCGGGATTCTCCTCCATCGCTGCCTTCGCTCGGCGCACGCGCTCAAGCTTCCTCTCCCTCTCCTCCCTACAAGCAGCAACACGCCTCATTTCCTCCTCTTCCTTGTGCTCCTTCGCTGCTGCCTCCTCTCTACGTCTCTTCTCTAAGATCTCCAGGCGCTCCGCATCCCACTCCTTCAAGCCTTGTAGAAGCCGCATGTCAGCCTCCTTGATCTCAGTGTCAATCCACTGTTCAAAATCACATAGCGGTGGAGGGGTCTGCAGCAAATTCAATTGTTTGAAATCCAATTATTAAGCAGAACTTCATATGACACAAATTAATTAATAAACAAAAGCAGTTTCTCACAATAAATGTACTGCGGCGCTGACGCTCTGTTGGTTCCCATGCAAAATTAGAACACATCCAATATCTCTGCTTATATGTTGCCTCATCTTCGGAAATTTCAACCTTGCAAGGATCACCACAAAAACACATTGGTATTGGGACACCGCTAGGGAGCGGCTTTAGGACGTATGGACTTTCGGTCATCCGTCCATAGCTATAATTCAATAAATACGGTCAATATAACAAAACAATTAACAATAAATCTTAAAAATAAAGGTTTATTATACGATGAAACGAATGTACACATACCTTTGTTTTCTAGCTTTCCCACGCCTAGGCATCCTACGGTTCAACAATACATATGTATTTCAAAATTTTGAAGTTCATAGGTAAAAAATATGCCTTCATTTTACCAAATCGATTCGAATAAATTAAGGAAGGGTGACAGGATACCTACCTCTCGAAGATCCACGGATAAAATCCAACTTCTCACGGTCCAATTGCTCGATTATAGAGCAACGGAAAAGTGTCTAAATGAAAAACCCGAAGAGAATGAGTAAGAAAACGGGAATGACCGGGGATAGGAAGGGGGCAGGCTATATTATGGGTGCTTGGCGCCATGCAGCATGGCTCCAAAGCTTGGCGCCATGGATCTTGGCGCCAAGGCTTGGCGCCATGCTCCATGGCACCAAGCTACGCCACGTAGATTCCCGTGGAGCCACGTCGGATGCCTCTTGGCGCCAGGATACATGGCGCCATGACGTTGTAGCTTGGCGCCATGGTCCATGGCGCCAAGCTGAGGGTCCATTTTTTGAAATCTTTCCGTCAGGGGCCTATTTGAGAGAATCTTTCAAAAAAAGGGCCAAAAAACAAAAAAGACGGCTTCCGCGGCCTCTCTTCTTTTTTTTTCCTCCCCTCTGCACGCACGCGCTTTTGGGGGTGTTTCTCGGGGCAGATTGCTGTGGGAGAATGACACTTTCGACAGGGATGTGTGTATATATGCTGTGGGAGGGAATGTAAGAGGTGAGGTAACATTCCCTTTTCAGGCTATGTGTGCTTGGTCGCTCTGTTAATGGGCACCCATACACTTTGAACGCCAGTAGGTGTGTGTACTTATTCTTGTGGTGGGCATCATTGGGTGCTAATTCAGTGGTCGGTACCGAAAGAAGCCAGATTACTCCTAGATCATAGTGATCCATAATTCTATTTGGATTTTCAATATATGTCTTTTTTTAAGATAATGGAAAGATATCCGGTCTCATCCTTTGGATTGAGGATTTGACCACATTATTATGAAAATCACACCATAAAGAATGGAACAAGTTTGCAATAACAAAAATCAACTCATAGCTCAATTCTTAAAATAAAATGTCATCCAAATGAAACGAAGAAACGCATAGCCACAATCTCCAACTTGCAACATACTTGCAACACTAGCTCCTCTGCTCCTCACACCATTGCAATTGGGACCAAGCTCGAAGCCAATGTGTTCCCCTGAAAAGGACTTGCAAAAGAGGTTTTGATCAACATTTGCCAAATACAACTTCATTCTTGTTAGCCAGATAAACCAACAAATTGCAGACACTCCTATCAATAAAAGGAATCTAAAATATTTATCCCTTGTGGGGTACCAATCATTAAAACAATTTTGGGCATTCAGGAGTGGATTGAGACCTAGCACCATATGAACACTCTCCTCATGATCTTAGCATAAGTGCACTCAAAGAAGAGATGTTAGATGGTTTTGGCTTACTACAAAAAGAACAGGTCATGTCTCCATTCCAATTTCTTTTTGATAAACTTTTAAAGAATCACATGGAGATTTATGTCTCGTAGGCATCTTTAGTCACCAAATTATTTGTGAAACTTTGACCTTATTATTGACTAGGAATTTATAATAGAATTAACAAAGAGATGCCATTCTTATGCAAGCGCGCCAAACATACATGTCAGGTTCCAGTTGTAGATTTACATTACCCACTGGCAACAATGGCATCCCACTCTATAAGTTTATTGCTCACTATTGTGCCCTCCTAAAAGAAACATTAAGTGGTGTTGTGCGTTATTAGTATCTCTGCAACCTTTGTAAGTTTATCACATGTCATATTATACAAAGTTGAATATTGGGTTGTTTGAGCATGATTACTCAATCAAATATCTTCCCAGAACTTGATTGTCATCTTGTAATCTAAAAAACAGATAGACTCAGAAAAGTCTATTTAACACCCATACGGGACTCATCCAAAGTGAAAATTGCATGCCTTCTTACAAACTTGTGAAATAGTTTTAGCTTAAATATATTTGTTTGGGTGCTTAATTGCTTGTTCTTGTAACTAGACTTGTGTAGGGGGCTTACTTTGTATTGTGCATGCTAGACAAAGTAGAGGATATTATGATCATCTCTTGTACTAACATTTTGCCTAGTGGTTTGAGGTTGTAGAAAATTTTATTAGGCTATTTAGTATTCACCTTTCTCTAGCCATCCGTAGATCTTTCAAAATTGTCTATTGTACCCTCACTTTATCATGCAGTGAACAATCTCTCTCTCTCGGTAGACCCGGCCGCATTCCCTCACTGGAACTACCATGACGTCGTTAATTAATGGAGACTGTGGGCAACACCCCACGCACACTGAGGAGGTTGTCCTAGGCTCGTCCACTCCGGCGTCGATCTGCCTGTCCCTCATCAATCCGTCACGACTGGTGCTCGATCAGCCACAAGCAGCCTATGGAACTACGGCGCTCTGTGTCGATTCGCTTGGCCAGGTTCTTGCATTGCAGCTTGTCTTTGTCACGGTGCATGCATGTCTCCACGCCATGTAGTTCTGCCCCGTCTTTTTTACTTTTTAGCTCTTTTTTCGAAAGATTTTCTCAAATACGCCCTTGACGGAAAGATTTCAGAAAATGGATCCTGGGCTTGGCGCCATCCACACTGGCGCCAAGGTAACATAGCTTGGCGCCAAGCCCCCATGCCACTTGGCCGACGACGCCAAGTTGGCGCTGACGTGGCAGCACCTTGGCGCCGTCACCATTGGCGCCAAGCTTGGCGCCATTGTCATTGGCGCCAAGCCTGGCGCCATGAATCTTGACGTCGAGCTGTTGGAATTTCTTAAGTTTGGAATTTTATCATGAGATGGACATATGAAAATTTGTTAAGTCTATAAATTTACCATGAGATGGGACATGTTGGAATTGGTTAAGTCTGGAATTTTACCATGACATTGACAAATTTCATGCTATTGCATGGTACTTCGTATTCTAACATATCCAGGCCGCAACAAAAATCCTGACTACCTAATTTTACCGTGAGATGGACATACAAAGCTCTAAATTAACATGACTTGGACCCTAATTTTTCTATGAGATGGACATATGAAATTTTGGCAAAGTCTTGATATTTACTATATGATGGCCAACCTAGAAATTGGCTGAGTTTTGAATTTTACTATGACTTGACTATGCTAGAATTTGGCTAAGTCTAGATTTTTGCTATGATTTGGACATTGACAAATTTAACATTTTATCATGACTTGGATATTGAAAAGGGGCTTCATGTTTTGGACTAGGATATTTAAAATTTTACCATGACTTGGACCATAATTTTACTATAAGATAGAATTTTAAGTCACGATAAAAAGGGCTTCATGTTAAGTCATGCAATTAGGGCTTCATGTTAATTTTACTATCAAATTTTACCATGACTTGGACCCAAATTCAAAACCTGAATAATTTGGAATTTGGCTAAATCTTGAATTTGGATATTTAAAATTTTACCATGACTTGGACCCTAATTCCATGACTTAACATGAAGCCTTTTTTCAATATCCAAGTCATAATAAAATTTTAAATTTGTCAATGTCCAAATCACGGTAAAAATCCAGACTTAGCCATATTTCCATCCCCATCCTATAGTAAATTTAAAGACTTAGCCAAATAAATCTGGATTTTTGCTACGACTTGGATATGTTAGAATACCGACTACCATGTGGTAGAAATATGGAAAAATGACTTTTTTAACATGACTTGGACATTTACAAATTTGAAATTTTACAATGACTTGAATATTAAGAAATATGACTAACTCTAGAGTTTTTACAGTGACTTTATGTTTGATCACTTAGAACAACCTGAAAATACTTAGAATAAAAAATGATATACATGGTGATTTGATCTGTGGCGCCAGGCTTGGAGCCATCGTCATTGGCGCCAAGCTGGTGACGGCGCCAAGGTGCTGCCACGTTGTAAGGTCCGAATGGCTAGAGGGGGGTGAATAGCCTATTCAAAAATCTACAAGCTACACTAAACAACCACGTTAGTAAAAAAGATGGCTAAACTAATTCTAGCACTAGCTCAACTACACTATGCAAGCCACCTATACAACTTAGTGAAGCAAGGCTATGATCTTTAATACACACCAACAAAGCTAGGTCACTAAGCTACTTACTCCTATGTGATAAGAGCTACTCTAAACAAGCTACACTAGAAGTAGTACGAGAAAGTAAAGAGCAAGTGACTACAGTACATGCATTTTTCAACATATCGACGGAGCCTGCCCCTGAGCGTGCGTGGAATCTTCGCGGCCACATGGCGGATGCAGCCGCAGCAAATGCGCGTGTCAGAAATGGACATGTGCGCGTTCGACCGATTGACATCGATCGATCCCGGCCGGCCCAGAGAGGCAGCGCAGCGCAGAGACCGATTAAGGCCCCGTTCCGGCTGAAAAACCGTTGGCTGATTTGTTGTAAGAGAAAAATATAGTTTCGGCTGAAAAAATAAGCTAAAAAAGACGGATTATAAGCTGGATGAACAGGCTCTAAGGTTGTGTTTAGATGAGAGTGTAAAATTTTTGGAAGCACAGTAACTCTTTCGTTTTTATTTGACAATTAGTATCTAATTATAGGCTAATTAGGTTCAAAAGATTCGTTCGTGATTTACAACCAAACTGTATAATTAATTATTTTTTATCTATATTTAATACTCCATACATGCATCTAAAAATTCGATGTGACAGAGAATCTTGTAAAATTTTTGAAATTTTGAAGCATCTAAACAGTGCCTTACGCGGCTGCGGCGCGGGAAAAAGCACCTCACTGTCGGTCAACTCGTGCTCCTGAATGGTTAAAGTACACACACGAACACAAGCATCTGGAATTCTGCATACAGGCAATCGCTGGCATGGCAAATTAATACTACTACAGAGGACGGTAAACTGAGATGAGAATCTGCCGCATCGCGATCCTGCTTGGATTTGTTTACCGCCCGGGCGGCTTCAATTTTCCAGCAGGACTTAGGCTTGGTTTAGTTGTCAAAAATTTTTGTCTCCATCTATCATATCGAATGTTTAGACATATACATGGAGTACTAAACGTAGACGAAAAAAAACTAATTGCACAGTTCTCGAAAAAATCGCGAGATGAATCTTTTAAGCCTAATTAGTCCATGAAAAACCTTAAGTGCTACAGTAACCAGCACGTGCTAATGACAAATTAATTAGTATTATTAGATTCGTCTCACAATTTTCTGACGGGTTCTGTAATTTTTTTTTATTAGTATTTAAAAACCCCTCTCGATGCATGTCGCTCGCAAGGGAAGATGGTCCTTTCCATGCATGTCGCTCGCAAGGGAAGATGGTCCTTTCCAAAACCAAAGTCCCAAGGTGCCTGCAGCTGCTACCACTGTTCCCGTTAGCTCCGCTCCGGGGCAAAAGCCGCCTCCGCAGTTGTGATATCCAAAGTGCCGTCGCTCTCTGCGCACTCCGCCGGACAGCGACGCCGCGGGTCGCAAAACGAGCAGCGAATCGGGATGCCGGAATTAGCAAGGGCAATCAGGCGAGGAGGGCGAAAGGGATCAGTTGCATTGGGCGCTCGCTCGCGCCACCCAATCACCGCCGGACGGCGCGCTTGCTAGCTCGTTTCGTTAGGTTCGTCGGCTTTGACCGATCGGGCCGCGCGGCCGGCCGGGCCTCCGCTGTCACCGCACCGAACCCAACACGCGCGTCCACGTCGTGTCCGGGTCGCTCGTCATCTCCTGGATCGGCCGATGATGAGTGAAGTGAGGCTGACTCTGGCTGGGGAATAATCGCTTCCACACACGTGACTGAGCGCGACTCGTCGTAGCGCTGAACAGTAAAAGGCAGGCACAGGGGAGGACACGAGATGCTCTGCTCGCCCTGGCGACGAGCTAGCGGCAGACGTCCGGCCGCGACCGGTAGCCGGTCGCGTCCATGTCCGACCTGCCCGGAGCGACGCGGCCTTTTTCAATGTTCCTGTCCATGCACATCAGCAACACGGCGTGTAGCCTGAAGATGCCACGGCGGGTAACGAACTAAAACGTGCTAGTAGCTTCCTGTTCCTGCCGGTCATCGTCGTGCGAGAAAATGCAAGTAGGAAACGATGAATAATCCGCACGGTGGCACCGGAGCGGCCTGGTCTCGCACGCTATCGAGAAGTTTGTGGCGTGACGGATCAGTTCGTGAGGATAAGGAGCTGGTTTGGAATCCCTCTCGCCTAACACTCATCTTCTCTCCATGGACCTCAGGATGTACAAATAATCCATAAAAAATAGGATGTGCTAGCACGCCGGAAAGTATCCAATAATTCGGCTCAATAACAGGAGAAAAGAAACTCAATTAACTCTCCCTGCTCATGTTTGTTGTCTCTCGACGCCCGCGAGGGATGTCTCGCCTTTTTCCACTTTGAGCAGATTGAGATCGCCGTGCAGAAAAGCTCGCGCCTGTTGCTGCCGTCGCTGTCCTGCTCCTGTCTCTGTTCTTCGTCGTCAGCGTACTTTTGAGCTCGACCTCGTCAGCTGCGGCAAGCAAGCATCGGGCGGCTGACGAGCTCGGACGCCTGCGCTAGCTCCAGCACGAAGCGGTGGACACGTCACACTTGGGACTGTTGGAGAGAGATCTCGCAGTTGCACGGAGCAAAAGCGAAGCGATGCAGTGCCAGTCCACAGTGAAGTGTGCAGTGGGATTGCAGGAAAGGGAAAGGTGACGTAGCAGAGGACAAGCGCGCATTGGCGACCGCGGAATCTCAGGACGATTCGCTGCGAAAGCGACCGTAGGCAAAGTGCCAACCACAGCTAACCTGTTCCGCCGGCGCGTTGGTTGATTGTCCAACTGCCCAACAGCCCAAGGCACGCATTGAGGAATCTGATTGATAGCTAGGAAGCCCTAAGTTGGGCTGGATCTCGTCCAGGGCCTCGGTCAGGCCCGTCAAGATCCTGGACCAGGCCTTGTTGAAACTTGAACTAGTCCATATCTGCAATCCTCGAAACAATCCACATCTTTCATTCCCATGTAATGTAATGTGCGCAGTGCGCAGTCATCTCTCTCCATTTCCTTCTCTGATAAAAAAAACATCGGGATCGGATGGTATACAGGCCATAATAAGCACGTCAGGAGCAGGCTTTGATCTACGAGTATTTGTGTAGGAGGCATGCAAGTCAATGTCCACGACGGGTAATGTAAAATGTTCTCTGGTGAACATGTTTACCAGTCTTTTTTTATTTTTTAGCCTTTTTTCGAAAGATTTTCTCAAATACGTCCCTGACAGAAAGATTTTAGAAAATGGACTCAGGGCTCGGCGTCATCCACGCTGGCGTCAAGATAACACAACTTGACGCCGCGCCAAGCCCCCATGTCACTTGGCCGACGACGCTGAGCTGGCGCTGACGTGGCAGCACCTTGGCGCCGTCACCATTGGCGCCAAGCTTGACGCCATCGTCATTGGCGTCATGCCTGGCGCCATGGATCTTGGCGTCGAGCTGTTGGAATTTCTTAAGTTTGGAATTTTATCATAAGATGGACATATGAAAATTTGTTAAGTCTATAAATTTACCATGAGATGGGACATGTTGGAATTGGTTAAGTCTGGAATTTTATCATGACATTGATAAATTTGATGTTATCGCATGGTAGTTCGTATTCTAACATATCCAGGCCGCAGCAAAAATTCTGACTACCTAATTTTACCGTGAGATGGACATACAAAGCTCTAAATTAACATGACTTGGACCCTAATTTTTCTATGAGATGGACATATAAAATTTTGGCAAAGTCTTGATATTTATTATATGATGGCCAACCTAGAAATTGGCTAAGTCTTGAATTTTACTATGACTTGACTATGCTAGAATTTCGCTAAGTCTGGATTTTTTCTATGATTTGGACATTGACAAATTTAAAAATTTATCATAACTTAGATATTGAAAAGGGGCTTCATGTTTTGGACTAGGATATTTAAAATTTTACCATGACTTGGACCATAATTTTACTATAAGATGGAATTTTAAGTCATAGTAAAAAGGGTTTCATGTTAAGTCATGGAATTAGGGCTTCAGGTTAATTTTACTATAAAATTATACCATGACTTGGACCAAATTCAAAACATGAATAATTTGAAATTTGGCTAAATCTTGAATTTGGATATTTAAAATTTTACCATGACTTGGACCCTAATTCCATGACTTAACATGAAGCCTTTTTCAATATCCAAGTCATGATAAAATTTTAAATTTGTCAATGTCCAAATCACAGTAAAATCCAGACTTAACCATATTTTCATCCCCATCCCATAGTAAATTTAAAGACTTAGCCAAATAAATCTGGATTTTTGCTACGACTTGGATATGTTAGAATACCGACTATCATGTGGTAGACATATGAAAAATAACTTTTTTAACATGACTTGGACATTTACAAATTTGAAATTTTACAATGACTTGGATATTGAGAAATATGACTAACTCTAGAGTTTTTACAGTGACTTTATGTTTGATTACTTAGAACAACCTGAAAATACTTAGGATAAAAAATGATATACATGGTGATTTGATCTGTGGCGCCAGGCTTGACGCCAATGGTGACGGCGCCAAGACGCTGCCACGTCAGCGCCAGCTCGGCGTCGTCGGCCAAGTGGCATGGGGGCTTGACGCCAATGTCAACGGCGCCAAGCTGGGTTACCTTGGCGCCAGACCTGGGTCTATTTTCTGAAATCTTTCCGTCAGGACGTATTTGAGAAAATCTTTCAAAAAAAAGGGCTAAAAATAAAAAAGACGGACATGTTTACATCGTCAAATCATGATCAGTGCCACTACACACATAGAGATTGTGCATTTCCTGTGCTGCCGTAACTCCACACGAATCGGAATAGTAACATGACCGTTTGCGAGAAAAACCAGGGGTCCTAGTAACTCCTAACCTAGGTGGAAACTCAGCTGAGTGGAAACATTCAACCAGCAGTCTTAATGGCCAGCACATAAAGGGGGAGAAAGATGCGGAGACGAGCAGAAAAGACACAGGAGCAAGTTAGTTCTCTGGCGATCGTGCTGGCGGGTGCTGGTACTATGCACGCTAGCTAGCGTTACATGGCAGTACAACGCTAGAACCAGGCCGGCCATGTGTTTGATCGACTCATCCGCTCCCTCTCCCTCTGGACCTATGAGCACAGCAGCCGCGTCCGGTACAAGGGCGAGGGACGTAGGAGTACGTGTCTGCGTGACCGAACACATGGTTTGGAAGGACGTAACCGATCCAGGTCACAAGACACCAACTCCGCCAGTTGTCACGCTCCTGTTGCTGGATCGCCCCCAACACAACGCAAATACCGAACCCCGTGATTAATCATTCGCACCGCTCAAAATCTTGTTAGACAGAAACATAATATTAGTGCTAATCCATGTCTATCTCTATATCTATCATTATCATTATCATTATCACTATCTCTATCTATTCTATTTCTAGTTTCAAATATTAAACAGTGAAGGTCTTTCATCTCGCTTTTTTTTTTTCAAATTGCTCTCGTGTCCTTGAGTACGACCTAAATTCGTGACCTGTTGGAACAAATCACATCCAACAATGATAATGGGGTTGATTCCAAAACGTATTAGGTTCCGTGCAACTCGTGGTAACGTTTACTAGTAGTGTCAATGATTCGATTATATTAGTAATTGCAGTAGTAAGTACTAGTAGTATACTAAGAGCAACTCCAACGGTTTTGCAAATGAGCTTTGCATTTCTGTTTTTGCAAAAAAAAGTTTACAAAACTCCTATCCAACGGTTTGGTAAATGGGCTTTGCATTTTTGTTAACTTGGCAAAATCCTGGGATGGATTGGCATATATGCAAGCTCGCGATCGGCTTGGCATTCCGTCTCACGCACTACTCCCGCGTGCGCTCTTCCCTCCCGCACCGCCAGGTTTCCTTTTTTGGATTTTGGCAAGTCAATTTTGCCAAACCGTTGGAGATAACCTTTTTTTCTCCTCCCCATATTGATTTGAGAGTTGGCAAACTCCATATTTTGCCAAACAAAAAATACAAAACCGTTGGAGTTGCTCTAATAATAAGTATTTTATTAGCTGCCACCCAAGGAATCAAAGAATCATAACGCATTAATCCCGGCTAGTCTCTACACCTAGCTTTACAACCTGCATATGGATTTCAACCAAAAAATGAAAACGAATCGAATTACTACAATACCGGATCAACCGACCATCCCTAACCATTGTGCCGATAGTTTTCGCAACAGACCCTGGGCCTTTTTTTTTTTTTGTTGTTGTTGTAAAACCTCAGCTGCTTGACACGTCAGCCCGTCCCCTGGCGCTGGCGCCGGCGCCGGCCTTGCGTCCCCGGCGGCGGCCTCGGGCGCGGGGCCTCATGATGACGGTCTTGGACTCGCCCCAGGCGGAGAAGGACTCCCTCTCCTCGTCCGAGTTGTCGCACTCCGGGAACGGCCCGTCCGCGTACCGCACGGCGTCGTAGCACACCGTGTACGTCATCTGCCGCGCCCTGAAGGCGCGCATGGCCACGCGCTTCTGCGGCGTCATGACGGCGTAGTCGGCCGTCATGAGCCCGAGGAGGTCCTGGTGGGCGCCGTGGCGGCGCGGGACGCGGAGCACCGGGTCGGCGCGGGAGCTGACGATGGCCAGCTCGGAGAAGTCGGACGCGAACGGCGCGTACTTGTAGTTGACCTTGTACTTGCCCCCCTCCGTGGCCCACGCGGAGCCGTCCCAGATGGTTGCGTACACCGCCATCGGCTTCGCCGGGAAGTCGCCGCCCATGTCCGGGTGCCGGATCACCTCCCGGATCGGCGTGTCGTCGATGTAGAAGCTGCATGAATTGAACACGCAGTCAATAATCACTGATAAAAAAATGTTGTACTCCGTTTACTGGTGAATGTGATGCGTACATGATGTGGGTGGGAGCCCAGAGGACGGAGTAGCTGTGGGCCTCGAGGGTGGGGTCGAAGGGGAGGAGGTAGCGCTCCTCCCGGCCGTGCCTGGTGCTGCCGTTGCCGTAGACGTTGGTCTGCACGCGCCACTGCCCGCCCCACCGGCTGCCCAGGAACTCGAAGTCCAGCTCGTCGTGCGTCTTCTCGTACACGTCCCCATTAGACAGCTGCAGCATCAAAAGGATTGCACAAGCATTATAACGCTGAGGATGCCCTATGAGTACAGACGTAAGGAAAGGAAGTCACGGCAATTCAAAACTTCATCATGGCTGTGTTCAGTTCCTCAAAAAAAATCACTGTGCAAACAAAAGATTCCCTGTCACATCAAACTTGCGATACATGCATGAAGTACTAAATGTAGATGAAATCAAAAACTAATTGTACAGCTTGGTTGTACTTTGCGAGACGAACGTTTTGAACCTAATTAGTCAACGATTGGACACTATTTACCAAATAAAGCCAAAACATGCTACAGTACTTTTTTTACACCTTTTCGCGGAACTAAACACACCCCATGTGTTGGTTGGAATCTCTGAAGGTTGCAACCTGGAACAACCACAGAGCAGTTGGATATTCCCTCTACCACTGGAACATCATAATCACTGCAATCACTGGCGTGTAGAGGCGTGTGAATAGTAGCAGTAAACTTTACTACTAGGCCTCCTTCACTTCCCCGTCCCAACCAAAATATTTTCTCTTTCACCTATCACATCAAATCTTTCGACACATGCATGGAGCATTAAATGTAGGTAAAAAAGATAACTAATTGCATAGTTTGTCTGTAAATGTCGGGATGAATCTTTTGAGCCTAGTTAGTCCATGATTAGACAAATTTTGCCAAATAACAACGAAAGATGCTACAGTAACTTTTCACCTACTTTTCGCGAATCGAACACACCCCTACTACCAAACATGGAGGACTATCGATTCAGTAGCATTAACTATTTTTTGGTGCGCCTAATAATCAATTATCAGGGGGGCGTGAATAACTGAAGAGGGAACATTTATTCCCGGGGCCAGGCGGCGCAGCCTTTCTGGGCTGCAAAGTCCAAGCAGCCCATGTGGGACGCCCTGTAGCGTGCTCTGCGGCGCAGGACATGGGCGCAGCACCGGCAACTTGCTATGGCTCGCCGGCGGTTGCTGAATCCGTGTTGACACGCCATGTGACCAAGCACGAACCAACGGTTCGAAAGCGCGGCGGCGGGGATACGCTAGTATAGTACAGTAAAAAAGGCGCCTTTGGGGAGGAATGTTCCGAGATGGAATCGAATCCAAATGTTGTTGCAGCATCGATTGATTGAGAAGGAACACTCACATAGAAGGCGACGACGACGCCGGCCGTGTAGTCCTTGGGCAGCTTGATGGACGCGCTGAAGAAGCCGTGGAGGTAGTAGTCCGATGAAACGAACCCGGAACCTGCGCGGAACGAGCTGCTTATCAGAGACCGTATGGACGGCGAGAACAGAGGATGGAAGACTCATGTCGTCGTCCGGCCGTCCGCACATGATATGGAGAGATAGGTGCACGAAGGATTAAAGCTCTGCGAGGAGATGATGCCCCACGTACCTGACCGGCGGTCGAGCAGGAGGCGGACGCTCCGGTCGTCAGAGGAGCAGACGAGGTTCCCGTCGCCGAACAGCGGCGAGAACCGCTCCTCGAAGGCCACGGTCGGTACGTCGAAGGCGGAGGCGGCCACGGCACATAAGTACTCCCACGTCGCGGCGACGAGCAAGCCCGTCCGCGTGACCCTCGCCTTCGCCGCCATGGCTGGCCGTACAGCAGAGCTTCTGCGCTGCTGACGCGGCTCGCTGCTCTCAGCCTCTGGCCTTCCTCCCTCCCCCCCTCTCGCTTGTGCACCTGCGGGCGGCGGCTTTCGATCAGGAGATTTCTTGCCCTGGGCTAGCTAACGATCTTGGCTTGCTTTATACGCGGTCATGCTGTATTGGCCGGAGCCCGGAGCCGGGGGAAGGGGGATAGATACGCGACGCGGCTGCGTGCGTCATGCGCGGACGTTGGGAGCCGCCTTTTCCGCCGCACCCACAGCCCATGCTGAGGTGGACTCGGTTAGTGCGGCGTGGGCCCCTCGTGGCCCCGGAAGCCCTCCAGGGCCTCCTCCACTACTGTGTGGCTGTAGATGTGTGCAAGGAGAGATACGTACGTAACAGTCAGCACGGAACAGCCAACAACATTACAGGAGCGACTGAGCGAGGAGGAGTACTGTCACTGTGCTGTGCACCGGCTTGGCACGGAAAAGGAGCGGGAACGTGGTAGGTAACGGGCGATTAATAAGCAAGCAACAGCTAAGCTTTGCTGGTGACGGTGCAATGCATGCATGCATCATGCATGGTCCTAAACGCCGGGGGGTTGCCCGTTGCCTTGTCCTGTTTCTTTGCCACTCAAAAGACAGCAACGCACAGTGCATGTAATCGTGTTTTGGCGCGCGGGCGGAATGGCTGCAGCTGGAGTTTGGGATGGCGACGTGCTTGGATCGTGGAGTGTGGACGTGGGATGGGATGGACGCATGCGGAGGGTGGTTTTACGAGCTATTACTCGCGTCTGGTGGAGAGATTTATCACTATGGAAGGCGACGTACGTGAGGCTAGCCGCCGGAACACAGTTGAGCCGTCCAGGTATGGTTTGACCGTGTTTATTTATTTGTTCCGTGTCGCGTGGCCACCGGTCGTCCAGTCCAGTCCTGTGGCGTGGCGTCGGATAGGCGTGTGCGCCACCCACGCCGTGCCCGCTGCTTTCACCTGCCACCGCCAGTGTGGCGCGTACCCCTACATGCATGGTGTCCAACGAGGCACCAGCTGTACACAAGAACGCAACGTCCTCCTCTCCTTATTGACCGTTTGTCCGGTTGCGTCCTGCGCGAGTGCTCCTCCTCCCGTGGCATCGTGGCATCCAACTTCCAAGGCGGTAGCTCCTAGCTCCTTCTCCAGTCTAACGATAGCAAACGTGATCAACCTAATATAAGTGCATAACCAATGACAGTGTGCCATTATAATATTGAAACGTACTTTATCTCGGAGCTGAGCTACTGTTGCGCATCTACCAACCAACAAAAAAGGATCACGGACGCGTCAATGACTATAACAAAATACTCCTACTGGTAGTGGTAGTAGTAGTATAGAGTACTATAGCTCACACAGCAGCGTTAGCGTTAGAGTACTGTACTCGCACAACAGCGCCGCCCGGACCGAAAGTGGCAAGGCGGTATTCACAAATCATAAAGAATAAATAATGGCCGCGCGCAAAGCCGCACACGACATGACTAGTAATGTGCAATGCCCCAACACGACAGGGCAGGGGCCCGGGCCCCTTTTTCATGTGCGCCGCCCCCAAGAACAAGGCACACATGCTCGTGCCTGCGCGCCGCGTCAAAGCTCCCGTGGCTTGGAAACAAGCAGCTACAGCCCGCCGCGCGCTCGCGCTCGGGGTCTCACGCAGATGCAGTCACGCTCACCCGCCAGCCAGCAGCGGCCACCCACCCACCCACCACACGCCACACCAGGTCACCAGCCACCTGTTCCCTTGGCCGTTTCGGCGCCATCCGCCGGATGCAGATGCAGCGGGCAGTGGCCGAAGGCGCGCGCTGTTCGGCCTGTGACTCTGTGAGAGGGCGTGTCGTCCTGGGACGCGCGCCTGGTGCGTCCTGGCGTACGTGAACCGATGGAGAACGTGTACTGTTGCCTTGTCAACGTGAGCCGCGCGCGCGTGCGATTTGTTGGGTGGTTTCACGGGCGCGCATAGGGACTAGCTAGGGAGCTAGAAAATCTGTCTGCGCCACCCAGAACACAGTCCCATTTCGATTAGCCGCATTCGTACATGAACGCCACAATTTGCTGTGGCGTATATCACAGCCACAGATCGATAGCTACCAGCAGGCAAGATTACGTAGAAACGTTGGCGATTTCTCCTTTCAGTTTCCAGTGCGGAGTCTCGGGACTCTGATCGGTGATCTGATTGCCTCTCCAACAATCCACATATACTACACCACAGCTAAACTCTGTCCATAGCTAGTAAGTTAGTATCAGAAGGCATTCATGATTGGGAGGACCTATCACCTATAAGCAATATATGGTGAGTTGGTGACCTAAGATCCCAATAATAATGCTTCTAGGAGTAACAATTCTCGTCAGTCTAATGACGGACTAGCGCCATCGGTCCATTACTGTGTAACAGCCACTGTTCAGCCGCTCCCCACTATGCTCTGGCCCGTCGCAGAGCTTGCACAGAAAAGGAAAGGATAAGCTTATCCGAGCGTCAGAGCCATCAGCCATGCACGGATTGGGGCTGGGCACACAGAACAAAGACTGATCGGATCGGAGTGTCATGTGGAGCCAACCCCACCACCATGCGTCCATGCCCACCCACATCCGCCCTAGAGCTAGAGGTGCCGCGCAGGCAGAGCTTTGCCAAAGCAGCCTAATCCTCCCGTCAAGGCATTCGAAAGCTGTCATGTGGTGAAGCTGCTCCCGGTCCCGGTCCTCGCTGGCAGGTGAGAATGCCGCGCTGCTCTTCCATACTACGATACAAGAATAATACATGATTGATCCCTTGTCTGTCCTGTTCTCGCAACAGGTACACAACAGTAAAGTGTATCTAAAAGCAAAGCATGGCAATGGCAGGACATAGATACGCCAGCGTGTCACTTGTCAAATATACTCCTCGTAGCTAGCATCAGAAGCTTCTACTGCATCTTACAAATATGTTATAGCTGTGGGCATCCTTGTGTGGGCTTGTGGCCTCTAGCGCTTGCTTAATCTCGACCGTGCTGGTCCATGCTTAGGCAGAGAGGCCGGGTGAACGAATGTGGCTCAACTGCTCTGTCAAGCTCAACTGCTCGAGGGGGTCGTGTGCTGGTTTCCACTTGCCAACAGCTGTGCCACGTGCGACAGTGCGACGACGCTCTGGACAGCTTGCCATAAACGCCATGACGTGGATTACACGTAACGTAACTGGCCTGATCAGTTATTGCTCCTTGTTCCATCACCATCAGCGACGACGTCCGCGCGCTAGGCAACGACACGAACAATGCATGCAGGCGCCGTAATGTTCCTGAATCCAGGTGGTTAACCTAATAAGAAGCCAGAAACAACAGTGCTTCTGGTATTTGGTTTAGGGAATCGACAAAACAATACATCAATATTTTTACGAGAAAGAATGGAAGCATTGAGGCGCCACAGCTACACGCCGGAAATTCACATCGGCATCCAACAGCCAACACCTCGTGCCAGTGGCAGTCTGATACATCGGGGCACACACACGTGAGTTTGTTATGGGCTTCGGATCACACCATATGGGCCTTGTCATCAGAAAGACGGCCCGGCCGGGATAGAAGAGACCAGAACCTCCTCGTGAATTCCGGAAGCCAGCCACGAGCGACCAACGACGCGGAGGATACTCGTGGTCCAAGTCCAACACGGCGGGCGGGCTGGGCTAACCGCCTAACCTTAACCACCAAGGCACGCCAAGGCCCGCTTCTCCCACCCGACATAAAAAACCCTCCCATCCACGGATCCACCGGGCAAGGCTCAGAGCCTCAGACCAGATTCCAATCAATCACGCAAGTTCTCCCCCACATCTGCTCCTCGTCTCCCGTCTCGCGGTTTCCTCGGACGCCTCCGGCAAGTAGTTCGACAGCGATTCGCCCGCGCAAGGTATCAACTCAGTTCACCACTCAAATCTACGTCTGATTTAGATGCTACTTCGATGCGATTGGATTATGTTTACTAGTTCGATCTACGTCCAATTTAGATGTTACTCCGATGCGATTGGATTATGTTTATGCGGTTTGCACTGCCCTGGAATCTAGGGTTTCGACTGATTTGATCGATCGCGATCTGTGATTTCGTTGCGCCTTGTGTGGTTGGAGTAATCTAGGTTTGTCTGCGGCGTCGCCGCGTCGGCGCTTGCGGTTTAATCGCACGATCTGACGCGGTTGCTTTGTCGAGGCTGGGGTCTGTTAGGTTGTGATTTTAGAATCAAATAAAGCTGTTCCTTACCGTAGATGTTTCCTACATGTTCTGTCCAGTGCTATATTCACATTGTTTTGACACTTGATTTTTGCCGATCAGTCCTGGCAAAAATATATCTATAGACCTTGTGATATGGCTCCTTTGTTCTATGGTGCTTTATTTTCCTGAATAACAGTAATGCGAGACTAGTCTATGGGTGCTTTATTTAATGCGAGGCTAGTTATTTGATCATGTGCAGTTCCTAGTGATTAGGAACATCAATTTGGTAGCTCTGTTCATTCAGCATTGGTTTCTACGATCCTATCATTGACTAGTTATTTGATCATGGTGCAGTTCCTAGTGATTAGGAAGATCAATTTGGTAGCTCTGTTCATTGCATTGGTTTCTACGATCCTATATCATTTTACCTCTGAATGAATTTATTATATGCAAATGAAGCTTGTTTATTACAATGCAATACACTGCTGTATAATATCTAACAAACTTCTATTACTAATCAATGCCCTAGATTCATAATAATCCATTATTCTGCTTGAAAATGATCTAGGCCTTTTTATGTGGTCCTACATATCCTTCCACGGGACATGCTGTTTGTTTTTTTAGTAATCCCTCACCGGGACGCAGAAAGCAGAACGGTTCATCTGTGTTAATTCTATTTTGCATGTATAAGTCTATAGTTCTCATTATTCATGTGGCTATGGTAGCCTGTAAAATATATTGTAATAACATGTTAGTCAACCATAAATCTGTTCCAACTTGCTCAATTGCAAATCATATCTCCACTTAAAAACACATGTTCGCAAGCTTTCTGACATGTTTCTATTTGTTTGAAACAGATGCAGATCTTTGTTAAGACCCTGACCGGCAAGACCATCACTCTCGAGGTTGAGAGTTCAGACACCATCGACAATGTTAAAACCAAGATCCAGGACAAGGAGGGCATCCCCCCGGACCAGCAGAGGCTCATCTTTGCTGGCAAGCAGCTAGAGGACGGCCGCACCCTGGCTGACTACAATATCCAAAAGGAGTCTACCCTCCATCTTGTCTTGCGCTTGAGGGGTGGCATGCAGATCTTTGTGAAAACTCTTACGGGCAAGACAATTACACTGGAGGTTGAGAGCTCTGACACCATCGACAATGTCAAGGCCAAGATTCAGGATAAGGAGGGCATTCCCCCGGATCAGCAGAGGCTCATCTTTGCTGGCAAGCAGCTAGAGGATGGTCGCACCCTGGCTGACTACAACATCCAGAAGGAGTCTACCCTCCACCTTGTCTTGCGACTGAGGGGTGGCATGCAGATCTTTGTCAAGACATTAACAGGCAAGACAATCACACTGGAGGTTGAGAGTTCTGACACTATCGACAATGTCAAGGCCAAGATTCAGGATAAGGAGGGCATTCCACCGGACCAGCAGAGGCTCATATTTGCTGGCAAGCAGCTCGAGGATGGCCGCACCCTGGCTGACTATAATATCCAGAAGGAGTCTACCCTGCATCTGGTTTTACGCCTCCGAGGTGGGGTGCAGATCTTTGTTAAGACACTTACTGGGAAGACTATCACACTTGAGGTTGAGAGCTCTGACACAATTGACAACGTCAAGGCGAAGATCCAGGACAAGGAGGGCATCCCACCTGATCAACAGCGGCTCATCTTTGCTGGGAAGCAGCTGGAGGATGGACGCACATTGGCTGATTACAATATCCAGAAGGAATCCACTCTTCATCTTGTCCTGCGTCTTAGAGGAGGGATGCAGATCTTCGTCAAGACATTGACTGGCAAGACCATCACACTTGAGGTGGAGAGCTCTGATACAATTGACAATGTCAAGGCGAAAATCCAGGACAAGGAGGGCATCCCACCTGACCAACAGCGGCTCATCTTTGCTGGGAAGCAGCTGGAGGATGGGCGCACCTTGGCTGACTACAACATCCAGAAGGAATCCACTCTTCATCTTGTCCTGCGTCTTAGGGGGGGGGGGGGGGGGGGGGGGGGGGGGGGGGGGGGGCATGCAAATCTTTGTCAAGACGCTTACTGGCAAGACAATCACGTTGGAAGTGGAGAGCTCTGACACCATTGACAATGTGAAGGCCAAGATCCAGGACAAGGAAGGGATTCCTCCAGATCAGCAGAGGCTCATCTTTGCTGGGAAGCAGCTTGAGGACGGGCGCACCTTGGCAGATTACAACATCCAAAAGGAATCCACTCTTCATCTCGTCCTGCGCCTCCGTGGTGGCCGTGTTAACTGAGGCAGTAGTAATGTGTCCTGCTGCAAAGTTATTAAAATTCTATGTGTAGTGTGGACAGACATATCCAGTTCTACTAAGTGGTTCGTCATGTAAACTTTGTATATCCAGTTCTACTAAGTGTTTCGTCGTGTAAACTTTCTATATAACCTGTTGTGTAAACTTTATATATAGCTTGTTGCGTTCGTACTTGGTATCTCTTCAGATGTAACTTTGTTTACTTTGTAAAATCATGCTCCTCGGATGCTTTAGCTTTTGTGTCGATAATTTTGGTCTCTGAAACTCTTTTCTGACGAGGGTATGCTACCGTTTGAGGGAGATTGCCACTATTTTAACAAATTAGCATATGCATTTGGCTGGGGCCTGTATGTTCTTCGCGTTTGTGGACTGGACTAATGATGTGCTTATAAGATTTATTTTGTTTGAAACATTTTTTTATTAAAAAAAAGCTGAAGGCAGTTGATTTAGGATGCTGGAGTATTTGCGTTTGTTGACTTACGTGATGGGACCACACGGACCACTAGTAATTGTAGGGGATTAATAAAAGTTACATTGATCAGTATATGTTTGAAAGCAGGTTACATTGATCAGTATATGTTTGAAAGCAGGGAATTTAAGATGATCAATAAAAGTTACATTGATTTATGTTTGAAAGCAGGTTATATTGATCAGTATATGTCTGAAAGCATGGAATTTAGGATGCTCGGGCATTTGTGTTTGTTGATTTAACTGATGGGACTATACGAGCAGTAACTCTAGGTGCTTAATAACAAGTTATATTGATCTGTATATAAAGCCGGCTGAAAAACACTGTTGGCTGATTTGTTGTGAGAGAAAAATACTGTCGGCTGAAAAAACAAGCTGAAAAAGACGGATTATAAACCGGATGAACAGACTCTCTCTCTTTCTCTCTATATATATATATATATGCTCAAACCAGACGTCTAGGATAAGATTATCTTATTTGTGTGATGCGCATGGTTTCCCTTGAACGTAAGGTCGTAAGGAATGTCCCTGCCTGCTTTCGTTGAAAGCAGGACAAACTTGTCATTAATATCATGCGGAGAATGACTAGGACCCTGTTATGCAAACCCAAAATATTTTCTCTTCCACCCATCACATCGAATCTTTAAACGCATATATGGAGCATTAAATGTAGGTAAAAATAATAATTAATTGCATAGTTTGTCTGTAAAGTTCGAGACGAATCTTTTGAGTCTAATTAATCCATAGTTGGACAAATTTTACCAAATAACAACGAAAAGTGCTACAGTAACTTTTCACCCAAACTTTCTCAACTAAACACAGCCTAGCTTAAAAACGTACTTGTAGTCAGCAAATACCAGCCGACTCCTGTATATCCTACTGTAGATGACTAGGCATGTGGATCTGTGACCTGGGTGCGAGACTGCGAGGGTCAGCAGCAGCCGATACAGTCCCTTTTGCAACTTGGGTTGTGTTTAGTTACCTGAAAAAAGCACTATGCGAAAAAAGATTTCTTGTCACATCAAACTTACGATACATGTATGGAGTACTAAATATAGATGAAATCAAAAATTAATTGTACAACTTGGTTGTACTTTGCGAGACGAACGTTTTGAACCTAATTAGTTAACGGTTGGACACTATTTACCAAATAAAGCCAAAACGTGCTATAATACACTTTTCACCCTTTTCAGGGCAACTAAACACAGCCTTGGCCGGGTTGATGTGCTTTGAAGCTGTGATACAATCATAAGATCAGCCTAGCAATTATGAACGGCCAGGGATAGAAGAATAATAATGATACTGTGCGGGCGCCCATTCGGTCTGGATGGACCCGCACAACTCGACCGAGCGCTGCGTGCCCCCAGCGCCTTATCCGTATCTATAAGGTCTAAATGGCTAGAGAGGGGTGAATAGCCTATTTAAAAAATCTACAAGCTCACTAATCAACAATTGTTAGTATAAAAGATAGCGACGCTAATTCTAGCACTAGCTCAGCTATACTAAACAAGCCACCTATACAATTCTAGTGAACAAGAATATGATATCTAATTCACACCAATAAAGCTAAGTCACTGTAACACCCCACGTGTTTGTCACTAATTAAGTAGTGGGTTTGAGCTCAAACATGATAGATTAAGTGGAGATGATGTTGTCAAAGTCAACCTATGGACAGGAGCCCTAACCTAAACTTGGATGTTGCACCCTTGCTTTACATATAGGCAGTTTTCAATATATATGCTTGGGTGGTGTTTTTACAATATCTTCATGTGTCTCACCTTAGTACCTATCTATATTGGTCACTCAAAAAGTTTCATGAAATTTGGAATACAAAATTCACATAAAATGATAAGTTATATCCTTGTTGGAATGATTTTACTAAGTGCTTGAATTACACTATTAAGTGAATGAAAATATAGGTCATCAACCCAAACTTGTAACCTTGCCCAAAAGACTCTAGATGGACTCTACAACAAAAGTCGTGAAAGGTTCGTGTTGAGCAAATGCCCCGAAAATGCTCCAATGGATCAAAAAGGATGATTTAAGCTTTATCGTGATCCTACTTTGGTCAAAGTATAACAGTAGTTTTTATACCAGTTTTGAGGTTGAACCTTAAATGAGAGTTGTAGTTCACTTTATGTAGAAGAAACTTTGTTTTTGGACCAAGAGCTAGATCAGCTTGAAAATGAGTCTAATCGGTGCACAAAGATTGAATTTGCTGCAGTTTTCAGCACTTAGAATATTTCTAAGTCTGGAAATTCATCGACATCGGCATTGGCGTCTCGTGTTCTCCAAAATTTGTTAAGCATCTCAAGTTGACCCAAAAGTAAAAGTTGGAGTTTACATCTTGACGAAGAGCATACAAAAAGTTGAGTTTAGTTTGACGAAGTTTTGACCATCGAATGCAAGTTTCCGTGACTGCCATCAAGGTGTTAACACTGCAGTTTTGACAACTAGTTAACCGCTAATCCGTTGCTCTAATGACCTTGGCCCCTTAACAAAAGTTGTAGAGCAACTCGTGGGCTACAACTTTGCCTTTTGGCCCAAGGTCCAAATCGGCCTGCTGCTGGCCCTCATCAGCCTCCCACCTCGCCCGATTCACTGCCTGCCAGGTGTTCGATTGTATGACGACGTGGCGACCATGCACTAGAGCTCAACTCGCCATGGCTGCCACGCGTCCTGCTCCCTCTGCTGGCCGCTGTCGCGTGCCCCGCACCCCTGCCCTCAAAATGTGGACTCCCGAGCACCCCCTGCCTCGCCCTCCCTCACTTCCCGCACCTCCTGGCTCTCCTCCTCGCTCCCAAGCTGCTCCAGCGCGAAGCCACCATGGTCGCCGGTGCTCCGCTCCATGGCAGCGCCGCCCGGCTCATCCCCGCCCCAAGCTGAGCTTACCACCATCTCCGCCTCGCCTCCCTCCATCCCTTGCGCATGCTCGCCCAAGCTGTTGGCCACCGGAGCACCGCCGCCGTAGAAGGGCCGTCGCCGGTGTTGCATGCTCGTGCGGCCTCGCCTCCTCGAGTTTCCCCAAGGCAAGCCGCGGCCACCCATGAGTTCGCACCAGCCTCCTCTTGCTTCCCCACCACTTCCCCGACGATGGCATGGCCTCCCTTCACCGGAATCCGTGAGCTCCGGCGACCCTCCTCTGTTTAAGTTTCGTCAGGGACCTCGCGTGACAATTCGACTAAAGGAAGGGGCCTATCTGCACTGTCATAGACTCAAATGAATAGTGCTCTCGGGACTGATTCATAATTATTTTGCAGGAACTTTGGAAAATCATAGTAAATTGTAGAAAAATCATAAAATAGCAAATGAGTACTTTTTGGAATCCTTGTGAAATTCTCTATGCATTAGATCCATAATATGTCATGTTTTAGTTGAAAGTTTTCTCTGTAAAAATATATTTGTGCAGCTAGGTTTTTAATGCTAGATGTATTTGTCATTTTCATAACTGTAGATTTAGGGCTCCAAAAGAAGTGAAATTTTTGTGGCATGCTACTCATATGATTTTTAATGTGTGGTAAAAATTTCATGAATTTTGGTTGCCATATGAGTGAGTTATTAGTGTATCTTGCTCTCACATGAATTCTTGCAATAGCAATTTGTCTTTTTGATAGAGGTTTATATACATGTCCAAATGGCTTGAAATTTGTACAGTAGACTATTGGGTGTATGTAAGAGCTACTGTAATTTTTATAGATTTTATTATAGACTTTTGGTATATGTTTATTATTTCACCTTGCTATCTAAATAAATTAAGAAATGCATTAAAAGAATTTATTTAGTGATGAGAACTATGCTTTTTGGTGATCATTTAACATGCACTTTATGATGGTTACAGTGGTTGTGGCCAAATATATGTTTGGAATATAAGTTAATATTTATTCTTGCAATTGATGCTTTCCTGGACAGTTTCTGGGACTTTGGTAATTGCACCATGAAAATGATGTTTTCTGAGAAAAATGCTTATAACAAAGTTGTAGATAACTCATTAATATAGCTTGTGTTAAATTTTGGTGGCATTTGACTTTATAGTTTGTGAGTAATGACTGTTTTAAGTTGGTTTCCAGAAATAGCTGTTCTCTGGAATCTCTGGACCAGATTCTGTAATTATGCATGTTTGACTTGGTTAACTTGAGAATCATGCTAAGATGATTAAAGATGAATTATGGACAATTTCATAAGCTTTCCAGAATGTATGGTTGCATGGCTATTGGATTTGTATAACTCCAGTTATGATCCAAACATGTAGCTGTTGTTTGCAGTCCAGATTTTGTCAGATGCTAGTTATGGTTGTTTACTCCATGTGTTGCTAAGTGTGGCTTATGCCCTTGATGATGGTCAAGTTAAGATACTTGTGATCTTGTCAAACTTGCGTTATGCTTGATGTGCTTGCCCTCTTTAATTGGTTGTGTGATGTTAGTTAATTAGCTTTTGGTGTCTATGTCTGAATCGTGTGTTTACTTGAATGATTATGTGATGCATCTTATGTTACCATTCATCATATTCACACACATGCATCTTGCATCTCATCTATGTACGCTAGATGCACCACGTGAAGGATGAGATGTTGAAACCAAACCTGAAGACGGTGTTTGGTGGACCTATCCCGAAGATGAAAGGACTAAGCAAGTGCTGGGATGGGAGATGCTCACCAAGCGAGTGTCATCTGCCATCACTAACCTAAGTGTTCGATCCCAGGCAAGCCCCGGAGCATTCTAAGCCTCCTACTTTATAAAAGCAATTGAGTATATATGTGTTATATATGTATTGTTGCATTAAGTTATAGGAGTTGATTGGAAACACTTGCTGCATATATACCCTTTCCTTGTCCCATAAATATGTCTGAAATCCTATTTTGGTTCATGATCGAAAATATTGCTTAGCCCTGCTTAGACCGGTAGCGATCGGTGATTTCCGGTCACCTGCAATTATAGGTGGTTACGGGAATACTTTACCTATGGAATGGATGATATCCTGAAAATAACCAAGTGTTGATGGATAATTAGAGACCGAGCGGAATAAGTATTGGGCAACCAGACAGGGTTCTGGGGTGCTTGTAGTTTCCGCCTGTGTCGATTAAGGACCGACCGTTGTTGGGTCTCGGGTCATGTTGAACGCATGCCTCACATTTAGCTGGTCGAATAATGTACCTTTCGACCGCGAAGCTAGGAGATTATTCGGGCCGAGTGGTTTGCCCGCAACGCACTGTACCGGAGCAGTAGTGGCAGGATACGGGGGCGCGATGATAAGGCCAAAGAGCAGTCGGGCGACCCCCAGGTACATGTGGTTCCTAGGAAGCTCGCGACTTTACCTGAATGGTTGACTCGGGGACCAACACCTCACTTTAGCGGGTGAGTGAGGTTTGTGTGAGGAATAAATTACCAGCTGGTTAATAATTGATTTGAATCGCCATCGTTCACTGGATAGTGAACACTTGACTCGAGTTACTGCATCGTAGTAATGATGATGGAACACGGATGGTTATGTTGATGATGTTGGAAATGCTAAACCTGAGATGGTAACCTTTGATGTTAATAGTTAATCAAGTGATTGCTTTAGCATAGGTGCTTACCTAGATTAATAGGTTATAATACAGATGATGCAAAAGGACTTAAATTAGTTTATTCATGATCACTTATGCTTTGCGCAAATGAGTCAAGCTAGCCCACTGAAAGAAAGTCTTGCATACTCCTTGGTGTCATTATTTCTGGTTTATGACGGGTAAGTCTAGCTGTGTACCTTCTCATACTCAGGGTTTATTCCCACTTGTTGCAGGTTGTGAGGTATCATGGCTACTGCAAGAATAGGATGGCCCCTGCTGTAGTGGCAGAGTATGATCATGGGCATGATCCTTCTGAGCTATCTTGTCTCTCATGCTTTTGTTGGAAATTGACTTTGGTACTGGCATGTATTTGAATTAAGGTGATATTTGTTTCAAACTACTTTGCTTCTGCTACTTTTGAACTTGAGTTGTAAATAACTCTACTGAACTCCGATATATGTTGAATTACTTATGAAATGGATGTAACATATGACCTGTTATGTTGGACCACTACGATCTTGGCTTGTATGTTGGTTGGTTTGAAATTCCTCATGATTTCATTGGACTACCGGGGTTATAGGAGCTTATGTACGAGAATTTAATTGCTCCGGCGATTGTTTTTGTACTTTTGTTCTTATAATTTGGGCGGTTCCGTGACAGCTGGTATCGGAGCAAGGTTCAACACTAAATATGTCATATCTGTATTGAAAACAAAGGTTTTGTTTACAAAAATCAGTTTTTGACAACTTATAGCTACTACATATATAGGTTTGTTCAAATCTGTATTTTAAATCTAAGTATGCCAGTGGTCATTTCCTTTATGCCCAATTAAGGACCCTTAGGTGGCTTAATTAAGTACTAACTTGGGGGTTTTAAATTTTTGCATCTACGCCCAAGCCAAGGTATGTATGAGTGATAACTTGACCGCACTGTTACCCTGTGGTCGAATGGTAGAGGTAACCTTCATATATGAAATAGCCATATATGTCGCTAGAGTTACATTCTTGCAACGTCGCACCTACACCAAGGTAAGTGTGAGCTGAGAGAGCATGATCGTTCAACCGTCGGTCTAGGGGAGAGTTAGCTTTGGTTACTGGCATAATTACATGTTTAACCATATATTTATGAAAGTACTTAATTGTGGGTAAATTTGTTGGGTAGCTATGATACCGAAGTATATGCATCAGGGGATGTATGTATGGAGAGTATTTAGTTTACTGCTTTCATTGTGTGCTATATTGGGAGTTGTTGGGCTGCAATGAAATTTTCTGCAGGTACGCTAACCACGAATGCGTAAGTTGAATGTAGCTGACGACTAGCTCTATATCAAGAAAATGCGTGTTATGCCACCGACATAGAACGTGATTGCCACCTTAGGCTGGCAATCTTATGAGGATGAATAGGATGAAGCATGCATCATCATGATTGTTGCTTGTGCATATAACTATGCTCCTCCCACCTTTTTCCTAATAAATAAGTAACTTATGATTGATGTGCTGCACTGTCCTCCTTGTATGGAGTTAGTCAAGAATGCCTTTTCCATGTTACTTGAATAGAAAGTGCTTGAAATAGTGTGTGCTTAGCCTTGATTGAAATAATTAGGGTTATATGTTTGAACTTATAAATGTCCTCTAGTTTAGTCTAGTGGTGGATGTGTTGCTCCTGCAAGCTCTTGCAAATGCTTACTCAAGTAATTGTGATTCCTATGAATAAACTAAACTATTGATTAGTCTAAAGTAAGAATGTTTGGAGTTACTAGAATAATGTGATTGTGTGCTCTCATGTTAACACAACAAGGTTAAATATTGTTTTGCATGTAATGAACTTTGGCTGCTAGAACAATTTCTGTTGTAGTAGTATTTTCATGGTCATAATAATGTAATCTGTGAATTAGTCCTTAGTGTGAATAAGAAAGTTATAGATAACTTAGTAAGCTTTCCAATAAGTCTAGTACCACCTTAGTTTGATGCTTACAACTTATGTTTTGTTTAAAACACGTGTCTGCTGCATTGCTGTCTAGGCTCTGTGTATGCACTAAGTTGGTTACTTTAGCATGTCTTTGTTTTAGCTAAACTTGTGGTTAATTCTTGTTTGATAAATACTTGTTAGGTGTGAGCCTTCTGCTTAGTATTGGGTGCTTAAGTTAACCTGACTCGTTGTCTCAAGTGTCCGCTTAAAATAGTGATGTTGTATAGATGCTTGTTATCTAGGTAGTGTCATAGTTGACCTCTCTTTTGTCCTCGGTGAGCATGCGAGTGTCGAATAGCTTTATCCTAGAACAACGCTCACATTGTGTAATCGCATGGTTGTCGTCTCGAATTAGGTTCTGTCTTAGGAGCCTGAGCCTGTAGATGAGGTTGCTATCCCTTGAATGTTTGTGTATCTATGCCTTGCTTGAACCGTAGGCCCTAGCGTAATCCCCTTATATGTTTGCTTAGGCCTTGGACGTTCGCTACCTTTTGGAGAATGCCCTTGTTCGATTGACCAACCAAGTTAATTCCTAACGAACACTAATCTTGACCACAGTTGTTGCTTGCCAAGTTTTGGAGACCATACCCAATTCCATGTTGGACCTCTTGATTTTCTCTCCTACAAATGATCTAGGCAATGCTAATCTCTCGCTGTTTGATCTCAAAATCTTTGCTTGCAAAAATCAGGTGGCTACCTTATCAACCAAATCTCTGATCGGTGTATCGGTTTTGTTTTGGAAGTTTGCTTAATCCATCTCCAACCTTCCCACGTCTCGGGATGTCTATCAGTCTTGATCTCATGTTGTTGTCTAACATGACTGGATCTTATGTTAATCTTTCATCTGGTAATCACCTTGGTAGACGCATGGCGTGAGTGGAATTTACGCAAGAGTCCCTTGCTCAGTTGTCTTCGACAATTAAGCTATGGTCCCTTGTATTGTGTTTTGATCTTTGGATAGCCCCCTTATTGATTCTAAACATTGTAACTACCTTTGCTTGCTACTCCTCCCTTGTCTGGTGCTTGTTCTTACCACCCAATTGGTGCCACTTGAAATTCCACTTTGTTTGTGCGTTTAATAATGGTGTTCTGATTAGCATTCTATGGTGCCGTGACGAAACCGAGAGCCTCCTGTGGGCGCGCACACAAGGTTGTGCTGCTCGGCACGCACTGGTATCAGGGTTGCTAGTCATGATCCATTATGAAACGACAGCCGATGTGTTATTTCTCGTGACCGTTTTCCTTGGTTATCTCCCTATATCTTATCTGAAGATTCATATCTCAGACCTTATGTAGTAGAGCTTCCTCCTAAAGTTGCTAAGAGGATAACCTTTGAAGGACAGTCACCGGCATGAACATTAACATACTGCAAGAGGTGGTAGACAAGTGACTCTCCCTATGTGTCCTTGTACGACGTCGGTCATCGAGTAAGCAACGTGCATCATCCTTGTTAGATCAAAAGGGCACATAACACTTACTATTGGACAAGTTATCCATGGGATAAGAATTTATTGTCACATTGTGCATTTGACCTAGTTATCAAAGTCTTGATCCTTGTGTGTATGATGGTTATAAAGTCAAAATCAACCATCTCTTGTGTGACTCCTTATCTGCGAACTTCGATGGCGACCATCCATTTGTGCCTCGACTGCAATTATTATTGTGGTCAAGAGTAAAGGTTGGAACTTTGAGAATTGAGAGACAACTGATTAGTTACCAGTAAGAAGGTTAATCTCCAACCAAGTAATGATTCTTCGATAGCTGTGATGGTTATGTCTCAATGAACAATAGTAAGCGAAGAGGCCATGAAGCCGGTCAACAATGCAGGTGTTGCATCTTCTCCAAATGTGCTATCAAGTTAATTCCATCTTGGACAATCACATATATAGTGCGAGATGTTGTATTAGCCAAGTGAAGAACTAGAGAAAGCATGTCCCTAGTTTCGGTCAGCATCATTGTGCCCCTAGGTACCACAAATGGTTTTGGTTCAAGGTTCTTTTGGATGAAGTGCCAAAAAATATTCAAAAATGGTTCCTTATCTACGTAGGGATGCCCTCCATGTGGAATAATGCTTTGTGCTATGTGAAAACAACCCACAAGTCCAATGCTTGTGCATCGTCAAGATTGGTGTCTAGCTCAACGACGGAAATTGTTCCCTAAGAAACATGTTAGGAAGACAATAGCCTCCATCCTCAGCTAGAGAAAGGCTTTTGCTACTATGAGAAAGATCAGAGAGTGCAAAACACACACCTCAACGTGTGAAGCAAAGAAAAGGAAGAACATGAAATCTATCTAGAATTTTGTGGCACTACACCGGTTATCTTCAAGTCAACAATTAGTGACTCAAACAAAGTGGGATTGACCCCAAACTTGGTAACCTCATTCCTTGCTTAGGACCCTTCAATGTCTTAAGTTGGTATGAGTATTGGTTGAGTAAAACATAGGATTCGAGAGATGTCTTTTCAGCTTGGTTGGCTGCCATTTTAGAACAGAGCTATTTTGGTGGATGGGTTGTTGGATAGTCAAACGGTGTCCGTTTGAACTCAATTTTGGCAAGCAATTAGAAGACCCATGGATCTAGATGCCCACCAAAAATTTGTGCATATTGGAACAGTAGTTTGTGTGATATGAACAGAAAACAAAAGGCTACATAATCGGTAATTTCTCTGTTGACTGCGATCATCCTTTACATTGGAAGGTTATGTTTGTAATGCATGCCAAGAACTTGCAATTGATAGGTATCTTGCTGTTAGACAACCCTCAATACCCTTGGGAAGACTAATTGCACCCCTATGTGCCTTGTTTTTACCCTCTTAGATTGGCAATGCGTGAGCAATCATGGTGTTCTACAAGTCAAATTGTGCCACTGCGAGTTGAAAGCATTTGGGAAGGTGTCAAACCATAGATTTTCGGATTATGGTTTTGAGGTATTGATTGGCATTAGAATGGAAGCCTCAATTTCAAATATAGATTAAGAAGGCTAGTTTTGCCATAGTGCAAGTTAACCCAACTTATTACGCAACTGCACCACGAAGGAAAATTTTGCTCAACCTGCTTAGTAGTGAACTAGTTCCCTAGTTTGGTGGATACTTGCAACTTTTGTTGTCTTTCAGACCTAGCTATCATCCTTTTGCGGTAATGGTTCTCTAGTGCTGACGTGTCTCTGGTACTTTATATGTGTTTTTACCCAAGAGATTGTATCTAATTCAAACCAGGTAACTGTTGCCTTTGTATAAGAGAATCTTTTTAGGTGACATTTGGCAGAAATCCAGGACCGACAGAGTCAGCTATCACTTTCACTGTTCCCTCAATAGACTCAGATAATACAGTGTTGGCATCAGCGAAAGAGAACTGCACACGTGGAGCAATATGTAGTTTTCCATCAGTTGGCGTCTGAGTGACTGAATAGTCTATGACCGGTATAGACATTATCTATTGGTTAGACGGTTTCTGATAGCCTCAAAGAATGATTACCTCGTATATGGATCCAACCCTTATCAGAAGTTGTACATGTTATGCCCCTAAAAAAAGTAGATGCTATGAGTAATTAGTCCATGCTCGTAGTACTCTCCGTACACTGTGAATGAAGTACCGTTTTGTCTTGGATTCCTCCCAAAGTAACAATGCTTCATGGAAGTCAGTGAAGGAAATTCTTTAGACAAAAGTTTCTACGTAGAGCGAGTATTAGAAAGTGGTCTTGCCCATTTAGCCTCTCTAATGCTTGAAGCTAAGTAGCTTGATGCGCTTATGGATGTTGGAATTGGATAACATGCTTCTCTTCCCTTGGAAAGTTCTTCGCACCAAATCTCGGGACGCGATTCTTTTAAGGGGGGAGGGCTGTAACACCCCACGTGTTTGTCACTAATTAAGTAGTGGGTTTGAGCTCAAACATGATAGATTAAGTGGAGATGATAATGTCAAGGTCAACCTATGGATAGGAGCCCCAACCTAAACTTGGATGTTGCACCCTTGCTTTACATATAGGCAGTTTTCAATATATATGCTTGGGTGGTGTTTTTACAATATCTTCATGTGTCTCACCTTAATACCTATCTATATTGGTCACTCAAAAAGTTTCATGAAGTTTGGAATAAAAAAGTCACATGAAATGATAAGTTATATCCTTGTTGGAATGATTTTACTAAGTGCTTGAATTGCACTATTAAGTGAATGGAAATATAGGTCATCAACCCAAACTTGTAACCTTGCCCAAAAGACTCTAGATGAACTCTACAACAAAAGTCGTGAAAGGTTCGTGTTGAGCAAATGCCCCAAAAATGCTCCAATGGATCAAAAAGGATGATTTAAGCTTCATCATGATCCTACTTTGGTCAAAGTATAACAGCAGTTTCTATACCAGTTTTGAGGTTGAACCTTAAATGAGAGTTGTAGTTCACTTTATTTAGAAGAAACTTTGTTTCTGGACCAAGAGCTAGATCAGCTTGGAAACGAGTCTAATCGGTACACAAATATTGAATTTGCTGCAGTTTTCAACACTTAGAATATTTCTAAGTCTAGAAATTCATCGACATCGGCATTGGCGTCTCGTGTTCTCTAAAATTTGTTAAGCATCTCAAGTTGACCCAAAAGTAAAAGTTGGAGTTTACATCTTGATGAAGAGCATACAAAAAGTTGAGTTCAGTTTGACGAAGTTTTGACCATCGAATGCAAGTTTTCGTGACTGCCATCAAGGTGTTGACACTGCAGTTTTGACAACTAGTTAACCGCTAATCCATTGCTCTAATGACCTTGGCCCCTTAATAAAAGTTGTAGAGCAACTCGTGGGCTACAACTTTGCCTTTTGGCCTAATGTCCAAATCGGCCTGCTGCTGGCCCTAATCAGCCTCCCACCTCGCCCGATTCACTGCCTACCTGGTGTTCGATTGTATGACGACGTGGCGACCATGCACTAGAGCTCAACTCGCCATGGCTGCCGCGCGTCCTGCTCCCTCTGCTGGCCGCTGCCGCGTGCCCCGCACCCCTGCCCTCAAAATGTGGACTCCCGAGCACCCCCTGCCTCGCCCTCCCTCACTTTCTGCTCCTCCTGGCTCTCCTCCTCGCTCCCAAGCTGCTCCAGCGCGAAGCCACCATGGCCGCCGGTGCTCCGCTCCGTGGCAGCGCTGCCCGGCTCATCCCCGCCCCAAGCTGAGCTCACCACCATCTCCGCCTCGCCTCCCTCCATCCCTCGCGCACGCTCGCCCAAGCTGTTGGCCACCGGAGCACCGCCGCCGTCGAAGGGCCGTCGCCGGTGTTGCCTACTCGTGCGGCCTCGCCTCCTCGGGTCTCCCTAAGGCAAGCCGCAGCCACCCATGAGTTCGCACCAGCCTCCTCTTGCTTCCCCACCACTTCCCTGACGATGGCATGGCCTCCCTTCACCGGAATCCGCGAGCTCCGGCGACCCTCCTCTGTTTAAGTTCCGTCAGGGACCTCGCGCGACAATTCGACTAAAGGAAGGGGCCTATCTGCACTGTCATAGACTCAAATGAATAGTGCTCTCGGGACTGGTTCGTAATTATTTTGCAGGAACTTTGGAAAATCATAGTAGATTGTAGAAAAATCGTAAAATAGCAAATGAGTACTTTTTGGAATCTTTGTGAAATTCTCTATGCATTAGATCCATAATATGTCATGTTTTAGTTTAAAGTTTTCTCTGTAAAAATATATTTGTGCAGCTAGGTTTTTAATGCTAGATGTATTTTTCATTTTCATAACTGTAGATTTAGGGCTCCAAATGAAGTGAAATTTTTGTGGCATGCTACTCATATGATGTTTAATGTGTGGTAAAAATTTCATGAATTTTGGTTGCCATATGAGTGAGTTATTAGTGTATCTTGCTCTCACATGAATTCTTGCAATAGCAATTTGTCTTTTTCATAGAGGTTTATATACATGTCCAAATGGCTTGAAATTTGTACAGTAGACTATTGGGTGTATGTAAGAGCTACTGTAATTTTTATAGATTTTATTATGGACTTTTGGTATATGTTTATTATTTCACCTTGCTATCTAAATAAATTAAGAAATGCATAAAAAGAATTTATTTAGTGATGAGAACTATTCTTTTTGGTGATCATTTAACATGCACTTTATGATGGTTACAGTGGTTGTGGCCAAATGTATGTTTGGAATATAAGTTAATATTTATTCTTGCAATTGATGCTTTCCTGGACAGTTTCTGGGACTTTGGTAATTGCACCATGAAAATGATGTTTGCTGAGAAAAATGCTTATAACAAAGTTGTAGATAACTCATTAATATAGCTTGTGTTAAATTTTGGTGGCATTTGGCCTTATAGGTTGTGAGTAATGACTGTTTTAAGTTGGGTTCCAGAAATAGCTGTTCTCTGGAATCTCTGGACCAGGTTCTGTAATTATGCATGTTTGACTTGGTTAACTTGAGAATCATGCTAAGATGATTAAATATGAATTATGGAAAATTTCATAAGCTTTCCAGAATGTATTGTTGCATGGCTATTGGATTTGTGTAACTCCAGTTATGATCCAAACATGTAGCTGTTGTTTGCAGTCCAGATTTTGTCAGATGCTAGTTATGGTTGTTTACTCCATGTGTTGCTAAGTGTGGCTTATGCCCTTGATGATGGTCAAGTTAAGATACTTGTGATCTTGTCAAACTTGCGTTATGCTTGATGTGCTTGCCCTCTTTAATTGGTTGTGTGATGTTAGTTAATTAGCTTTTGGTGTCTATGTCTGAATCGTGTGTTTACTTGAATGATTATGTGATGCATCTTATGTTACCATTCATCATATTCATACACATGCATCTTGCATCTCATCTAGGTACGCTAGATGCACCACATGAAGGATGAGATGTTGAAACCAAACCTGAAGACGGTGTTTGGTGGACCTATCCTGAAGATGAAAGGACTAAGCAAGTGCTGGGATGGGAGATGCTCGCCAAGCGAGTGTCATCTGTCATCACTAACCTAAGTGTTCGATCCCAGGCAAGCCCCAGAGCATTCTAAGCCTCCTACTTTATAAAAACAATTGAGTATATATGTGTTATTTATGTATTGTTGCATTAAGTTATAGGAGTTGATTGGAAACACTTGCTGCATATATACCCTTTCCTTGTCCCATAAATATGTCTGAAATCCTATTTTGGTTCAGGATCGAAAATATTGCTTAGCCCTGCTTAGACCGGTAGCGATCGGTGATTTCCGGTCACCTGCAATTATAGGTGGTTACTGGAATATTTTAGCTATGGAATGGATGATATCCTAGAAATAACCAAGTGTTGATGGATAATTGGAGACCGGGCGGAATAAGTATTGGGCAACCAGACAGGGTTCTAGGGTGCTTGTAGTTTCCGCCTGTGTCGATTAAGGACCGACCGTTGTTGGGTCTCGGGTCATGTTGAACGCATGCCTCACATTTAGCTGGTCGAATAATGTACCTTTCGACCGTGAAGCTAGGAGATTATTTGGGCCGAGTGGATTGCCCGCAACGCATTGTACCGGAGCAGTAGTGGCAGGATACGGGGGCGCGATGATAAGGCCAAAGAGCAGTCGGGCGGCCCTCGGGTACATGTGGTTCCTGGCAAGCTCGCAACTTTACCTGAATGGTTGACTCGGTGACTAACACCTCACTTTAGCGGGTGAGTGAGGTTTGTGTGAGGAATAAATTACTAGCTGGTTAATAATCGATTCGAATCGCCATCGTTCACTGGATAGTGAACACTTGACTCGAGTAACTACATCGTAGTAATGATGATGGAACACGGATGGTTATGTTGATGATGTTGGAAATGCTAAACCTGAGATGGTAACCTTTGATGTTAATAGTTAATTAAGTGATTGCTTTAGCATAGGTGCTTACCTAGATTAATAGGATATAATACAGATGATGCAAAAGGACTTAAATTAGTTTATTCATGATCACTTATGCTTTGTGCAAATGAGTCAAGCTAGCCCACTGAAAGAAAGCCTTGCATACTCCTTGGTGTCATTATTTCTGGTTTATGATGGGTAAGTCTAGCTGAGTACCTTCTCGTACTCAGGGTTTATTCCCACTTGTTGCAGGTTGTGAGGTATCATGGCTACTGCAAGAATGGGATGGCCCCTGCTGTAGTGGCAGAGTGTGATCATGGGCATGATCCTTCTGAGCTATCTTGTCTCTCATGCTTTTATTGGAAATTGACTTTAGTACTGGCATGTATTTGAATTAAGGTGATATTTGTTTCAAACTACTTTGCTTCCGCTACTTTTGAACTTGAGTTGTAAATAACTCTACTGAACTTAGATATATGTTGAATTACTTATGAAATGGATGTAACATATGACTTGTTATGTTGGACCACTACGATCTTGGCTTGTATATTGGTTGGTTTGAAATCCCTCATGATTTCATTGGACTACCGGGGTTATAGGAGCTTACGTACGAGAATTTAATTGCTCCGGCAATTGTTTTTGTACTTTTGTTCTTATAATTTGGGCAGTTCCGTGACAATCACTAAGCTACTTACTCCTATGTGATACAAACTACTCTAAGCACACTAGACAAGATAAGGTGCAAGAATGAAAAAGGGAGTGAATTGATTCTTATACCGACGGGGTAGAGATGAGGTGTATCCAAAGAATCAATCACACATAATCATAAAGATAATCCTCGGCAAGAGATGACACAAGATTTTTTTTCCGATGTTCACTTGCTTCCCGACAAGCTACTCCTCGTTGTGGCGATGCACCCACTTGATGGATCACGAGCTAATTGACTATCAAGAGTCAAACCCTCAGTGGGTGCCGCACATCCACTCACAAGATGAGGATCCTCTAAGCCACGAGCTCCACTAGAGTAGCCAATTCATGAACTCCTGCGGGGAAGGCTCAAGAACCTCTCACAATCACTTGGTGAGGTTCGAAACAATCTCCAATCACGAACTCAACACCATCGCTGCTCCAAGCCGTCTAGGATGTCGGGAAATACCCAGGAGTAACAAGAAATCCGCAGCTAACTCGAAGATCAAGTGCCATTAGATGCAACTCTCAATGCAATGCACTTGAATCTCACTCAATCTCGCTAGGATTAGCAATCAAGCAAGGAGATAAGTGGAGGAAAAGTTCTCTAGCTCAAAGGATATCTCAATATCTCAGAAGTGTAAGAGTTTGTCCCTCAAAACCGGCCATCAACTATTTATAGCGAAGGGGTAAGCAACTAGTCGTTAGTGTCCTGGTCGGGGGCAACGGACGCGTCTGTCGCCTAGGCAACAGACGTGGTCAGCCGCGTCTGTCGCACCCCGAGTCGCCACGTTCCTGTGCGTTCGAAGTTCCAACGGTCGAAACGCCGATCAACAGACGCGTCCATCGAGAATAGCCCCAGCGTTCGTTGCACCAACAGACGCAGTCCAGTAAGGTCTGTGTTTGCTCGAGCGCAACAGACGCGTCCATCGGTTGAGCACCACCGCGTCCGTTGCCTCCTTCAGCAGCGCACGAACGAGGGTAAGCCGATAGACGCTGATGTCAGCGTCCGTCGTTCCCGAGATCAGCGTCTATCGCACAGAGAATAGCGCGCCACCTAGGACAAAGCACCAAACGCAGCAGCTGCGTCTGTTGCTTGGAAAACAGCGATGATCACCTCCGTGACTTTGCCTTCGGTTCCATCCTTTGGTGCAATGGAAAATAAATGTTTCATCTCCACGAAAACGCCTGAATCCTGCCTCGCAAGCTCGGCAGGAGGGAGAGAGGACCCTAAACCCCTCTCTACCGCTCAAACTCCACCGTCTTCGCAAATGTGTTAACACCACCAAGTGTACAACACCATGTGCATGTGTGTTAGCATTTTTACAATCATTTTTCAAGACGATACGTTAGCTCTCTACTAGATCATAATGCATATGCTCAAGATGATGACCTAGTAGCACTTGATTCACGACCTAACCGTGATTGCCCCTCTTGATAGTCGGCTATCAATCCTAAACCCAGTCAATTACTTCTCTACTCATCTTAGACCGACAAAAGCAAACCCTATGATTATACCTTTGCCTTGATCACTTTGTTCCATGTTCATCTCCTCATACTTGATCACCATGATCATCATTTCATGTCCATGTACCATCTCTTTGTGATCTTGTGGCCACCACTCCTTGCCACATACACCTTCATCACATGTGTTGGTTATGCCTAACTCAAACCACATAACACATGGTATTAGCAACTTGGTGTCATTAATTACCAAAACCAAACTTGAGCTTTTAGTATCCCATCCCGTCCCGTGACCGCCGCATCCACTCGCTCGCTCTGCTCGCCCGCTCCGCCTCCTTGCTCCTCTGCACCCACTCTGCTGCCGCGCCGTTCTTCGGGCCACCACGCCCACGCGCGAGGTCGCTGCCCCCCTCCCTCCCTCTGTGACCTCCATGCGACTCCCACCAGAGATGAGGATGGCGGCGGTGGCTCTGACGAGTGAAAGGTCTTGATGGCTAGAGGAGGGTGAATAACCTATTAAAATTTCCTACAAAGTGTGATAAACAAGTTTATCAATAGAACAAATAGCGAGATACGAGTTTTGCTTAGCCTATGGGGTGTTTGCAAGTAACCTATCTAATTCACAATTCTAATATATATGCACTCAACTGCACAATTCAAACCGGGAAGGAAACTACAACTAAAACTAGCAAGCTGCACAAAAGAGCTACTCTAGCAAAACTATCTAGCTAGCAAAGGTAACTAAGAAGGTAATACAGAGTTGAGTTAGGAGGGTTTTACTGAGGAGCGAAGTATTGAGCCAACCAATATGATCAACAATAAATACCAAGACAACCAAACACCAAGATCAATCAATCACAATATGAAAGTGATGACACAAGATTTATCCCGAGGTTCACGTGCTTGTCGGCACGCTAGTCCCCGTTGTGTCCCTCTTCACCACGTGGTTCGGTGGCTAATCGGTCACACACCGAGCCTCTCAAAAGGTGTCACAAGAACCTACCAAATGGCAAGAGGTTGCAATGACACAAGCAATTTACTAACGTTGCCTTTGACGCTTCACCGAGGTAGGCACAAACCCCTCACAATCACCGAAGGTGGCCAAGAACAATCACCAACTCTTGCCAACGCCTCCAAGCTGCTCCAAGCCATTTAGATGGTGGCAACCACCAAGAGAAACAAGAATCCTGTAGCAAATCAACCACCAAGTGCCAACTAGATATAATCTCACAATACAAATGCACTTGGATCACTCAATCTCACTTTGAATATGCAAAGAAGTAAGAGAGATGAGCCTTGAGCCGGCCAACAAGTATTTATAGAGGTGGCTCACTCAAAAGAGCCATTGCTCTCCCCATGAAGGCGACAGATGCGCTGCCCGCGTCTGACGCCACAAGAGGTTGCCACGTGTCTCAACCATTTGAACTCAGAGCAATTCGTGCCCACGCGACAGACGCAACCATGCCACCGTCAGACGCGTCCGATGCTCAGAGGCCACACGTCTGCTGACACGACGAACGTAGTCTAGAAAGCCCAAAATGCGAGCTCAGCCGATAGACGCATCTGGTGCTGGACCGAGGGACGCGTCTGACGCACGCTCGCTGCTGCGCTGAAATCGCCCGAGCTGCAACACACGATAGACGCGGTAACAGTGCCATGCACGGCGTCTGTCGCGGTCACGTCCCTGCGTCTGACGCCCGAGCGCCAGAAACCCTAACTAGGGTATGGCGACAGACGCTGCACAGTAGCGTCTGACGCTCAGGGCAGCAACGTCTGTCGCCCATAATTTAGCGATTATGCAACGTTTTCTCGCTCCGCTTGTTTCGCCCTTTCACTTCTGAGCTAGACTAAGTATGTGTAACACTTTAGCATAAGTTTTAGCTTGTGAAACACCATGTGACATCGCCTACAAATCTCGACATTGGTGTAAAGGAAAATAGGCATTTCAACTCCTCGAAAACGGCTGAATCCCGCCTCGCAAGCTCGGCGGGAGGGAGAGAGGACCCCAAACCCTCTCTACCGCTCAAACTCCATCGCCATCGTAAATGTGCTAACACCACCAAGTGATTATTGTCATGTGCGAGTATGTTACCATTTTCACAATCATTTTTCGAGGCGTTATTAGTTCTATCCAAATGCATATGATTATGAAATGCACACCTAGAGGCACTTAGGAGTTCAATAGTCACGTCATTCCCCTCTTTATAGTATAGCTATCTATCCTACAATGTAACCACACCCACTAGGTGTCTTGGTTACCAAAACATGAACCCTAGCATATACCTTTGCCTTGATCAACATAGGATTGCATGTACTTCCATCATCATCATCATGGTAAGTATTTCATCATCCACACTTGATCGTCATGCTTTACCATGCTTTGTGCTAATCACCCTTTGCTACATACAATCTCAAGCATGTGATTAGCACTTAGGCATTGTCACTAATTACCAACACCAAACATAGAGCTTTCAATGAGGTAGGTCGGTCCTCTAGATCTGATGTAACACCTCTAGTGTTACGAGTCGCTTAGCACCTTGCTTAAAAGCTAAAAGAAATTAAGTAAACAAGTTCTCAAGTTTTACAATTTTACCTCACCGAAAATGATAAACGAATAACGTAAGTTCGTTGTTCCACGTAAAATCATGTGAATGTGGTCTAAGTTGTTGAAGTAATTGATGTGAAAAACAATTTTTATAAACACAAATAAAAATATGACTGGTGGGTTGCGCTTAAGCAATGATTGACGAGCAAGTTATGTAGATGAAAATACAACTTTGGTTTTGGAAAACAAATATTGTTAAATAGTATGTTGCGAGCTCAAAAAAATCAGATTCAAAATTCAATACTACCTAAAACTCTAAATCTCGTCTTTGATTGAGAGAAGTAATGGCAATGCCGTTTCGATGTTTAATTTCCAACAAAAAATGCTTAAGCACTAACATCAAGTTTTTCCATAGATCCCAAGTTGCTTGAACGCGCTGTGAACCCCGGAGTTGACGTTCTGTTCGTGAACCGGCAATGGCAGTGACGAGCGTACGTTGGCATTGTGATCTCTGCCCCATTAGTTGCTCTCTGATCTTGGCAACCGATCCTATGGTTAGCTTCTAGCACCGACTGTTGAGCATGGGAAAGGTTGAACCTTAGTTGCGTCGTTCGTCGACTTTCGCCTTGCTTTAAAGTTGGTGCACGCCACCACGTACACTTGTTCGGCTAGTGTCCGTGGTCACCGCGCATGGGTCCCGAGCTACGCGTCTGGTGCGCTCGGCACGCCACGCTGCCGGCCTGCCGTTGCCCTGCACCTCTGGTCGCCTTTGGTTGCTTCCGTGCGGGACCACAGCTGCCTGCCTCCTCACATCGTGTTTCTCTGCGTAGTTGTCGGTCACGACGTGCGCGCGCCTGGGAAGTGCTATGGCGATCGTCGTGGGGACGGTGTGGCACCTGCCTCTGCCACCCGAACAAGCTACCCACTAGGCTTGCGGACAGGAAGCACTGCCTTGCGATAGGTCGTTGACTCGGCCACAGTCGGGATAGAGACGTTCCCCCCTACTTCGCTGCCCCCCTTGCCCTGCTCTGCTTCAGGCCGGCATCGGCATCCCGCTTGGTCAGGCCACCCTACCGTGCGCGTCACGCCACGCCTCCTCGCCTCGTCAATGGCACATCATGTTGCTCTACCACCAACCTGAGCCACCCACCTTAACTGCCCGTGCCTGTCCGTGTGTCCACTCTCCACAGTGTGGCCGCGGCAAGCACCCTCCGTGTCTATCATGGAACCACCATGATTTCCCATTTTGCATAGCTCGAACAAGGGCAGTCCAATTCCTTGCGTCTGCGGTTTGTCAGGAGAGTTGCCTAGCCACACCCCTCGCATCGGGCCACAATCATGCACCACAGGTGACGTAGTTGGAGTTCTCCCGTCGCCGGCCATCTCGCCGCCGTGGGTAACACGGATTGGGGTAAGGCACAAATTAGTTCGATTACTTTCGACCTCGAGCTCGTCTTGACTTCACCTATGTAGTGCTCGCCTTAGCTTCGCTTGGGACACAGCCAGTGGTGAGCTGACGCGTCGGTGCCCACGGAGGAGCGCCACCAACCGTGCCACACGCACATGGCCATGCCACCTCGGTGACCCTCCACCCCAACCGTCACCACGGTTGTACTCCTGGTATGACGTTGGTGCTCACGCACCACTCCATTTCTCCTTCCGCCCTCCTCACTTGATAGAACGGCTGCGCCACCACCGTGGACCGCCGTTTGCCGCTGCAGCGCAGCATAGGGCGGCTCCAAGTAGTTCACCGCTACTCCTCGTCGCCGCTTGGACTGTAGGTAGTGGTCGGCCCTTTGGCGCGATCCGAATGGGTCCTGTTTGCTCGGGCCAGTCACGGCTTGCCACCGGCTGCCGCGCCAACGCGCACGGGCACGTCGAGGATCCGGTCGTTGTGAAGAAGAGTTAGTTGGGGGTGTTCTGTGCAAAGATTGTCTCTGTTGGAACAATGTTTGAAGGAGCGGTGCAATATCTTGTTTGTTCGGGTACCTTTCTGCTTAAGTGCAGGCGCACGCGCGGGCTTCCAGATCGCGGGCCGTAGCTGGGCCGCGGCGCCATGTGCGGTCGCATTTCTGCGCGGGCCGCCTGGGGTGGCTGGGCTGAATTTGTATCACCAGCCCTTTTCCATTTTATAAAGTAATTTCTAATTTAGCTTCTAAGAAAACTTGAAAAAACAAAATAGGATTTTGTAGGAGTCCAATAAATTGTGGAACCAATTGCGTTAGGGTTCTAAAATCATAATATATCTAAGGGTGTAATTAGTTAATGCAGTTTCATAATATTTCTAGGCTTGCTCTAATTATTATGAGACACTTAAAATTATTAAATGTGAACTTGTAGTAATTTTTGTGGTAATACAATGATAGTGCTAGCCTCAAAAAAATTTTAGTAGCTTTATAATACTATTACCCACTCCCTGTAGTTTCGATAACTCCATAATAATAGGTTTTTTAGGGTAGCCGGTAAACCCTAATTTGAATACATGTGTTTAAGCGGTAAAATGCTAAAGCAACAACTGGGGCTTCATAACTAAAAGGTTGTCGGAAAATAGTGTGTTGCTGGTAGCAAGGATACATGGCTTAGTACGTTAGTCTCTACGCTAGTTTGTTAGCTTGAGAGACAAAATCGTATTCTAAATTGCGACTGTCGTGTTTATTTACATCTCTGCATTGCATCCACGAATGTCATAATAGGAGCGTTGAGGGATTGCGGAGTCATCTGGAGCAGCAGAGAAGATGGCGCCTTGAGGATCGTGTCATCATGTTGGAATGCTAACTTTGGTTATCTTACCTAGGCAAGCCCCGGTGCATAACCCCTATTATTCTGCACTTTATTTTATGCTTGTGCATTAAGTTTAAAGGAGTTGAATGAAACCCACTTGCATATATATATATATATATATATATATATATATATATATATATATCCTTATCCTATGAGTCTTACAAGTATGATAGGATCATGTAGTGTGATATGCTATAGGATCCCGGTAGAAGTCGAGTGATTACCTATCACTCGCGAGAGATAGAAATTATACTATTGTCATTATTATGATATTACTATCACATGGAATGTATATGAATAATAATTGGAGACCGGGCGGAACGGGTTGGATGGACTTGGACCTGGTTGGGCAACCGAGCGGGGCTCTGGTTGCATTTCTTCCGCCTATGTCAATTAAGGACCGTTCGTTGCATGGACCTTGGTCAAGTCACAGATTTATTGTCCCGAGCATATACTTGCTTATGGGGGCGGGAAGACTTGTTTCTCTCTTATCATGGGTTTTGGCTCTTTTCGGACCAGCTTTTAGGGTGGTCTTATATATTGGATTGAGGAGGTCTAAGCACCATACTGAGGCTAGGCCTGCAATGTTGGGGGCTTAGAATCCGAGCTTGGACGGGGACCTGGACCCCTTGACAGGAGTGGAACGGGTTGGTCTTGCTTGTGCCTGGGGTATAAGCAAGGCGTATGTTTTTGGGGCACCCAGCTGGGCACATTGATTCGTGAATCGTTGTTTCTGCGTGACGGTATGGCTTGACTACGCTCTGGTATCATAGTAAGAACTGACAATTGAAAGATGAAGAAATGGTTCCTTTTGCTCAACCCTGCTTGATTATAGACTAGGTGCTACATAGAAGGTTGGATAAGAAATAAAATACAGCTATTAAAAGTAAGAAATTAAGGATACACTCTTAGTGCTGCTTCTCGCATACAAGAAACCCTCAAGCCAGAAAGCCTTGCATAATTCTTGGAGTCTTTTTCTCCTCTCCTGACAGGTAAGTCTTGCGGAGTACAATTGAGTACTCAGAATTTGTTCTACCCTGTTGCAGGTGACATGTGCTGATAAGCTGACACTTGTGTGTGGAAACTTCCTGGTGGGCTCAGCGAGGATTTCCTTTACGATGCGGAGTAGAGTTTATTTATTCAAACTCTCACCAAAAATTTTACAAGGAAAATACTATTAATCTGTTATCATTTCATGCAATTAAATGTTCTTCGTGTAAATGTTTAACTTGTCATTAAATGGTTTCATTTCCGCTGAACTCTGATAATGTTTTATATTCCACTGTTATAACTACATAAGGAATTACTCTAAGGTTGTACTAAAAGTGATGTAAGAAATAGTAAGGATGTTGTAAGCTTTACTCTCTCATTTGCGATCCTGATGTAAAAATGTGGATCTTCGAGTTCTCCCTTGCGGTGTGCTCGACAGAATCACTCAGTTTAGTGTTCTCCCTTAGATACTTAGTGTCTAATAGAAGACAAGCACTCTTGAAAGGGCATTAGATTAGGAGATTCTACCACATCTGAGCCCTCCTCCTTCTCCTCTAGATCTGAGCCATCTTCCTCCTCCTTCTCTTCCCCTCCTCCTCTGGTTCTAAGGGACGCGATGGTGGCTGGGGTTCTAGCGAGCTCTGGGGTTCTTCCCTCCTCCCTCCGGCGAGCTCGGAGGTGATGGGCTAGGCTAGAGCAGCCAGTACCTCGAACCCATCTCCTTGTTGTTTTCGTACGTCTTTTTACTGTTTTCTCCGGGTTGCAATGGGTTTTTTGGGGATTGCAACAGATGATTTTCGAATGTTGCAATGAGATTTTAGAGTTGTTGCAACAGAATGTTTTTCTGAATGGTCCCATTTTCCATGTTTCATGGTTGATTTTTGCGATGTTACAGTACACATTCTTCGATGTTACGAGACATAATTTTCGATATTGCAATACATAATTTTCAATGTTGCAGAACATATTTTTTCAATGTTGTAGTACATATTTTCCAATGTTGCATTACTTGCTTTTTCGATGTTGGAGCACATGTTTTTGTGATGTTGCAACATAATTTTTGATGTTGCAATACATGTTTTTCGATGTTGCAGTATTCATATTCCGATATCATACTACATGGTTTCTCCATATGTTTGCGATGTTGCACTTGAAGTGTTTTCGTGCTCTTGGGACAGGGGTGGGCGTGGTGGGAGAACGTTGGAACGGGGTGCCCACGGCGGGGCGGGTAGTTTTGGGAAGCGGGAAGCGGCGTTCCGTTCTATTCCTGGGGGGGTTTGGGAGGGCACGGTGTCCGGACGCATCTCGTGCGCCGAACGTCCGGGTGCTAGGATTATCACCGATAGAAGAATGAGTTCTCGGCTTCGGCACTCGATCAATTGATCCTTGCAACAGATACATCTTGTAATGGAACCGTCCAAATTATAAGAGCACAAGTACAAAAATAATCACCGAAGTGATCAAATTCTCGCACTTGAGCCCATATAACCCCGGTAGTCTAATGAAATCACGAGGGATTTCAAACCAACTAACATATAAGCCAAGATCGTAGTGATTCAACATAACAAGTCACATGTTACATCCATTTCATAAGTAATTTAATATACATCAGAGTTCAACATAGTTATTACAACTTAAGTTCAAAAGTAGCGAAAGCAAAGTAGTTTGAAACTAATATCACCCTTATTTTAAATACATGCCAGTACCAAGGTTGACTTCCAACAAAAGCACTAGAGATAAGATAACTCAGAAGGATCATGCCCATGATCACACTCCGCCACTACGGCAGGAGCCAACCAACTCTTGCAGTCACCATGATACATCACAACCTGCAACAGGTGGGGATAAAACCCTAAGTACAAGAAGGTACTCAGCTAGACTTACCTGTCAAAAACTAGAAATAAAGTGACACCAAGGATCATGCATGGCTGATATAAAGTGGGCTAGCTTGACAACATTTTGCGTAAAAGCTTAATACAGATAAGTAATCATTAATGCTTAAGCATCAAGTTAATCATCATTAACCTGTCATCTATATTAGCACCTGTACTAGTGCACTCACTTGATTAGGAGCAAACAATATTAACCATAGCAGGTATAAATTGAGGCAACATTTACATCATCATCCAATTAACCATACGTTCAATTTAATGGAATCTACGTTGCCGCTGCTCAAGTCAAGTGCTCACTAATCGGGAGCGACGGCGATTCGAATCGAATTTCTATCCATCTGGAGGGGTATTTCTAACACTCACCGAGTCACGCCTAGCGAGGGCTGCTCAGGTCACCTTTGGTACCGTTCAGGAAAGCGCGGGTTCGACTGATGTCGTATCCCCAAGGGCAACACTCTGCCAGTATGATAGGGACTCTAACCCCCCTTGGTCTTATGCCAATGTCCCCAAGCACATCCTTACTACCTCCAAGATGCGACCTACCATTCGATTCCTGGCCTGAACTGTATTACTCGGATTCACGGTCGGAACAACTTATCCGGCCAACTAAGTGTTAGAATACGTTCAACATGACTCAAGGACGTACAACGAATCGGTCCTTAAATGACTCAGACGGGGATAGATCCACACCTAAGACCTCCATGTCTTGTTGCTTCACTATCGTCATCTCGCCTGGTCTCATTTCATTTTATTAACACATGGTTCCTTTTCATGATAGCAAATATCGCCAACCGTGCCATATATGAATATCCCTACATCTCACAGGTGACAGAAAATCACCTGACTTCTACCGCTTAAAGGAGGGCTAAGCATCTACTCGATCCTAGTCTATGTAGGATTCAAGGATTCATATATCAGGACAAGGAAGGATATAATGCAGCAAGGTTTTCCAACCAACTCCTACCACTTAATGCAACAATACTTATAACATATAAAAAAATTAATTGCTTTGAAGGTAGGAGGCTTATAATGCTCCGGGGCTTGCCTGTGATCCGACTCAAGTTAGAGTTTGTCAGGTGAAATCCGCTTGACGAGCATCCTCCAATCTAGCACTCGTCCGATCCTTCTACCTTCGGGATGGATCCACCAAACACCGTCTTCGAGTTTGGCTTCAACGCCATTTCCTTCACACGTTTCTGCTAGCGTACCTATATGAGATGCAAGATGCAAGTGCATGAATACATGGAAGTACAATGGACAATGCATCATGTACAGTAAGCAAGACAAACACCATATTACACTCCACATGGATAGACACTTCATGTTGCTTAAATAAACATCACCCAATCTAATATAAAAGATGACAAGCATATTAGGCACGACACACAAGGTTTCACAAGATCTCAGGTGTATTAACTTAACTACCCTCAAAGGCATAAGTCATACTTAACAATATACAAGCAAACAACTATAATTGGAATTTATCCATTTCTGGACAAGCAAACAGTAGCTTCATAATTTAATCATATCTGGAGTTTTATAAATCCAAATGAATTTAAAGAAGACATTATGGAAAGCTTATGAAATTCTCTACATTTAATTTATAATCATCATAGTATGATTCCAAAGTTTAACATGTCGAATTTATACAAACACAGAAACTGGTCTAACAAGACAGAGAGCAAGCAATTCTATAACCCAACTTTCAACAGCTATAACTCATAAACCACATGGCCAAATGCCACCAAATTTTAATAGCAGCTAGACACATAAATTATATACAACTTTTCTATAGACAAGATGCTTAGAAAACACCATTAACATGGGGTAATTTACATTTCCCCCAGAACTGTCTAGAAACCAATAATTGCAAGAAATAATTATTAACATATATTGCAAACATATAATTTTGCAAAAACCAACTTTACCAACATTTCACACATGACTAATGAACACCAGAAAATATAGTTTCCATTCCTAAATAAATTCTTTTAATATATTTTCTTACTTTATTTAGATAATTAGGTGGAATTATGAACACCTATCAAAAGTGCATAATAAATTATATCAAAATTACAGTGGCCTATAGATTCTCCCAATAGAATATTGTCCAAATTTCAAACCATTTGGACAAGTATATCAACCTCTATGAAAAAGACAATTGACTAATACAATAAATCACGTGAGAGCAAGTTAAACCTAAAACTCCATATTTTCTATGAACACATCGCCATAGTATGAATCAATATGATAGACAAACATCATACTAAGGTAATGAAGCAACATTTTCCATTTTATCCTTTATATATTATTTATAAGCTATTTATTAAGCCATAAACAAGTTAAATCAATAACTTGATCATACAGTAAGCAATGACCATGAAATTTATACCACAGTATACTCATAGCATTATAAGACTACCATAAAAATTTCACATTATTTGAAGCAACACAAATCAAGATATAAAAATGACAAGCAATATAATGTAGATTTCCTTATTTATCAAGGTTAAATCAAAATCTTAAGAAAACAGTGAACAACTAGTATGTTTAATATTTTTCCTAGCAAGTATATTTCATTATAAAATTAACAAAACAAGAATCACTATTTTTGGAGTTCTAAAACTCAAGATATAGCTCCGGTTAAGTTTATAAGCATTTTTAGAGTACTTTTCAAGATTAAATAGAGACATCAGAAAACATCTACAAACATGTAACATTTTATGACTCTACTGCATAGATCTCTTCGCAAAGTTTCCAAAAAGTCTACATTTGCTATTTTTGAAATTACCTAGCACGAGATATGGATTTTAGAAGATTTAACATAAAATCTGAAATTCAAAACAGAATTAACCAAACCCTAACTTAACGCTAGATGCACCCGATTACACACCCAAGTCTGTCACCACTTAACCGACATGTGAGACCTGTTGTACCATTGTCACCCACACAAAGAAACAGAGAGGGGGTACCGACTTCTTCCTTCTCCGGTGAAAGCAGAGAAAGGGGGGGTGACCGCCGGGCCGGTTTCACCGGCCGACCGCCGGCGGCTCGACGGCGGTGGTCGAGGGGCATGACTGGACTAGGCCCCGGCATACCAGCCTGTGCCCACGGTGGTTCACGGCCTGCCCAGGTGTGGCCGTTGGCTGCCCGAGCTCCGTTCGGCCGGCAAAAACAGGGGAGGAGGGGCCGAGTCGATTCCGGCCGGTGAGGCGGTTGCCGACGACGAGGAAGGGGCCGGTGAGGGTCGTGGCATCGAGGCACATCCAAAGGCGGTCGTGGCTCAGCGTGAGGTGGCCAATGGCCTCCTGGCCGTGTGCTACCCCATCGGCGGCGGCCATGGCATCGGTAGCCGTACGACACGGTGGCGAGGAGCGGCCGGGGATGGGTGCAGTAGGTGCAGCAGCGAGAGGCGGAGGTGGTGGTGTGATTCACCTGGCCCACGGTGGACGGAGGTGACTTGGCCATGGTCGAGCGAGCAGCCACGGCGGCACAGCTCAACGACGATGGTTGGAGGGCCGACTAGCGACAGCGGGGTAGGGCTAGAGCGTGCCCCGGGCTCACGCGCACCGACGAGTAGCCGCGGTTCTCACCGTTGGGCTCGACACGGCTAGAGCACTCATGCTCATAGCTCGGCGGTGAGCTTTGCCATGGTGGAGTGCGCTCTCAGGCGCAGAGCGACTCGAGGAGGAGGCCAGCAGAGGGCGTGGCGAGCGAGGTGGAGGAGTGGGGGGACACTGAGGCCATCACGGGCGCTCCATACAGCACAGGGAGGAGATCGGGGCGCGTGGAGGCAAGGCAGGAGCTTCACCCGCGCATGGTCTCCATGTCCTGGCCACGCGTCATCCATTAGGGCAAAAGCACGAACAGTTGGCGGGCAGTGAAGTGGTCCGGTTGGAGTCCAAATTTGGGCTTGCTCTGGGCCGATCTGGGTCTTGGACCTAAAAGCAAAGTTGTAGCCCACACAATGCTCCACATTTTCTATTTAAGGTGCATAGTCATTAGGGCCATAGATTAGGAGATAATTAAGCCCAAAGTTGACAGTGTCAAAGACTTGATAAGGCTTAAGTTAGAGCTCGGTCTTTGATGATTTTGGGATGCCCACCTTGCTCAAACGAAGTCCAACTTTTTGCATACTCTTCTCCATCACATTATCTTCAACTTCTACATTTGGCTCAACTCTAGTTGTATAACAAAAACTCGAGAACGTGGCATGTCAATTAAGTTGACTAAACTCGGCCTTAATTCTTTTCTAAGTCTGAAAACAGTTAGAAGATTCAAAATGATGATCCCTGTTTGGTAGACTTAGAGATGGATTTAGCCTTTGGCCTTTTAACCAAGTTTGTTGCATACAACTCAAGCTACAACTTTGATTAAAGGCTCATGGACTGGTTCAACATGGTTAGGAAGATAAAGATCACCAAACATGTCAACTTATTGCTGCCACTCAAGGACTTAGAAAGATTTCTGATCTTCCAAAAATAGCAGCTTATTCAATATTGTGAGCTCTATTTGACCAAGCTAGAAGCCAAACTGGCTCTTGACCATTAAACAAAGTTTGTTCTACATAAGATGAACTACAACTTTTGTTTAAGGTCAAACCTCATAACTGGTACAGAAGTTAAACTTTCACTTTGGTCAAAGTATCAACTCGGTAAAGCCTAAACTAGGTTTTTAGGCCAATTGGGGCATTTTCTTGACTTTTGCTCAACATGAACCCTTCATAACTTTTGTTGTAGAGTTCATCTAGAGTCATTTGGATAAGTTTTCAAGGTTTGGTTGATGATCTATAATTTCACTCTCTTAATAGTGCAATTCAAGCACTTAGTAAAATCATTCCAACCAGGATATAACTTATCATTTCATGTGACTTTTTGATTCCAAACTTCATGAAACTTTTCCAGAGATCCATATAGATAAGTACTAAGGTGAGACATATGAAGATATTGCAATAACACTACCCAAGCATATATCTTGAAAAGGGACCTATATGTAAAGCAATGGTGCAACATCCAACTTTAGGTTAGGCTTATCTCCATAGGTTGGCCTTGACATCGGCATCTCCACTTAATCTATCATGTTTGAGCTCAAATCCACTACTTAGTGAGTGACAAACACCTGGGTGTTACACAACTGCCTTGCCCTTGCTGCATAACCACCCTACATGTCAGGCCCAGCACACATGGGATCCTGCTATTCATACTGGAGTCGAGCTTACGTATCCATGCCACCATTAGTAACCTGTTTCTAAGAGTCGTTAATGCCACTTTGCCAGTCAACGCTTACCTGAACCCAACTTTGCGCGCCATCGTAGCCTCAGCCGTTTCTCAGAATGGTGGCTGCGTCCTCCTCATCCATGTCCTCCCGGATCTCCATATTCTGATGGTGTTGCAGATTTGAAGCGATCCATGTCCTCCCGGACGAAATTGTTAGGTAGCCTGATCGCTTACGCTGAAATTTGACTTAAGCTAAAATGTTATAAGAAAAAATATTGTTTATGGCTGAAATGGTCCAGACTCTGGGGCCGTGGTCAGACCGTCAGAGGCTGAGCGCATAGTTATAAATTCTGTTCCGGTACCGGCCGGAATACCCGGTACGTACCATTCCACCACGCTGACCAGAACAAAAATAGCTCTGTCGCGTACCGGCTGTTGTTCCGGCCATTCTATTGGTTACCGGCCGTTCCGGGCGGAACTGGTCACCTCGTTTATCTAGGTACCGGCTTTGCCTACTTTTGTGTCAGTGGCACACTGCGCTGGAACAGGCATGGCGTGTGCACAAGTTGACCGACTGTGCAGTACTAGTATATGCCCGTCACTCTTCCCCTCCCTGTACGATGTGCTAACTAGGTTCTCAACTTGGATGTTAGAATTTATTGTGTCTATACTTCATTCTCAATTTTTAGTGAATGAGATTCAGTATAATGAACATATAAATCAATACATATTATATTATAAGTAAGAAAATACATTTTCTTATATGTCCGGAACGGTGCACCGGTATCGCCCGGTACCGAAACATTTTATTCCAAAGAGAAAACCGGAATGATCTCCGGAATGGAATTGATACGGGATGATATATGGCTGGAGATTTTTTTTTCGAGTATGATAACTTCGGTTTTAGAAAACCAACACACGATCGGTGTTGTAGAGTATCAAAAACCGACAACTTCGGGTTTTTTTTTCTCGGTTTGGTGTTCGGTTATCACTGAATACATCGAACAGAAGTCCAGAAGCCTGTCACTGACAGTGATACAGAGTTATAGAGCAGTTTATCATAGAAAAAACAAACTATTTCACATATGGGAATATAGCAACCAGTTGTTCAGCAGTACATGTTTCAAACGTTACAAAAAAAAACCAGAGCATCAAATCAACAAAAGTTCGATCAACAAAAGTTCAGTTCGGTAGAATACTAGTAGCAGTAGTTCATACACATGAAACTTAAAATATTACCAACGACACTCCTTCAAACTGATAGCCGCTAACTCAGCTCTTAATCTTAGGGTCTGCTGGGCAGGACTCCTCTCCGGCTCTCGCTCTGGCTCCTCCTGAGGAGCCCTGCCAAACGCTTTTATGAAGAAACTGTTTTTCAGTAAAAAGCAAAGGAGTCGGAGTTGTTTTAGAGAACCACAATTTATGGCTCTTTTAAAACGGCTCTGACTCCTCCGGAGGAGCCCTCAGGAGGAGTCATGCCAAACAACCACTTAATGTAAAACGTGCCTCGTGGCACGGTCGAGAAAACTGACAGCCGCTAGTTCAAGACTCCAGACTGGTCTCCTTAGAAATGGTGAGTGCACCAAGTTTTCCAAGAAGTGTAAACACTGTTTATGTTTGGCCTGACTTGAAAACCAACACCAAAGCCGAATACCGAACTTCCCAGAAATGCAAACCGACACCGAACTGAAAAACCGACATTTCGGTTCGATGTTGGTTCTGTGATCAGTCTTCGATGTAGATGTGCCAGCCCTATGGGGATATGTAATTTTTCTAAACCAATGTTACGTTGATACGACAAATACAATATATAATAATTCGTATGTAAGAGCATCTTTAACAAATTAATTATCCTACATCTCCTAAAAATCTATATATGTGATATATCTTATTATTAGTAGTGTAGTTTTTCTCTCCCCTCCCAACAGATTACCAATATACCTTTAAAGTAGATCGGGGAGGTGGATCGACTACATTTTAGAGAGAAGGGTGGATTTTAATTAGTTAAAAGTTTTAGGTACTCCATCTGTTCCAAATTATAAGACGTTTTGACTTTCTAGATTCATAGTTTTTACAATGTACCTAGATATATATTATGTCTAGATACATAATAACAACTACGAACTTAGAAATGCCAAAACGTCTTATAATCTGGGACATAGGAAGTATTGGTGATAGGATGAATATTTTATGAGCAACTATAATCCTTTATATTACATATCTATTATATTTAAATACAGCAGAATCAAAAGAGCCCTCACATTCGCCGAGAGGGTCTAGAAATTACAAGATTAATTGGAAAAATGAGAATAATATGCACCGCTGGATGTTATGAAGATCCAACGGTCTATATTTAATAAAAAATATCCATATAAAAAATATATGCATGTTTTCCTTTTTTTACCTTTTTCATAACCATCTCACAACGTGCACACTCAACAACAGTGCTATCTGAACTGGCCTTCTCAAGAGCATGGATCTTGGCATTCTTCTCTGTCAGCTCAGATTGCAAGCCTGAATAAGACTTGCACGCACCCAACAAGCTAGACCTAGCCTTCAGCTCATCGTTCTCATCTAACAAGGCAGCATACTTAGATTGCAACTCAGAAAAGTTAGTCATATGAACAGCACATTCATCGCACTCAACCTCGTCAGACACATGAACAACAAGCTTCTTAGCTTCCTCAAGTTCTTTCTCCACAACTTCTAGCTTGTCCTTAAACTCTTTCCTCTCACGAGCAGCACGTTTCAACAACTTATCTTGACTCATCAAAGTATCGGTCATGATATCAAGCTCGGCAATAAGAGCGTCGACGGAGGGTTTTACCTCGGTAGAGTCATCATCGCCGGGAAGCACGTCCTTGTTGGGCTTCACACCTTCATCCACGGCCATGGTGCAGTAGCCTCCGTGGATGGACTTGGCGATGAAGCAAAGCCCGGTCAACTTGTCCTCACGCCTCTTCTCGGACTCATCATCGCTCGAGGGAGAAGAAGACCGGTCATCGTCGGTGTCGTTGTCGAGGTCGCTGAGGGAGGCGAGGAAGGCGCGCTCTTGGGCCTTGGCCTTCTTGAAGTACTTCTTCTTCAACGTCTCCTTGTCGAATCCTCTCTTCGACTTGTGCTTGGAGGTGTACTCGCGCTTGTCCTTGCGCTTGCTGGAGTCGTACTTGTCGGAGGAGTGCTTTTTCTTCTTGGGGTAGTGGGCAACGAAGTGGTCGGGATCTGCACAGCCATAGCATTCTTCCTTCAGACCACCACCACGTCGGCGATTCAAACGATTGTTGTGAAACCGCGAGAACCGGCTGATGATCAACGCCAGCTCGTCGTCCCCAAGACTCTCCATCTGCTCCTCTGTGACAGACACCAAAGAAGACAAGGCAAAAGACACCTGTGAAGGGTTAGCCAAAGAACTTGAGCCATTACTTGAGACCAAGGCCATAGTCGGTGCAGAGGGATTCTTGAGCTTGGCTTAGGTCTGGTAGTCGATCTCGGTGGACTTGAGCTTGCTGAAAAGCTCATCCACGGTGAGGGTCTCATACCCCGAAGACTCAATGATGGCGGTCACCTTCACATCCCATACCTTCCAATCTAGGGCATATAGAAGCTTGAGTGCCCTCTCGTGATCGTCATATGGTAATTGTGCCTTGTTTGCTCGCATCTTGTTAACGATGGTCTAAAAGCGAGAAAACATGGCATCGATGGACTCGCCATCAAGTTGGGTGAAGTTCTCGTACTCCCTCTTATACGTCTCATAGAGTCTAGTTTTGACCTGTGCGGTCCCCTCGTGATAGCTCTGAAGCCTCACCCAGATCTCCCGAGCAGTAGTACAATCGGAGACTCTTTCGAACTCCTAAAGAGAAAGACTCGAGAAAAGAACTGCGCGAGCTCTGCTATTAGCGTTGTGTCGATCTTTTTGATCTTGCGTGACATGAGCACGAGGTTCAAGCACAACGTAAGTAGCATCCTCGCAAATCTCCCAAACAAGCCAATCAATCCCCTGGAGATGCGCGGACATGCAGATCTTCCAATAGGGATAATTTGTTCCATCGAAGAACGGTGGTTTGCCGGAACCACGCTCCATGTCGCCTTCGTGGATCACGGACCAATTAAGGTGGAATGATCCTTAACCGGCTCTGATACCAATTGAAGGACCGGAATTGGCGACCAGAGGGGGGGTGAATGTGAGCCTCAAAATTCTTTCAAAACTTTGGTCCTCGGCTCAAATCACAAACCCCAAGAGACAAACATAAACACTATGATGACCACGACCAGAGAGAAGGGTGGAAGTTCCCTCGGAACGCAACGGATCACCATAAAGCGAGCGGAGCGAGCACCGAACTAATAGACAAGAAAACGAGACTTTCCACTTCTATTGAAAAGAAGCGAGGTCCCAAATCTTGGAAACTCAAGCCAACCAGTGACAGAAACACCTAGATAAGATCTACGGAACGATAGAAAGCCAACGCAACAATCGTTAAAAGAAACGGAGCTCAAATGACAAAAACACGGAAGAAAAAAACACTAGCACTGGTCAAAGCCGGCTTAGCCGAGTTGGAGGGCCGGCCTAGCCGGGTTGTCTCTCTGCAGTGTCCAAACTCGGCCTAGCCGGGATGAAGAGCCGGCCTAGCCGGGTTTGAGGGTCGGCCTAGCCGAGTTGGAAAGTCGGCCTAGCTGGGTTGCCTCTCTGCAGTGTCCAAACTCGGCCTAGCCGGGATGAAGAGCCGGCCTAGCCGGGTTTGAGGGTTGGCCTAGCCGAGTTGGAAAGTCGGCCTAGTCGGGTTGCGAAGAACAGAACACGAGAAAAACCGCCTCCAACCAAAACTCTCCCAATTTGTGGCCAAATCTTCACCAACTGTCACGATACTTTGTAGGCAACATCACAAGACAGTTGGGGAGCTGTCTCTAAGAGATCATTGCTCAATTTGAAGCCAATCAAGAGAAATCAAGGACGAACAAACAATCCCCTTTTCTTGCACCCTAGACCAAGAACTTGCCCGATCTACATGCTCGTGAGGAATCAAGTGATTTCCTTCGGTGAGGATGATCTACTCACGTCATAGCTTAGATCAAGGCAACCAAAACCAACGAAAATGGTCTAGAAAACGCGAATCAAAGACAAGAACAAGAGGGACCAAAATAAGAACGCGAGGAACGGTTCAAGAACACACAAGATGATTACTTCTCCGAACTCCGGAGGAAACAAGGAGGATTCGGGACCTCCTTTCCCTTGCAAGCTTGGTTCTTACACTAATCTTAACAATTAGTGGACCTCTCTCATAAGCAAAGCAACTAGAGGAAGAAAACCCTAGAAGGATGAAACAAAATGAGGTGGGTGGAGAGGTGAAGATGGCTTGGGGCTGCCATCCCCTATTTATCAGGGCTATTACACATTCCCCTAATTGTCCCTGGATACATAAGAGCTAAACCATCGAGCCCAAGGGCGTAGAGGTCCAACTCGGTCTCCATGTTGATCCGACGGTCACCGTGCCTCCTCACTGGTAGCTTCGCCTCGACGCGAACTCCCCGATGCCACCACGTGCCGTCCGTTCCACCTCGGAACCTCCGCCCGGGTTTTGAGGCCCAAACCCGTAAACCCGCTTCCGATGGTTTTGAGGCCCAAACCATCAAACCGCTCCGCGAGTAGCGTACTCCATACGCGTCCCCCGCCATCCGACGCGTGTCACCTCCACGGTCAACACGGTCACTCTTATGTATTCTCGCGCTTGTCGATGTCCCAAGTGTCAGCCAGCGCGGCTAGCCACCCAGCCTCCGGGTCCCTCGGTCCAAGCCTCACGTCCATCCTTCACCCCTCAGGTCCATCGGCACGGCATGTCCTCCTTGACCTTCACCTCGCCGTTGGCTCCCGTCTCCGTGCTCCACACCTGCACAACACAAGCCAAGAGACATGTCGCACACAAGGCTTTCGCCAAGGTAGGGTTAGTCACCACTCAACCTACTTCGTGGATCACATTAACAATCACTCATCACAAAACGAACACACAAGGATACTTGTCAACCTTGTATTCGCAAATTGTCAAATAACAACGAAAGTGCTATAATACCATTTCTAAAAAAAAAAAGAAAATTGGCGAACTAAACGCGGCCAAAGTCTCCATGACAACACCGTAGTGGAGGAGGCCAAAGCAGCCTTCTGCCTTCATGCACCATTGCCCCATGCGCGTAGCGTTCGCTCACTCGATTCCATGGAGTCCAAGTCCACGGGGACAGCGATTGCCCGGATGGGCGTCTTATCTGCCTCGTTTTTTCTACAGTTCTCGACAAAAAAAACTCGCTTGGTTTCTGCGCGAATACGACCCTGTACCGCTGCCAGCTGCCGGCGCGATGTGAACGCGCGCATAGGACGCCGGAGGGGCCGGGGGAGGAGACCTTGCTGTGTGCCGCGAGTCCGCAAGTGGGTGGATTGGATTTCAGAAGCTGACAGCTCGTGTGTGGTCCTGGTCCAAGTGGCCTTGAAAAGGCGCAGCGGTGCCTTGCACTTGCACATGCTTACAGGCCCGCTTTCCTGCCCATATGTGATGGGCTCGAACTTGGATTTTGTTTATATATACATACTGACAACAAATAAAAAACAAGGTGTTGTGGTGTGGGTTTGTATAGCAACTAAACTAATTATTGTCGGTCTTAGTACTGCGCTGACATTTCGCTGATAATATTGTGTGAACAACGAGGTGATCATCTAGGTTAGGTTATGTTGTTGCGAAGGGATCCGAAATCATATGCTAGCTGACCAGAGACGGTCGGCTGCAAATACAGTATAATGTGAGGCAGAAAATTGAAGTGTACCTCTGACCCAAAGGGAATCTTATCCTATGTTTAGATCAAGTCATTTTTAAAAAAAAATTAGCTAGATTTATAAAAAATACAATTAATATTTCTATGTCCAAATAGATTTATTATAAAAACACATTTTATCATCAATCTGTTGATATTTATTAAGCATAATAGATATTTACTATATAAATGGTCAAACTTAAGATTGATTGATCCATCGAAAAGTGAGAGTTACATCTTCTTGGGACGGGGAGAGTATATTATAAGGATGGTTTTATATTGTATCAATTTTTTTACCCAATTCTTCTGTAGAAAATAACGGGCTATAAGTTAGGACAATATATTACTCTGATTGGAATTTGAAACAGGACCATCAATGGTTACTCATGAGCCACTTTTTGTCTGCATAACCAACCTTGTGAGCAATTGAAATATCGATAAATTTTGAATAGCTGCATCGTTTGATTGTAAATTGCTTGCATTGAGATAAAAAAATACTTAATTTTTGTACACCAATCTGATTAAAGAAAAGGGAAAATTGACGGGGGACTGTCCTCTATCATTTCATGACATCGTATTTTAGAAATACCACTAACAATAGCACTGATCATGTGTCCTTAATGTTGAATCAGGGCATTGCATGAGAAGGACGAATCAGCCAAAGCCTCACGCCAGATCTCTCGTTCCAAGTTCTTCGTGGTGGTGCTCGCATGCAGCTTCGCTTGGTACGCCGTGCCGGGCTACCTCTTCCCGACACTAACATCCATCTCATGGGTGTGTTGGGTCTTCTCCAAGTCCGTGACGGCGCAGCAATTGGGGTCGGGCATGAAGGGCCTTGGTCTTGGTGCCTTCACACTCGATTGGACCGCTGTCGCCTCATTCCTCTTCAGTCCCCTCATCTCACCATTCTTTGCTATCGCCAACGTCTTCTTTGGCTAGGTTTTCTTTCTCTACGTGATCATGCCTATAGCATATTGGGGGTTCGACCTGTACAACGCAAAGACATTCCCTATCTTCTCCTCGCACTTGTTCATGTCAAATGGCACCAACTACGACGTCAAATCAATTGTGAACAATCAGTTTGAGCTTAACTGGGACGCTTATAAAAAGAATGGCAAAGTCAACCTCAGCATATTCTTTGCACTCACTTATGGGTTCAGCTTCGCCACCATTGCGGCCACCATCACTCATGTCGGGTTCTTCTATGGAAAGTATGGCATCTCCACTTTGTATATGAGAAAAATACTCTATACAACATGCTTTGATTACGTGGAACCCAAAATAAAAAGGGACTCTAATTACATGTGGCGTCTTAACGGAATGCATGATTCTAATAAGTTTCTTTGTTTCAAATTGGGTATGCCGATGTCCAGGGAAATCTACCACCGTTTCAAATCATCGCAGAAGGAGAAGCCTGACATCCACACGAAGCTGATGAAGAAGTACAGTGAAATCCCAGCGTGGTGGTTTTACTCGTTGATGGCGTTGTCAATTATAGTGTCCCTCCTCCTCTGTACTGTACTGAAGCGTGAGGTACAACTCCCGTGGTGGGGCCTCATTTTCGCATGTGGCATGGCATTCATCTTCACACTTCCCATCAGCATCATCACTGCGACAACCAACCAGGCAAGTAACATGTTTGCATGTTTTATGTTCTTTTAAGAAAATAAAACAAAAAGGATAGATGTTTGAGGTATTGCTATGCATGGTGATAATCTATGCACAAAAAGGTTGACATACCCTCCAAATTGCCTTCTGCAGTCGCCTGGTCTGAATGTGATCACTGAGTATGCCATGGGTCTAATTATGCCGGGCTCTCCTATCGCCGTTGTCTGCTTTAAAGTCTATGGCTACATGAGCATGGCACAGACTGTTGCCTTCCTCTCGGACTTCAAACTTGGCCACTATATGAAGATCCCTCCGAAGTCCATGTTCCTTGTTCAGGTAATAAATAAAGACCCCCAAATGTAGTGTTCTTGTAAATGAATTGGTGAGTTGCATAAAAGAAACAAAAAGGTACTAATCTTCAATTTACTGTATTTACATAGTTTGTTGGCACCATTGTGGCTGGCACGGTCAACATTGGGACGGCATGGTGGCTGCTCGGCTCCATCCACGACATCTGCTCAGATTCACTTCCACCAGACAGCCCCTGGACATGTCCTGGTGATCGTGTATTCTTCGACGCATCAGTCATCTGGGGCCTTGTCGGTCCAAGGCGCATCTTTGGGCCAAAAGGGAACTACGGCGCCCTCAACTGGTTCTTCCTCATCGGCCTAGCAGGCCCAGTTATCGTATACGCTTTCCATAGGATGTTCCCCAACCAGAAGTGGATACCATTGATCAATCTTCCGGTGCTCTTTGGTGCAACAGCCTACATGCCCCCAGCAACGGCTGTGAACTATAACTCCTGGCTGTTTATTGGTACCATCTTCAATTTCTTCGTGTTTCGGTACCGGAAGAGGTGGTGGACACGGTACAACTACATTCTCTCCGCTGGGCTCGATGCCGGAGTTGCATTTATGGGGATCGTGCTGTACTTTTCGCTAACCATGGAAAACCAAAGTATCGATTGGTGGGGAACTGCAGGAGAGCACTGCCCTCTTGCCTCGTGTCCTACTGCTAAAGGGGTGGACTTGGGTGATGGCGTCTGTCCAGTCTTCTAAGCCTGGAGTCTAATTTCTCAACATGTTGCTGCAAGTTTAGCAATGATCAGTTCCAGTTATGTTGATGCCATGGATTTGTGATATATATGTGGAGTATAATGCAACTACTCTTATGTGTAAAGGGTCATATTCTCATGTACTTAGTACTCGATTTCACAGAAGGAAAGGAAAAACAATGTGCAATAGGTTTATCATTTGGGCAATGCAAAAGCATGCTTGTTCCTGAAATCATACAAATTTAGTCATTACATGATCATACCCTCCAAACCAAGCACCTCAAATCTAAGGGGACATAGCTATTAGGTAACGGGTATTTTGCCCAGGCCTAAACTCACTATCGCCGTGCTCAGAGCATCAATATAGACGCTTGACGCGCGCGCGCCTCACAAGCCGTACTAGCTCAGGTAGTCGGGGTGCGCTTCTCTTTGCTAGGCCAAAGCAAAGCACGCGCAGGCGCTGCCAGTACCGCTCGCCGTATTATTCAATCCGCCCACGAACCATGGGTGAGATCGGCACGGACGACCGCGGTCTGGCCGAGCCCGTGGGCGGCGCCGTCAAGGAGGAGGGCATCCTCGACGACGACGACGAGGAGACATCGCCAATCGAGCAAGTGCGGCTGACGGTGCCGACGACGGACGACCCGTCGCTGCCGGTGTGGACGTTTCGGATGTGGAGCATCGGGCTGCTGTCGTGCGCGCTCATGAGCTTCCTCAACCAGTTCTTCTCCTACCGGACGGAGCCGCTCATCGTGACGCAGATCACGGTGCAGGTGGCGTCGCTGCCCGTGGGTCACTTCATGGCCCGGGTGCTGCCGCGCACCAGGTTCCGGGCGCCGTCGATGCTCGGCGGCGGAGAGTGGAGCCTCAACCCGGGCCCCTTCAACATCAAGGAGCACGTGCTCATCTCCATCTTCGCCAACGCCGGCTTCGCCTTCGGCGTTGGGAGCGCCTACGCCGTCGGCATCATCAACATCATCCGCGCCTTCTACCAACGCCAAATCTCCTTCTTCACCGCCTGGCTCCTCGTCATCACCACGCAGGTTTGCTGCCAACCAAGCTAGCTTCTGCAAGATCAATTGCCATCCTTAGTCCTTACCCCATCAGCTACTACTACTAGCTAAGCAACTGACATTAACTTGGTGGAATTTCTCGCTCTTGCATTACTTCTATGGCTGGCTGGCTCAAGGTGCTTGGGTACGGATGGGCAGGGCTGATGCGCAAGTATGTGGTGGAACCGGCGCACATGTGGTGGCCGAGCACGCTCGTCCAGGTCTCCCTCTTCCGGTGAGCAAGTTTCACTCTAGTCCTAGGCTATTTTCGCTTCAGTAAAACCAATAAGCTGGTGCTCTTCATGCTACCTTTCTCTGTCGTGGCCTTCGGCTTTTTGAATTTTTCTGCTACCGCGTTCTTCAGTTTGGTCGGATTTTGGTTAACGTTTGTCGTTGGATTTTCGGAAGCCGGCGAGACCAACACGTTCTTTGGCATCTTGTATTTTTTTTTTTGAAACAAAAGTGGGGCAGGATTTTGCTCTCGTCGACATTATTGTCGTTCCAAGATCTTTTGACGAGCGCAAAGAGAAAGGGGTGGAGCGGCTTTCGTGTCATACCTTTGCAACAGGGTCGGATAAGAAAGTTGTTCGGATCGATAAAGAGCTCCACTGCAAAGTCTTCAAAATAAAGAGAACAGAGTCTACACGTTATTACGTAGTACCAGCCTAGCCCCTCTCGGAATGATTGAATGAAGCGAACTAACACAAGCATTCTTCTTCTAAACCATAGTACAGGACTATTTTTCTTCTCGATCAAGCTCCACCTGTAGCTGACCTACCCTTGACGGAATTCAGTTTGTCGCTAATACTGAATCTTACCAGAGCCTCTAGCCCTCTATCGCAGCGCCACATTGCACCGATCGATTAGACTGAAAAATCAGCATCCCTTTCATCAGAACGCGAGTTCCCATGGCCATGATTGCGGTGGCATCACCCTGGCCGTCTGGCGTCCCCGCTTCATGTGGCCTCATCAGTCCAATTCGCAATACTGTTTTCTCTAAATCTCTACACCATAAAGAAGATGTTATTCTTAGTTAAATTGGCTGTTGTTTTCTCGTGAAGCCAATCCGGGGAGTGCCTGTGAAAGCAACATTCGCTGCATCCGCCAAACTACAGCTAGTCTAGTGATACTGATACACATCCTTACGTTGCCACTACGCTGCTCAGTCTGCATATATATAAACAATAACGCAACTTGTGATGGAACCCCATAACCCTAACTAATCTCCCATAGCCTAGATGCATGCTAGACCCAATCACCAAACCATCAAAGTTTCCAATGACAAGACCGTGGCGGAGGAAACCAAATCAGCGTTAGGCCATGTTTAGATACTTTAAAGTTCCAAAAATTTTATAAGATTCCTCGTCACATTGAATCTTTGGACTGCGCATGGAGCATTAAATATATTTTAAAAAATAACTAATTACACAGTTTGATTGTAAATCACGAGACGAATTTTTCGAACCTAATTAGCCCATAATAAGACACTAATTACCAAATAAAAACGAAAGAGTTACTGTGCTTCCAAAAATTTTACACCGCCATCTAATGTGGCGTGCCCGTCATCCTCGCTGGATTCCATAGTCAAGTCCAGGACGACAGAAATCACGGGATGCTCTGGGACAGCGATTACCCGGATAGGCGTTTTTCTATCGGTTATCGACAAACTTACTTGGTTTCTCCCCCGGATACAACCACCCTGGGTCCTTGGCACCATTGTGACGCAGCTAGCTGCCGGTACGATGTGAATGGCCGGGATAAGCGTATCTATAGCTTTTTTTAAAAGAATTACATGGTACAACGTGGACGCTCAAAACGTACGTACACTCATCCCTATAAACACATGCACATAAATCCTACCGCTATGAGCTTCTTCAAAGACTGAGTCGGTAAATCATCGAGATTGACAAAGTCATCACAAGTGTCTTATGTCGACGGAAATGTCGCCTATCATTGAAAGCGCAACGTCGTTAAATCTTAGAGTATTTGCACCTACGAGGAGTCGAACCCAGAAACTGAGGTGCTACTAAAAAGGCTTTTGTAACCACTAGGCTACAAGCCCTTTCATTCGGATCGATAGATGGCCATAAAAGGTCCACGGCCTGTCGACACGGTCCATGGTCCACACCCTGGTGCATGTCGTGCCCGTGCTAGCCCGGCCTGACCCTAGGGCTGTGCCTGGCTAAGAGGATGGCCCATAGTGCCGACATGGTTGAGTTCCTTCTTTCTGAGTATGAAAATTAGACCAGGGACTGCATGAAAAACAATCACCAAATCTCTCAATCCATTAAGCCCGCTAGTTCACTAAATATATAAGGTATTCTTCCTTGACCCTAGATCGTAATGAAAAAAATACCATGTCTATGTAAATCCCAGCAAAAAATCATTCATATTGTTTTTTTTCTAAGATCACGCAAAAGGTTTGCGTGTCTTTCTATTAAAAGATAGAGAAAATATTCGATACAACATGCCTTAACGGCACCCTAAGGGTTCAATAAAATTTTACATGGACGCTCAGACCCTCACCAGTATACTGTAGCCAAGCTATTGCATTGGATAGAGATCAACCAAAATTTGCTTTGCCGGCAAGGAGGCATATGCCCGTGCTGCCGACAACCTTGCCATCCGCTAGGAACAATTCATGCAGCACCTGCGTATGAGTAGGGTCACCGTTGAATATTTGTTCGTACGCCTTCTTGGCTGATGTTGGTGGAGACGGCGTCCTGCTGGATAGTCCCGGACGCTTCATGACAAGGTACTCACCTTGCTTGGATGCCGGGATATGAGCTATGCTCTGTGCCGCTATTCGCCTGCTTCGCTTGGGGAGAGAGGGTGGTGCACGTCCACCGATGGCCGTATCATCTGTGGACAACTCTTGGAGTGGCGGTTACCTCCTCTTTGTAATTCGCTCGGTGGAGCGCTTGAGGCATCTATCGGCCGAGGTCGTCTGATGTGAAGGAGTGTGGTTGACATCGTCCATCGCAGCCATGATCGTCTCGTCTCCCTAGGTGGTTGGCACGACGTTGGCGTTGGCCAGCACTGGGCTCATGGGCCTGGGAGGAGTGGCGACGTCCTCGCCTTGGTGGCTTGGGCGCACCCATGTCGCCGGGCTTCCCCCCCCCCCCCCCCCCCCGTGGTGGCATGACTTGTGGCTGCCCCTGCACCGGTGACAACGGAGGTGAGTTCGTCGTCCCTCATCCGGTGGGAACCCTCCATCGATGCTCCAACATCCTGAGAGGTGGCTGCCGAATTAGGCGGGCTCCCAGGCGCTGGTGCTCCTGTTGGCTAGGTGATGATGACCGAGGCGTCGAGCTCCTCCAGCATTGGGTCGACCCACGTGGGAGGCCTCGGGCTCGCACATATTTGCATCACCAGATCTAGCTTGGAGGAGCAGTGTGCAACAACAGATGGAGCAACGTTGGTTTCCCTCGCCGACTTCTTCCGTTGCTGCCAGCATCATCGCCGGATTCCGCCGCGGCACCCTACGTGGCCCCTTCGAGCTCGGTGGACCGCCGTGGGGCACGTGCTGGGAGGCAGGTGGTTTATTGCCGCAAGCAGAGTGTCGTGGCATGTCGGCACCCATCTCCACCATCGTCGCAGCAGACCGCCACTTGCAATCCCTGGCTAGGTGGCGAAAGTCGTGGCAATGCATGCAACGCTGTGGCAACTGACAAGTCGATACTCGGTGCGAGTAGGAAAGACAATTAAGACACCTGCCATGAAGCTTTGCGGGGATCCTGCGGGCTTTGCGGGAGCTGTTTTGGATGAGGGTCAACTGCAGCGCCCGCGTTGGCGGGCAGGGAACGACCATCCCCAGTTCGAACAGGCAGGCCGCACACCAACTGGGAGCATGGCCGGCTACATTCCTCTGCCTTCGCATAGGTCCCTACCGTCTCGCGTTCGCTCCGCCACGGCCCGGAACCACGACTGAATGAGTTTGGGTGCGCAGCAGGTTTGTAGCTACCGGCTTGGCCGGGCGACGAACAACATCTAGGTAAGTTGTTGGGGGGTCGCCGTCGGAGTCCTTGCTGTCGTCGTCTTCGTCTGCTTACCAACGACGCTTCGTGCGCCCTCCCGAGGAGCAACTTGGGTAGAACGTAGCCACCGCCGGTGAGAGGGTGGAGGAGCTTGGGGTGTCCGGTAAGAGGGTGGAGGAGCTTGGGCGGCAAGCCCGGACTTAGGCCCAGACGACGTGGATCTGAGTTCCAGCCGGGACGAGGGGGTCTCCTCGACCAACGTTCATGGCGGCTGCACGACAGGGCCACCATTGTTCGCACTGGATCCGTGCACCGGCGGGGTGCAGTCGGCCAATCGCAGTTGGTTGGCCATGGCGTCGGGGCCCGTCATCGGGGAGGCGGTCTGTAGGGCACCGCGAGCTCGCTGCGGGCGGCGGTAGGGGCGGCCGCGGGGTCGCCTTGCCAGCGCCATCACCCACACGTGGGTGGGGGGCTGGCCGCAGCGCATGGCGATGAGCGAGATGCGGGCGGTGGCTGGGGTGGCTGGGGCGGGGCATGGGCGGCAGATGGGGAGATTGAGGGAGGTGGGCACCTGCGCCAGGGCGGCGGCTGCGGGGAGGGAGCTGCCAGGAACGTGCTTTCTAGGGTTAGCTTGGAAGATTCCTGTCTTGTGCTAGAAGAGCTCGTTGTTGTCACTAGATTAAGCTGAATATTGTTAAGCTGAATATTAGCAATTTTAGCTACTAGATTAAGCCAATCGGTCCATTTATCCTCCACTGAAGCTCTTCGAAATGAACCCATTATTTCTTCCTCACAACGATCGCCTGAGATGGCGATGCGGCTCCGATGGTGTGCTCGGTGGCGGCGCAGGGGCGAACCCATCAAAGTAGATCATTGTTGATTTTTACTATCTACGTAAAAACATACACGATTTTTTAAGGTATGTTTCTTCGTTTTGAAAAAAGGTCACGCTAGCTAAAACTACATGACTTACTGTAACACCTGACTCAACCATGCCTCGCGGCAGGCGGACATGCTAATACATGTCCGTCGCGCCATGTCTCTCGTAGTGAAAAATAATTGTTTATGAAAATTTAGTTTACCGGATGCTATGGTTAAAATATTAGGTTTTTGGTAAAAAAAAATCTGCACCGAACAGTTCGGGTATTTTTTGAATCAGTTGGTTGGTCGGCACACGATTAGATCCACTCTTGGCTAAACGCCTGCGAGTCTGCATTGCAACGTCAATGTGCACTGCACAGTTATGATCGAGAGGACGGGTAGCCGGGAAGGGGAGACCGTGCGTGTCTGAAAAGAAACTGCATGTCATTCAGTAAGTTGGTGAATTTCAGTAGCCGACAGCTCGTGTGAGGTCCAGGTCCAAGTGGCCTTGAAAAGGCGCAGCGGTCCCTTGCACGTACTTGCACATGCTTGCGTCCGTGGCTTCCTGCGGCCTGATAGCCTCGAATTTGGATTTTGCTTGCTCCTACGTACTGACAACAAATAATTAAGAAGGCGTGTGTTTGTGCCAACTTAAGCAAATTCCTGTTGATTTTAGTGCATCTCTGCCATTTCGCTGAGTGTAAACAACAAGGTGATCATCTAGGTAACGCGTTGTACTGTTGCGAAGGGATACAGAGTCATCTGCTAGCTGACCAGAGATAGTCGATTGCACAAGCAGTACAATGGGAGGTAGAAATTTGAAGTTTATTGTAGGCCTAGTTTTGTATCCAATAATCCAAATTTACCCAGTTCATATATATCTGGTCTAGCATATCTTTCTTAGGTTAGGATGAGCATATCCATTCTGGGCAGTACATTACTCCAATTGGCATTTGACAGAGGACCATCAATGGTTACTCATGAATCACTTTTGTTTACATAAGCAACTTTGTGAATCAGTTGAAATTTTGATGTCTAGATGCCTGCATCTTTTTTTTTTCACTATAAAGTACTAACGTTGAGATAAAATATATTTGATTTGTGTACACCAATCCGATTAAAGAACAGGATATAGTTTCATGACGTCACATTATTCCATTGAGGTACAGTTGCCACTAACAAAAGCACTGATCATGTGTCCTTAATGTTGAACCAGGGCATTGCACCAGAAGGACGAATCCACCAAAGCCTCACGCCAGATCTCGCGTTCCAAGTTCTTCTTGGTGGTGCTCGTGTGCAGCTTCGCATGGTATGTCGTGCCGGGCTACCTCTTCCCGACGTTGACCTCCATCTCTTGGGTGTGTTGGGTCTTCTCTAAGTCCGTGACGGCGCAACAGCTGGGATCGGGTATGCTGGGTCTTGGTCTCGGCGCCTTCACACTCGATTGGTCCACCGTCTCCTCCTACCTCTACAGTCCACTTATCTCACCCTTCTTCGCCACCGTCAACATCTTCTTCGGCTACGTGTTCTTTCTCTACATGATCTTGCCTATAGCATACTGGGGGTTTAACATGTATAACGCCAAGACATTCCCCATCTTCTCCACGCGCTTGTTCATGGCAAATGGCACAGAGTACAACATCCCATCAATTGTGAATAGTCAATTACAGCTTGACAAGGACACATATGATAAAAATGGCAAAATCAATCTCAGCATATTCTTTGCACTTGTTTATGGGTTCCTCTTCGCCACCATTGCGGCCACCGTCACGCATGTCGGGCTCTTCTACGGAAAGTATGGCATCTCAACTACTCGAAAGACTTTGAGCAACTCGCTCTGATTAATACATGAGAAAAATATTTTATTACGTGACTTCTGAACTGAAATGCATGATTCTAAGATTCCTTTTTTCTGAAATGGGGCATGGCCAATGCGCAGGGAAATCTACCAACGTTTCACATCATCACAGAATGAGAAGCCTGACATCCACACTAAGCTGATGAAGAAGTACAGTGACATCCCAGCGTGGTGGTTTTATTCGCTGATGGTTCTATCAATTGCAGTGTCCCTCCTCCTTTGCACTGTATTGAACCACGAGGTCCAGCTCCCGTGGTGGGGCCTCATCTTCGCATGTGGCATGGCATTCATTTTCACCCTTCCCATCAGCATCATCACCGCGACAACCAACCAGGCAAGTAACATGTTCTATGTTCTTCTAAGAAAATAAAACAGAAAGGACAGATGTTTGAGGTATTGTCATGCATTCCAAAATGCCTTGTGCAGTCACCTGGTCTAAATGTGATCACTGAGTATGCCATGGGTCTGATTAAGCCGGGCTATCCCATTGCTAATGTATGCTTCAAGGTCTATGGCTACATGAGTATGCAACAGGCAGTCGCCTTCCTCTCGGACTTCAAGCTTGGCCACTATATGAAGATCCCTCCCAAGTCCATGTTCCTTGTTCAGGTAATACAAATCAAAATCACCAAGCATTCTTATTGTAAATAAATTGGTGACATGTATAAAAGAAACAACATGTACTAACCTTCATGTACTGTATTTACTTAGTTTGTTGGTACCATTGTGGCTGGCACGGTCAACATTGGGACGGCATGGTGGCTGCTCGGTTCCATCCACGGCATCTGCTCAGATTCACTCCCAGCAGACAGCCCTTGGACATGTCCTAGTGATCGTGTATTCTTCGACGCATCAGTCATCTGGGGCCTTGTTGGTCCAAGGCGCATCTTTGGGCCGGAAGGGAACTACGGAGCCCTTAACTGGTTCTTCCTCATCGGCCTAGCAGGCCCGGTTATCGTATACGCTTTCCATAGGATGTTCCCCAACCAGAAGTGGATACCATTGATCAATCTTCCGGTGCTTTTTGGTGCAGCCGCCATGCCCCCAGCAACGGCTGTGAACTATAACTCATGGCTACTTATTGGCACCATATTCAATTTCTTTGTGTTCCGTTACCGAAAGATGTGGTGGACACGGTACAACTACATTCTCTCCGCTGCCCTTGACGCCGGAGTTGCATTCATGGGGGTGGTGTTGTACTTTTCACTAACCATGCAGAACAAGAGTATCGACTGGTGGGGCACTGCAGGAGAGCAGTGCCCTCTTGCCAAGTGTCCTACCGCTAAAGGAGTGGAATTAGGTGATAGCATCTGCCCAGTATTCTAAGCTTGGAGTTACATTGCCACAGATTTGTGGTATATATATGTGGAGTGTAATGCAACTTCTCCTATGTGTAAAGGTCATATTCTCATGTACGTATCAGTTATAGAAAACAATGTAAATAGGTTGATCATTTGGGCAATTCAAGGCATGCTAGTTCCTGAAACGCTATAATTTTACTCATCGTATGATAATACCCTCCAAATATTTGGTTTGCAATTACAATTCATCTACACAATTTAGGCCATTCATGTACACAGTGGTGAACCGGACCTTACAATCGCCCTATTCTGCTGCACTACCTCAACAATGCTTTTCAGCGAACGAACAATGTTTTCTTCTCATAGCATTTCAACACAAGCATAAGTTAAATTTCAACAAAACGAATAGGGAGATTCATGAGATCATTTCGTCGCACATTCGCTTGAGGTGGCATGCATGCAGGGTAGAGGAAGTCCTGGAAGCCGGATGTCGTGGAGCGACTGCTCCTCGGTGCTGAAGGCCAAAGTTTCGCCAGCCCCGTCGTGTGCTCCGCGTGGCAGCAACGCCGCCTGTTAGCTCCGACTGACACCACCGACCACCGCGCCGTGATGGAGAGTACTGCAACAAGACTAGACGGCAACTGGGGCTACCACGCTTTCACCCCCAATAGAAATATTGCAAACATTATGGCGAGCCAGGGAGATGCACGAGAAGGAAGATCTCCCCAAGGGCTGGCGCCAGATTTCCCATTTCAAGTTCTTTGTGGTGGCGCTCATCTGCAGATTTCCTTGGTTCGTAGTGCCAGGCTATGACGTCCATAAGAAGGCTCTAACGTCCATCTCATGGGTGTGTGTGCAGGGTTTTCTCCAAGTCAGTGACGGGAGAGCAGCTGGGCTCCGACATGAAGGGCCTTGGCCTTGGCACCTTCACGCTTGACTGGTCGATCGTCTCGACTTTCCTCTCTTCCGGCTGCTAATCTCGCCCTTTCTTTGCCACCATCAACAGTTGTGTCCGCAGCGTACTGGGGCCTCCACCTGTACAACGCCAAGGCATTGCCACCTTCTCCTCAGTCTTGTTCACGTCGAATGGCAGGAAGTCTCACAGTACGTGCATATATAGCGAGCAAGGAGTTTGAGATTGATATGGACTCATGTTGGAAGCCTGACAAAAGTCAACCTCATCATATTGTCACAATCACACATGTTGGTCTCTTTCATGGAAGGTATGGCTTCTCAACTCACATGAATAGTGTGTAGCTTGCAAACTGAAAGATGCATGCATTGTATCTGAATCCAAAGTACTAATGTTGAGCTAAATCTATCACCATTTCCGCATTGCAGAAGGCAGACCCTAATGTCCACAATAAGCTGGTGAACAAGTACGACGACATACCGGAGTGGTGGTGGTTCTACCCCTGTCAAAATGTGACCTCTGAGAGCCCAGATCCACCGGAGCCCACAACATAACAAGTCTTTTGGCCTAACTCAACCCAAACGATTAGTCTGATAAGTGGAGGCTACCCCCTTTCCCCGCCTTTAATGTTATACTTCCGCACCATCAATTATTGATGTGGGACTAAACCTAACAGTTTCATCAGTATTACAGAAGCTGAACCGACCGTAGCGGGCATTCATGTGGAGCAAAGCGAAAGATAGGCATGGCTGCTGCCTCGGCGACAATGCTGGCATCTGGACATTGACAATTAAATTTTCAAACAGTAACAGGTTCCAGATTCCATCGATTCTCCCGATCAATGAATAATACCTTCTTTCTTTTTTTGTTATAATGACACTATAAACAAACATTCTTCTTTTTTGCCGTCACAAATGGTGGTGACAATGACAGGTGGCACAACAGCTCTTGGGATCCTCATGCGCGCCCAGATCGAGCTAGCCACGTCCGATGCGGATGGTGTCGATGTTGACGACGGTCGTGAGCTTTTCATCGCAGCATGGTGTGTTCACCCAGGTCTTATCCTGGAGCAGCATAGGGCTGTTAAGTTGCGGGTGTCACTGTACGCAGACGATGCAGCCTTATTTCTTAATCCCATTAGACAGGAGATACAGGGGGCAATGTGGATCTTAGCAGCATTTGCACAGGCTTCGGGTCTTGTCACAAATTTCGCCAAGTGTGCAATCTACCCTGTGGTCTGTACAGCCTTGCAGATAGAGGGGCTACTCGACGTCATTCCTTGTGAAGTCAAAGATTTCCCTTTCAAATATTTGGGCTTGCCACTACACACTAGAGCTTTGAGAAAAATCGATGTGCAGCCGCTAATCAACAGGATAGCCTCCAAGCTTCCGTCTTGGAAAGCCAAGTTCCTGGACCGTTCTAGACGCCTGACTTTGGTTCACTCCGTGCTCACGTCTATGCCAGTGCACTTCATGACAGTGTTCGCCTTAAAAAAATGGGCAATCAAGAAGATTGATAATATCAGAAGATCGTTTCTCTAGAAGAGGGCAGCTTCGGCAAATGGGGGTCATTGTCTGGTTAGATGGCCAAAAGCAACTAGGCTAAAAAAAACTTGGCGGGCTCGGCATTCTTGACCTGGAGAGATTTAGCCGAGCACTGTGGCTCAGATGGCTGTGGCAGGAGTGGGCAAGTCCAGAGAGGCCCTCTGCAGAGACTACTGCACCCTGCAATTCAGTGGACAAAGCGCTATTCCGGGTATCAACGGTGGTCACGGTTGGCAGGGGAGATAAAGCCTTGTTCTGGCATTCGTCATGGCTTGATGGTCAAGCTCCCATGGATATAGCTCCTAACCTATACACCTTGGCTTGGAGGAAAAATCAAACAGTGAAGGACGACCTACTCAATCACAACTGGACTAGGGGGCTGTGGAGGATGGAGACCGTGCATCAGATGGCCGAATTTGTGAAGTTATGGGACCTGGTATTGGTCCAACAACTTAACGACCAAGATGATCAAATTTTATGGAGATGGACCGCAGATGGGACCTATACTATAAAGTCTGCGTACCTAGCTCAGTTCAGCAGATCTTACTCAGATATAATGGCGAATTCAATTTGGAAGGCTCATGCTAAAGGAAAACTAAAATTCTTCGCATGGCTGTTGGTGCAGGCAAACATCTTAACGGCTGATAAACTTGAGTTGAGGCATTGGCCTTGCAACCCAATCTGCTCACTTTGTGACTAGGAAGCGGAAACAGCAACACATATTTGCATTCACTGTCCATTTGCAAAGGAAGTCTGGATGCTAGTCAAAAATTGGGTTGGAGATCACACTGTCCTCATTGATGACGGTGTGTAGACTTTGAAAATCTGGTGGGAGAAGTCACTGCAGGGGAGATCAGCAAATCAGCAGAAAACCACAACAGCCATTTTGATATACTCGGCTTGGAATATCTGGAAAGAGCGCAACCGGAGGACTTTCAAGGGGACAACGCAAACACCGGCCCAAGTACTGAGACTGATCAAGGAATAGCTTGGTCCCTTCAGTAAAGCTTTGGGGAAATTAGAGTTACCGCCATGAATATCCTCTTTATTATCTCCATGCTTTTTATGAGTTTGTGTGGTCTTAATAATGTAAGAACCAAATTGTTGTAACCGGTTTGCTTCCGTCTTATATGATATAGCAGTGCTCCTGCTAGTTCTTCCAAAAAAAAATCCCGGAGCAGAAGATCCTGGCCATCCCGGAGCCGACACAGCCACACGACCCCCATGGTTTTCTGTTCTTGCGAGAGCATGAAACCATCCACTACGAGCTTCCGACCCTGGGCTACCTGCAACGCATGCGGGTCGTCGAGTTCCAGGACTGGGCTACACCTCCAACATCGCCGGACGACGACTTTGGCGGTGGGGATGACGAAGATGGGAGTGATGATAGCAACTACAATGGCTATTGGCTAGGTTTCGAGTGGCCATCCCGCTCCTCATTTGGGCCATGGACGGTTCGCCTGGACGGAGCCGCCGGCGCTCCGTCGTTGGGGCGGAGCTGGCACACAGTTGATGGGCGCGCAAATGTCCTTGCATGTGGTCGATGGGGCGAGCAGAGCCCTGCAGCAGCGCGAGCTTAGTCCGGTGGCGACGGCATGCCGGTGTAGCCATCGGAGGGTACTGCAGTGTGGTGGGCCAAAGATTCGTACTAGATGGTACGTGAGGGCCAATGCGTGTTCGGAGAAAAAGCCTGGTCCTGGACGAGGGTGTGTCGCTTCGGTCGTGGGCCACCACGGCGCTTGATCGCGAACGTCGCGTCGCCGCAGCGCGAGCTTTGATGGTCCACTGAGGCCTTGTTTACTTCTCATCCCAACCCAAAATATTTCCTCTTCCATCCATCACATCAAATCTTTCGACACATGTATGGAGCATTAAATATAGATAAAAAAGATAACTAATTGCATAGTTTGTCTGTAAATGTCGGGACGAATCTTTTGAGCCTAGTTAGTCCATGATTGGATAAATTTTGCCAAATAACAACAAAAGATGCTACAATAACTTTTCACCTACTTTTCGCGAAGTGAACACACCCTGAGCACTCTGCCGCGCTAGGGGCTATAGCCATGCCGCTCCCTGTGCGTGACGTAGGCCTGTTTGGTTCGCGAATTTTTTTAGCACTTTCGTTTTTATTTGGCAATTAGTGTCCAATCATGGTTTAATTAGGCTTAAAAGATTAGTCTCATGAATTTCGTCTAAACTGTGTTATTAGTTTTATTTTTTATCTATAGTTAATGTTTCATGCATTCATCTAAAGATTCGATATGACCAGAAATCTTGAAAAATTTTGAAAACTAAACAGAGCCGTAGGTATGACCACAAAGCCGATATGTCGATCTTGGGGAGGTGGATGTGGTTGACTTCGACTTCGCCGCTAACGTTGTGCCAGTCATCCAGGACTCTGCTACGGACCCGATGCAACTAGAGCTCGTGGGGAGAGGGGTGGCATCAGGCTCATGTCGCTTGACGATGAAGGCGGGCCTGCCTTCTTGGTCCAGCCAAGTGTAGGTCTAAGTGATGTGGCTGTCATGGGCTGGGATGTGATGGAGATGGAGCTTCTAGGCGCGGCTGGGGACTCATCGTCTGGTGATGAGGATGGTCGGGCGTCGTCAACCGCTTCGATTCTTGAGGTGATGGAAGCGCAGGTGTGCCTGCCGTTGCAGACGCCAATCATCCGCGGGCCACCAATGCTCCGTCGGTCCAGGACACCTATATTGGTGTGGTCACTTCGGTGTAGCAAACGCTTAAGCCGCAAAGCCGCACATCCAAACTCCACTGAGCAGGCGCAATGTGTGCTCATGCAAAAGCTGGGTGTCGTAGCAAACTCGCCCAACGTCGGTTCAAAAACCGTTCGCAAATACAAAGCAACCTTCCAGACACCGTTGTCAACTTCCATGCAGGAGGCGCTGTAGATGCTCTTCTCCGAGGACTTCGACCCAGTGGCCATGAATCTAGACATGATCGGGGTGGACGAGGTGTAGGCTTAGCCCCCGGAGGTCTATCTAACCCTGTCGCGAATTTGTCTACAATGTCTACGTCATCTAGTTGCTTTGCCTAGAACGTGCATGGGCTGAACGACCACGTAGCTGTTCCTACAACGATAGTCGCAAAAGAGTTTACTATGTAATCACAGCCGTGTGTGAGAGGTGTGGGCTGTGGGTTTCGGTCATCAACGGATTACCGTAACCTCACAGCGTTGTAACAAACTTTTCTACTCCTGCGTAATGAAAAACGTGTCACGGCACAATCGCGAAAAAAGTGTGCCTCTCTTTGGTGGAGGTGGGACCGGCCGTGCCGTGCCGACACGGCACAACCCTCACATGCTTTGCGCCGCTTCGGGTTGTGCTCTGTAGGCATGGGAGGCATGTCAGACCATGCCGATATGGCACAATGAATCTTTTCTTTGGCCCAAGCACGACCCATAGCACATGGGCACGTCTTTCGGTCGTGCCGGCCCACGGCTCTCAAAATATATCTACTAGTTTTCTTTTTTCGCTCGTGATATGAAATATATACTAGTAAACATGCCCGTGCGTTGCAATGGAGAAAAACAAATGTTTGACCTATATACTTCAGCTTGTTGCACAGCTTACCATCAACAATATTTTTGCATAGGTGCTACTACTGTTGTGAATGGTTGTTGTGGTTTTTGTAGCAATCACAAATGAACGAGCACATTAATGAAAAATAAAGAACGATAATGTTATATTTTTTTTGACCCTATCTATATCTATAACATTTAAAAGCTATACTTTATCTTATGGTAACTATGACATCTCTAATATAAATTAATATTGACAAAAATATGACATGGCTCTATTAATTCAAAGCTGAATTAAAATAAAACCTTGATAGATTTATTTTTCTTTCGTTGTTCTTCCGTTGTAAGGCACAACAGTATTTACTCGTAAATATACCATAATTTTAGTTTTATACTACCTATGTGTTGGTAGAGCTAGATATCAAGCTCCATGACTTCTTTTGTGGATCAATAAAAATATCAAATATGTAATTTTAATATCTTAAGTTGGTAAGAGGTTAGTTATCGTTGTGCAAAAAAATGGTATATCCGTTGATGAGTATGATTGAGACATCTCTCGATTTTTTATATGTTATTCCTTTTCGAGGGTTGCACTGGTATATATGGACAACTTAGAGATTTGTACTTGTATATGATATCTTAAGTCGGTAAGGGGTTAGTCGTCGTCGTGTCAAAATTTGGTCTGTTCATTGATGAGTATGACTGAGATCTCTTTCGATCTTTACATGTCAGCCCTAGTCGAGGATTTTACTGGTATATACGAATAACTTGGAGATTTGTACGAGTACATGTGAATAGCTTGGAAATATATTTATTGTGATTAAACTAGACGACAAATTGCTTAAGATTTCAGTTCACGTTTCGATTAATTGAGCTATCGGCTGATCCAGGTTATAATAAATTTTATTCCCAATGAAAACTATGTCAACAACTTATTAAAACTACATCACCAACTTAGTCATAGAAATATTTGTTTATTAGGTGAGAGTAAAAGCTTTAAAAATCCATAATACTGTGTATAAGAATTCAATAGCTCGGACCGAATAGAATAAAGTATCTATTTAATTCGGCTAGGTACATATAAGTACAATGCAACATCGGTCCCGCCAATAAATCCCAAAATAACACGTCATTAGTCATTTACGTATATGTCTCTCGAACTTCTTTGTCCTCCTGCATGCATGCAACTTCTTTTGCCAAACCAAAAAACCACCGGCCGCATATTTATTTCCTTATTTGCTTTTGCTTTTCCTCACGTAAACAACTAGGTCAAGTGGGAGAACGGCTTCTGGACTTCGCTTGCCTATATGATCAATGTGCAACACCTGGACTCCACTGTCCATGATCAATCAACGTGTTCCTATGCCTCGGCGCTTAGAAAATTCCTTTTGAGTCCAAGAAAAATAATGGTGCAGGTCAACGTAGAGGTCGTACTTGACTCATGTTCCTAAAATAGTCGTATTTGAGTTGAATCTTGATTTACGAGGAGTTTTACATCTTAGAGCATCTCCAACAGTTTGCCATCTAGATTTTCCATCCTTAATTTTTTGGCAAAATGAGAAAAAACTCTCTCCAATAGTTTGACATTCTCCCTCCCCATCTTTTCCAACCTCACAAAAATATATCCCGAGCGCACATGTATGCGTGCGGCCTAGGAGCGTGCATCCGAAGTTTCTCGGTCCGTCTAGTAAAAAGGAAGAAAGACAGGGTTTCAGGTGAGAAAAGCGCAAGAGAGAAAGATCTAGTGGAAGGGTTTAAACGCGTACAGAAACAAATTCAAGGTTCTGATACAAAACATGAAACCGGATCGTAAGAAAAAGTGTCAAGAAAAAACTTTTGAGATAGAAATATAGGAAACTCTTGGAGATGACTTGTTTTTTTCCCTTCCCATACTAATTTAGGAGTTGGCAAACACCATTTTTTGAGGAATAAAATATGAAGAACTCTTGGAGATGCTCTTACATGTAATCTCTTACGTGTAGGTGGAAAAAAAATCTTGACGGAAATTTTGCCTTTTTATTATATATATATATATCGTGCATACTATTTTAATGAAAGTTTTATTGATTTTCATAATCTATTATTCAAAAATTAGATGGAAGGTAGTATAGTAAATGCTAGAAAATTGCATTGTGTGGTTACGAGCCATTTTCACGTCGTGCCGGCCCGGCCATGTAGCCCACCATGCTGAAATCATGGGCACGGCACGACCCTCGTGTTTATATCGTGCCAGCACGGTCTAAAATATTTTGTGTCATGCGTGTTTCGGATCATATTAAAAAACCATGTCATGATCCGTCCTTAAATGACATAGCCCAAATCACAGCTCTCTCTGCTAGGCCAAAGCAAAGCACGCGCAGGCGCAGCGAGCACCGCTGCCCGCGGGCATTATTCAACCCGTCCACGCGCAATGGGTGAGATCGGCACGGACGCCCGCGGTCTGGCCGAGCCCGTGGGCGCCGTGAAGGAGGAGGGCATCCTCGACGACGAGGAGGAGACGTCGCCGATCCAGGAGGTGCGGCTGACGGTGCCAACGACGGACGACCCGTCGCTGCCGGTGTGGACGTTCCGGATGTGGAGCATCGGGCTGCTGTCGTGCGCGCTCATGGGCTTCCTCAACCAGTTCTTCTCGTACCGGACGGAGCCGCTCATCGTGACGCAGATCACGGTGCAGGTGGCGTCGCTGCCCGTGGGTCACTTCATGGCCCGGGTGCTGCCGCGCACCAGGTTCCGGGCGCCGTCGATGCTCGGCGGCGGGGAGTGGAGCCTCAACCCGGGGCCCTTCAACATCAAGGAGCACGTGCTCATCTCCATCTTCGCCAACGCCGGCTTCGCGTTCGGCGTTGGGAGCGCCTACGCCGTCAGCATCATCAACATCATCCGCGCCTTCTACCAACGCCAAATCTCCTTCTTCACCGCCTGGCTCCTCGTCGTCACCACGCAGGTTTGTTGCCAAGCTAGCTTCTGCAAGATCATGAGCTAGTACTAGCTAAACAACTGACACTGACTGGAAGTCTGGAATTTCTCGCTCTTGCTTCAAATCCTTCCATGGCTGGCCGGTTCAAGGTGCTCGGGTACGGATGGGCAGGGCTGATGCGCAAGTATGTGGTGGAACCAGCGCACATGTGGTGGCCGAGCACGCTCGTCCAGGTCTCCCTCTTCCGGTGAGCACAAGTTTTACTCCTACATACGCTATTTTTGCGTCAGTAAAACCAATATGCTGGTGCTTTGCTGTGCATGCTACCTTTCTCTGTCATTGCCTTCTGCTACCGCGTTCTTCAGTTTGGTTGGATTTTGGTTAACGTTTGTTGTTGGATTTTCGGAGGCCGGCGAGACCAACGCGTCTTTGGCGTCTTGAAATTTTTATACAGCTCTTCACCTCGTTGGTTAGTGGTTTGGTTTCTCAGTCCTACAACTGCACACATGACAGCTCGTTGGTTAGTCGTTTGGTTTCTTTGGCATCTTTGCAAGTATTACAACTGTAAATTTTCTGTTTCTTCTTCTTTTCTTTTCTTTTTTTTCTTTCTTTTTTTTTGCTGGTTTGCCGTTAGGGGCGCTAAAGCAGATAACAAACTGAAAACGATGAGTAAACTGACAAAACTTGCGATAGAACCAAAACCTTGGGTGGTGTTTCAGTGATCTTTGTTTGACCCTTTCTTGGAAACAAATCAAGTAAGCGATAACCAAACATTCTTTAAATATAGACAAACCAAGTAGGCAAAAACAGATCATTTACTATGATGTCTGAACTGTGATTTATTCGACTGGAGGTAGAATATGAATAACATGTTGCCGTTTCGTGGAAACAAACGTTAAGCACAACGTTGTCACCAAAGTTGGTCACGGGACGGAGAATCTAATCTGACTGGCCGATGACATTAACAAGACAAAGCGAAGTTAAATAAATAAGCTTCAAGAATCTCAAGAGCATCATGAATTCATGATGCATGGTTACGTAGCTGTATGCACTATGCAGTGCACGTGGTGTCATTTCAATTGGACGGTCTCTTTCTTCTTACGATGGTCATCCTCTCAACGCTGACGCAGGAGTAGACCAGATCAGAGAGCTTACTACCCCATCATGAAATGGCATGCAGTACTGCAACCACAGACTGGATCAAGCGATGGGTTTATGGATTGGCTGCTGATAATACATGCCTGATCATGGAATCCCCAATTATTACATTGTTCAGTGCTTGGATATAATTATTTTGGCTTCGAAAAATGTGTTAATTCCCACGCAACAAGGACAACTTTGGTTGGCCCTAAAACACGGACAAGTTTTGGTTTCAGACATGCAGTGCGTGCACAACATTGATTTTTCTAATCATACTCCGGTAGCACCGACTGATAGACATGGCCGCTGGGCACTGATTTGTTCAGAGAAGAAAGCTAGTGCGGGTGGGCCAGTGGGGCAAGATTTTGCTCTCGTCGACATTGTGGTTCCAAGATCTTTTGACGAGCGCAAAGAGAAAGGAGTGGAGGAGCAGCTTATTTTGCAATGGAGTCGGATAAGAAAGTTGCTCGGTAGATAAAGATCTCCACTGCAAAGTCTGCAATTTCTCTTAATTTAGCTGCAAAATAAGAGAACAGAGTCTCCTCTAACACGTTAGTAAGTAGTACCAGACCAGCGTCCTCACGAAATGAAGCGAACTAACACAAGCCATCTTATGCTAGACCACTGATACAGTACTTTTTTCTTCTCAATTAAGCTCCACCTGTAGCTGACCTAACATTGACGGAATTCAGTTTATCGCTGGTAATCTGAATCTTGCCCAGCCGCTACCCCTCTATCGCAGGTCGCAGGTTCTCAGCGCCACATTTCACTGATCAGACTAAAAAATCAGCGTCGCTTTCATCAGAACGCGAGATTCCAAAGCGACTGCCCATGATTGCGGTGGCATCACTCTGGCGGCCCTGCTTCATGTGGCGTCATTAGCCCCATTAGCAATACTGTTTTCTCTGAATCTCTACATCATAAAGAACAGGTTTTTCTTAGTTCGAAATTGGCCGTCATTTTCTCGTGAAGCCAATCCGCGGAGCGCCGATAGCCTGTGAAAGCAACATCCGCGGCATCCGCCAACTACAGCTAGTCTAGTATAGTGATACGCATCCATGCGTTGCCATTACGCCGGTCAGTGTGCATATATTGATATATATACAATAACGGCAACTTGTGATGGAGCCCTCTAACTAACTTTATCTCCCATAATCTAGATGCATGCAGCATTCTAGACCAATTATCAAAGTCTCCATGACAAGACAGCAAACCATAAGCGTTAATGTGCCGTGCCACATCCTCGCTGGATTCTATAGTCAAGTCCAAGACGACCGAAATCACGGGATGGACTGGGACAGCTATTGCCCGGATGCCCGTGCCCGTCTTAGTGCTTCTCTGCCATTCCGCTGTGTAAACAACAACGTGCTTATCTAGGTAACAGTGTACTGTTTCGAAGGGATACGAAATCATCTGCTAGCTCATTATAGAGACAGTCGGTTGCACAAACAGCACTACACAATGGGAGACAGAAATCTGAAGTTTATTGTAAGGCTGGTTTTGTATCCAAATTTACCCAGTTCTTATATATTTCGTCTAGCAAAACTTTCCTAGAGCAAATCAATTCAGGGCAGTACATTATTCCAATTGGCATTTGACAGAGGACCATCAATGGTTACTCATGAATCATTTTTCTTTACATAAGCAACCTTGTGAATCAGTTGAAATTTCGATGAATTTTGGATGACGGCATATTTTCACTATAAATTGCTTAATGTTGAGATGAAATATAAATTGATTTGTGTACACTAATCTGATTCAAGAAGAGGATATAGTTACAGTAAGGCTGCATAGTTTCATCATGACATCACATTTTAGCCATTGAGGTACAATTGCCATTAACAATAGCACTGATCATGTGTCCTTAATGTTGAACCAGGGCATTGCACGAGAAGGACGAATCCGCCAAAGCCTCATGCCAGATCTCGCGTTCCAAGTTCTTCCTGGTGGTGCTCGTGTGCAGCTTCGCATGGTACGTCGTGCCGGGCTACCTCTTCCCGACGTTGACCTCGATCTCATGGGTGTGTTGGGTCTTCTCTAAGTCTGTGACAGCGCAACAGCTGGGATCGGGTATGCTAGGTCTTGGTCTCGGCGCCTTCACACTCGATTGGTCCACCGTCTCCTCCTACCTCTACAGTCCACTTATCTCACCCTTCTTCGCCACCGCCAACATCTTCTTCGGCTACGTGTTCTTTCTCTACGTGATCTTACCTGTAGCATACTGGGGGTTTAACCTGTACAACGCCAAGACATTCCCCATCTTCTCCTCGCACTTGTTCATGTCAAATGGCACGGAGTACAATATCCCATCAATTGTGAATAGTCAGTTTCAGCTTGACACGGACACATATGATAAAAATGGCAAAATCAATCTCAGCGTATTCTTCGCAGTCGGTTATGGGTTCAGCTTCGCCACCATTGCGGCCACCATCACACATGTCGGGCTCTTCTATGGAAAGTATGGCATCTCAACTTTTTTTCTTCCCGAAAAGACTTTGAGCACTAGAACTCGCTTTCATTAACACATGAGAAAAATACTCTCAACACAGTTCTGGTTACGTGTTTTATGAGCTGAAACATATCATTTAAGATTCTTTGTCTAAAATGGGACATGTCAATGTGCAGAGAAATCTACCAACGTTTTAAATCATCGCAGAAGGAGAAACCGGATGTCCACACAAAGCTTATGAAGAAGTATAGTGACATCCCAGCGTGGTGGTTTCATTCGCTGATGGCTCTATCAATCGCAGTGGCCCTCCTCCTTTGTACTGTACTGAACCACGAGGTCCAGCTCCAGTGGTGGGCCCTCATCTTCGCGTGTGGCATGGCATTCATCTTCACCCTTCCCATCAGCATCATAACTGCGACAACCAACCAGGCAAGTAACATGTTTGCGTGTTCTATGTTCTTTTAAGAAAATAAAATAAAATAAACAGATGTTTGAGGTATTGTCATGCATTCTAAAATGCCATGTGCAGTCACCTGGTCTGAATGTGATCACCGAGTATGTCATGGGTTTGATTAAGCCGGGCTATCCCATTGCTAATGTATGCTTCAAGACCTATGGCTACATGAGTATGCAACAGGCAGTTGCCTTTCTCTCGGACTTCAAGCTTGGCCACTATATGAAGATCCCTCCCAAGTCCATGTTCCTTGTTCAGGTAATACAAATCAAAACCACCAAGCATTCTTATTGTTATTGTAAATGAATTGGTGACATGTATAAAAGAAACAACATGTACTAACCTTCATGTACTGTATTTACTTAGTTTGTTGGTACTATTGTGGCTGGCACGGTCAACATTGGGACGGCATGGTGGCTGCTCGGCTCCATCCACGGCATCTGCTCGGATTCACTCCCAGCAGACAGCCCTTGGACATGTCCTAGTGACCGTCTATTCTTCGACGCATCAGTCATCTGGGGCCTTGTTGGTCCAAGGCGCATCTTTGGGCCGGAAGGGAACTACGGAGCCCTTAACTGGTTCTTCCTCATCGGCCTAGCAGGCCCGGTTATCGTATACGCTTTCCATAGGATGTTCCCCAACCAGAAGTGGATACCATTGATCAATCTCCCGGTGCTCTTTGGTGCAACAGCTGCCATGCCCCCAGCGACGGCTGTGAACTATAACTCATGGCTGCTTATTGGCACCATCTTCAATTTCTTTGTGTTCCGATACCGAAAGATGTGGTGGACACGGTACAATTACATTCTCTCCGCTGCCCTTGACGCCGGAGTTGCATTCATGGGGGTGGTGTTGTACTTTTCGCTGACAATGCAGAACAAGAGTATCGACTGGTGGGGCACTGCAGGAGAGCACTGCTCTCTTGCCAGGTGTCCTACCGCTAAAGGAGTGGACTTGGATGATGGCGTCTGCCCAGTATTCTAAGCTTGGAGTTTAATGTCTTAAGGTACAACTGCAAGTTAAGCAATGATCAATTCCAGTTACATTGCCACAGATTTGTGGTATATATGTGGAGTGTAATGCAACTTCTCCTATGTGTAAAGGTCATATTCTCATGTACGTTTCAGTTATAGAAAACAAATAGGTTGATCATTTGGGCAATGCAGGGCAAGCTAAGCTCCTGAAATGCTATAATTTTACTCGTCGTATGATAATACCCTCCAAACCACGCGCCTCAAAATTTTTGGTTTGCAATTTCAATTCATTCACACAATTTAGGCCATTCATGTTATGAACGACGTATGGAATATGAAGTAAAACAAGATCAATCACAGCGGAGACACACGATTTAACGTGGAAAACCCCTCCAATGCGAAGGGAAAAAACCACGGGCACCAGCCAGCAACAATCTCACTATCTCAAGAGTTTTGGGTTACACGCCTATGGCGGCTTACAAGAGAATCAAGTCTCCATGAAACCCTAGCAAGGGTATATATGTACCGTGGTTTTACGGGCCTCCGCTACGCTCCGTCAGAAGCCCGGCCTATATCTTGCAGTGAATTTGGAACAACTCCAACAAACTCCACCTTGAGACAAATTCATCTTGTATCATAAAATCAACACATCATCCTGAACAACAAAGATAGAAAAACCACTGGTGCCAACAATAGTCTCTTGGACTATTCAATTAAACCAACTAAGCTTGAGCATAACTCAAACTTAGCAACAGGGACAGGCTTTATCATCATATCAGCAGGATTATCATGAGTACTAATCTTGCATACCTTCAGCTTACCTTCTTCAATCACATCTCGTACAAAATGATACTTGATATCTATGTGCTTAGTTCTCTCATGAAACATCTGATCTTTAGTGAGGTAAATTGCACTTTGACTGTCACAGTGCAAACTTATGTAAGATTCAATTTCACTGAGTTCAGCGTACAAACCTTTCAACCATATCAATTCTTCGCACGCTTCACAAATAGCCATATATTCTGCTTAAGTAGTAGACAAAGCAACAACAGACTGTAACGTAGCCTTCCAACTCACAGCACAACTGCCAACAGTAAACACATAACCAGTAATTGATCTTCGCCTGTCCAGATCAGCAGCATAATCAGAATCCACATAACCAATGAGACACTTATCAGTTCTTCCAAACTTCAAACATGAATCTGTTGTGCCTCTGAGGTACCTGAAAATCCACTGAACTGCCCTACAATGTTCTTTGCCAGGATTAGACATATATCTACTAACAAGACTCATAGCATATGACAAATCTGGACGAGAGCAAACCATGGCATACATCAAAGACCCAACAGCACTAGAATAAGAAATCCTTGACATGTACTCAATCTCTGCATCTGTACTAGGACACTGAGCAGCTGACAACTTAAAGTGAGGTGCAATAGGGGTACTAACAGCGTTAGCATTTTGCATGTTGAAACGCTGAAGAACTTTCTTGATATAATTTTGTTGACAAAGAAATAGCAAACCAGATTTTCTGTCTCTACTAATTTCCATACCAAGATTTTTCTTAGCACTACCAAGATATTTCATATCAAACTCACTACTTAACAACTTCTTTAACTTAGTGATTTCAATCTTGCTCTTGGCAGCAATAAGCATATCATCAACATATAACAACAAATATATAAGTGATCCATTAACATGTTTGATGTAAACACAGCTATCATATCTAGATCTTTTGAAACTGTGTGACAACATAAATGAATCAAACCTCTTGTTCCACTAACGAGGGGACTGTTTCAAACCATACAAGGAGCGCTTCAACTTGCACACATATTTTTCCTTGCCAGGCACTATGAACCCTTCCGGTTGGTCCATGTATATGTCCTCCTCTAGCTTTCCATGCAAAAACGCAGTCTTCACATCTAACTGCTCAAGCTCAAGATCATGTGAAGCAACAATACTCAAGAAAGTACGAATTGAACTGTGTTTTACCACTGGAGAGAACACATCATTATAGTCAACACCCGGAATTTGACTGTAGCCTTTTGCAACTAACCTTGCCTTATACTTTGGAGGCTCGCTTGGAGATAAACTCTCCTTTCTCTTGAAGATCCACTTGTAATTTATGATCTTCTTTTTCTTAGGCAAAGGAACAACCTCCCATGTACTGTTCTTCTCAAGAGACTGCATCTCCTCATGCATAGCAGAAATTCAATTCTCACTATCAGCACAATGAATAACTTCTTTATAGGTTGCTGGTTCATGAATATTCTCCACCTGTTCAGCACAACTCAAAGCATAGTAAGACAAATTACATTCTTCGATAAGACGTTTAGGAGGTACAACTGTCCTTGTTGACTTGCGTTGAGCAATAGGTAATTCCTCCTGTAGCTGCAAAATAGGAGGAGTTTGCTGAACATTATCATGAGCATCATCATCAGCAATATCATTATTATGGTCATCCTGCTCATCAGCAGGCTCCACCTGCACACCTATATCATCATCAACATGCTCCACCTGCATGCGCATACGCTGCAACTCTTTTTCTGGAACACGTTCTGAGGGCAAACTGTTAGTAAACATCACAGATTCATTGAATACAACACTCCTGCTCATAAAAGTCTTCCCTGTTTCAGGAATCCACAATTTATAGCCTTTGATTCCCGAACCATAACCAAGGAAAAGACACTTAATAGCTCTAGGCTCTAATTTTCTATTGTCAACATGAGCATAAGCAGTGCATCCAAAAACTTTTAACTGTGAATAATCAGCAGGCATACCAGACCATACCTCAATAGGAGTTTTCTTATTTAGTGGAATATAAGGTGACCTGTTGATCAAGTAACATGCAGTATTAGCTGCTTCAGCCCAAAAACACTTGCTTATCCTTGCATGAGACAGCATGCAACGGGCCCTGGAGATAATGGTTCTGTTCATCCGTTCAGCCACACCATTCTGTTGTGGAGTATGGGGTATGGTGTGATGCCTAACAATGCCTTCCTGTCTGCAATAATCATTAAAGGCATACGAACAAAATTCTCCACCATTATCAGTACGAAGCAATTTTACCTTCCTTTCAGTTTATCTTTCTATCATTACTTTTTAGTTCTTAAAAAACAGTAAAAGTATCATCTTTCTGTTTTAGAAAATAAGGCCAAACCCTTCTAGAGTAATCATCAATAATTGTAAGCATGTAACGAGCACCACCAAGTGAGGGCTTCTTAGAAGGACCCCATAAATCAGTATGAACATAATCAAGAGTACCTTTGGTGGTGTGAATAGAAGTGTTGAACTGTACCCTCTTATGCTTGCTGAAAATGCAATGCTCATAAAACTGGATCTTACTCGAAGTGCAGCCTTTCAGCAGATTTCTCTTCATCAAATCTGTCATACCACGGTGACTCATATGTCCCAAACGCATGTGCCAAAGGTTAGTTTTACTAGGTTCATCATTAGTAACAGCAGCAGCAGCGGAATCAGAACCATGTAAAGTACACCCTCTAAGGACATATAACTTTGCAGAATTAAGATCACCTTTCAAACAGACAAGAGAACCTTTTGATACCTTCAGAATGCCATCTGAACCGGAATATTTGTAACCTTCTGCATCAAGCGTGCTCAATGAGATAAGATTCCTGGACATCCTTGGTATATATCTGACGTTTTTCAGCGTGCGTGTCATGCCATCATCAGTTTTGATCTGAACTGATCCAATCCCCACGACATCACATGGGTTATCATATCCCATCCGCACAACATCCCCTTTCTGCACAGACTTATATGAACTAAACCAATTTCTGTTAGTGCAAATATGAAACGAACATGTGGAATCTAGAATCCATTCATCATGACCAGCAACACAACCAGCAAGCACTATCAGACAATCTCCAGAATCATCATCAGACGCAGCAGCAGCAACAGAGACCTTACCAGCCGACTTGTTTTTTCTCTTCTCCTTATTCTGTACTTTTCTGCAATCCTCAACATTATGATTTGTTAGCTTGCAATAAACACAGAACTTTTTATTACCATGCGGCTTGGACTTTGAACGGCCTCTCCTCTCGTAGTTCTTTCTACCATCATTGCTATCATTTGAGGATCTGTTATCAGTTCTGCCTCTCACATGCAAAGCTTCGCCCTTTGAGGACGACGTTCCGTCATGCTGCACCATAACTTTCATCTTCTCCTTAGACTGGAGAGCCTCATAAACTTCCTTTACGGTTAGTTCATCACGGCTCAAAAGTATGGTGTCACGAAAATTTGCATACGAATTTGGCAAAGAACATAACAGTAGAAGACCTAAGTCCTCATCATCATACTTCACCTCCATCGACACTAGGTCGGCCACGATCTTCTTGAATTCAGCGATGTGGGTCATCACCGAATCCTCCTCCTTCATCTTCAGAGTGAACAGCTTCATCTTCATCTGCATCTTACTGGTTAGATCCTTGACATACAGATCAATTCCAGTTTCAGCCATAGTTCTGCAGCAGTTTTCTCTTTCAGACACTCCTGCAAAATATCATTATGAAGATGTAACTGAATTAGGGCGAGAGCCTTCTGATCCTTGCGGATCTCCTCAGGAGTCCAATCGGCTTTACTCTTGCCGAATTTATCCAGCGCCTCATCGTAGTCATGAGTCTGCGCCAGAATTCCCCGCATCTTGACTTGCCATAGCGAAAACCGCGTGTCGTAGTTCAGCAGCGGAAGATCGAACTTCATCGACGTCGTCATGAACCCTACAGCAACCGAATCTCCGGTACCACTTGTTATGAACGACGTATGGAATATGAAGTAAAAAAAAGATCAATCACAGCGGAGACATACGATTTAACGTGGAAAACCCCTCCAATGCGAAGGGGAAAAACCACGGGCACCAGCCAGCAACAATCTCACTATCTCAAGAGTTTTGGGTTACACGCCTATGGCGGCTTACAAGAGAATCAAGTCTCCATGCCGGCCCAGCCTTCGGCTTTTACGGGCCTCCGCTTCGCTCCGTCAAAAGCCCAGCCTATATCTTGCAGTGAATTTGGAACAACTCCAACAATTCATGTACACAATGGAGAACCGGGCCTTACAATAGCGCATCGTGTTTAAGAAGCTGAAAGAGATGAGATATATTCATGGGATCATTCGTAGCACATTCGCTTGAGGTGGCGTGCACGCAGGGTAGAGGAAGTCCTGGAACCCCGATGTTGTGGAGCGACTGCTCCTCGGCGCTGAAGGCCACTGTTTCGCCATAACCGTCGTGTGCTCCGCGTGGCCGCAACGCCGGCGGTTAGCCCCGACTGACGCTGCCGACCACCGCGCCGTGATGGAGAGTACCGCAACAAGAGTAGACAGCAACTGGGGCTACCACACTTTCACCCTTAGCCTCGTTCGTTTGGCCGGTTTTGAGGCCAGGAACTATTCTAGGTAATCTATATCAATACAAATAACACCTATATCAATACAAATAACATCAATCCTGCTGGAACAGTTCCATGGCATCCATTCCAGATTAAACGAACGGGCCCTTAATTGTCCATTTCTGTGATTCCGTCGTTCCTCTCCCCAAACTCTATTCAGCGCGCCTGATCTGTTTGGCTGTTTCGGCCGCACACCTTGCATTGCCGAAACGCCGATAATGAACCTGCTCCCCAAACTCTATTCAGCGAGGCGAGCTGTTCGGCTGTTCCGGCCGCACACCTTGCGTTGCCGAAATGCCAATAATCCTACCAGTGCTCAGTACAGCGACAGAGAGAATGTTAGATGAGTAGATGACGTAAACAAATCCTGAAGCATGGACAAAGATACTCGAATCCAGGTCCAGGACATCAATCTAGTTCAAACAGCATGATGTTGTTTTAGCACAGACTGCATGTGTTCATGACAGTATTCTTCACATACAGAAATATTGCAAACAACCGATTGTGGTGAGCCAGGGAGATGCACGAGAAGGGATATCTCCCCAAGGGCTGGCGCCAGATTTCCCTTTCAAGTTCTTTGTGGTGGCGCTCATCTGCAGCTTTCCTTGGTTCGTGGTGCCAGGCCACCTCTTCAAGGATCTGACGTCCATCTCATGGGTGTGTGCAGGGTTTTCTCCAAGTCAGTGACGGCACAGCAGCTGGGCTCCGGCATAAAGGGCCTTGGCCTCAGCGCCTTCACGCTTGACTGGGTCAATCGTCTCGACCTTCCTCTCTTCCGGCTGCTAATCTCGCTCCTTCTTCGCCACCATCAACATCTTCACTGGCCTTGTGTTATTCATCTACCTGGTTGTGTCCACAGCGCACTGGGGCCTCCACCTGTACAACGCTCAGGCATTCCCATCGTCTCCTCAGACTTGTTCACGGCAAATGGCAGGAAGCATAGTTTTTAAGGCGGTAAGGCGAGTTGCGGCGCCCGACCCCCTTCTAGACGCCTAGGCGCTTAAGGCACAAGGCGAGGCGACGCCATACATCCAGCAGAGCAGAGTAGAAGGAGCAGAGGAAAGAAAGAGCAGAGGGCATGACAGAGGCAATTACCCACACAGCAGAGCAGAGGAAGGAGAGGCAGAACAGAGGAAGGAGGGAGGAAGACTGGAAGAGCAAATAGGGGAGGAAGAGGGGAAGCACGCACCGAAGCTGTGACAGAGCCGCTGGCGGGCGGATCCGGTGGGGACTGGGGAGGCGACGGATGAAGCTGGGCAGACGGTGCCGGCGGCTTCCAGGTGCTCGCTCCCGTCGCCCTCTTCTCTTCCCCTCTCTCCTCTCTTCCCTCTCCAGCGAGTGCGCGACTTCCCGCGAGGCCGCGACCTCCAGGCGCACGACTTCCGGCGAGCAGCGGGATACATAGGCGCGGGCGCGATTTCCCCTCTCCAGAGCGCGCGGATCCTGCCTTTCCCGCGTGGGCGGCATTTCCCCTCTCCAGCACGCGCCATCCCTGGCTTCCCGCCCTTCCACACGCGCTTTTCCCTCCCCCGCGCGCGGTTTTCCTCCTGTGCTCGCGTGCGTGCGGCGTCCGCCTAGGGCAAAGTCGACGCCATGGCGACGACTTCGGGTGCAAGGCGACGCCATACGCGAGGATGCCGTGGCGAGCCCGACGCCGTGGTTCAAAAAACGCCCGGACGACAAGGCGTCGCCTTAAAAACTATGGCAGGAAGTATGACAGTACATCCATAGTGAGCAAGAAGTTTGAGATTGATGTGAACTCATATAGGAAGCCTGGCAAAGTCAACCTCAGCATATTGTATTTGTACTCTCTTATGGGCTCAGCTTCACCACAATTGTTGCCACAATCACACACGTTGGTCCCTTTCATGGAAGGTATGGCTTCTCAACTAACAACATGAAAAGTGTGATTTATATGTAGCTTGTAAACTGAAAGATGCATGCATTATATCTGAATCCGAAGTACTAATGTCCAGCTAATCTATCACAACTATCCGAAGTACTAATGTTCTAGGCTAGGGCCTTAAGTGTCTAACATAGTACATCCCAAGAAATGGCTGCAAGACTAGTATTGAACTTATGACACATTCTAGTTAAGTTAGCGATGATAGTGCTGTAGAATTCTGGTATGTCAAATGCAGTTGGTTGCAGAAATGGCAAGAAATAAACACCAGTGCAAACTACAATGATTCGAGGCTCCAGTTATTTCGATGTTACACAAAAGCATGCTATTAATAGTGCTATAATTCCTGAGTGCTACAGACTAAATGCAGTTGGTTGTAGAATTCCTGAGTGCTACAATTTACTGAATCTCGAAGAACACCTCCAAAAACCATGCATCCCAATCTCAAACCTCAAATTTAAGAAGACCACCAGCAGCTTTTCAATAATTCAAGTGACAGTTCATTCACACTGAAATTTTTTTGTTTCAATTAGCTAGTTACAGTATTGTTCTGCAGTCTGCATCGAGAAACAAGTAAGAATAACAGCTTATCAGAATAGATGACTGATGACACCAATTTAGCCATTACCGGCACGCAGCAGACCTAAATATATTACAATGGGCATAGAAAGGAAGCTGGGAGATAAGAGATACCCATGAAGATTGGGAACAGCTCGGCTCGCGAGGAACGAATAAGTCCTCACGCTAGGGGAGGCGGCCGCGGTTGAGGAGTCCGAGCGTGTGGCGCGCAGCCTCGACGAGGTTCCGGATGTTGTGGAGCGACCTCTCCTCGGAGCCGAAGAAGAAGATGGCTCGACACTCCGCCTTCTTCGCCAGCCGCGCCGCGTGCCCCAGCGGCAGCTCCGGCGAGTTTAGCGCCCGAAGGATCTGCCGGTACAGAGACAGAACCACCGGACGGTTCCGCGCCAGATCCTCCGCCGTCGCCCAGATCATCCCGCTGCCAACGCCGCCCTTCGCCATCCTTCCGCCGCCGTGCTCACCTCGTCGCACCGCCGGGTGGAATGAGAGGGTTTGGAAGCCGTGGGGGTCCAAAGCGAAAGGAAGATGGCGAGCGAGCGAGAGAGGGAACCCGCTGGGCCTCTATGGGCCTGCGTTGATTGGTAGTGGGCCAGGTCGGTGGGCTGCAAAGCCTCACAGCCAGGCCGGCACGGTGCTTAAAGCACCTCAGAGCCTGCAGCCAGAGAAACGAAATTGAAGTTTGTTTTTTCTTGGCCTGGCTGGCTCCATGGCCCAAGTGCTAAGGTAGGATCACCTCCCGAGTACTCCATGGCCGTGGCGAGAAGACGAGGTCCGACGCCGCCGCACCTCCGTCGCCAGGGTGCCGCGAAGACGAGCCCATTTGCGGAGCGCGCCGCCATGGACGCGGAGGTGGCTCGGCGGCACGTCAACGAGCAGAGCACGCCGCCACGGCCATGGATTTTGGTGTTGCGGATGACTGCCGGCACGTGGAGGTCGGACTCGAGCGCCTTGCCCAAGTACGGCGTGGGCGGGGCCAACCTAACTACAGCTGGGTGTGACGGCGCTGCATGGCTCCCAGCCTCCCACGCCATCGGACTCAGTGGCGGAGCTAGCCTTGAAATGAGGGGGGGGGGGCAACTCAATGGTAATGAACAGCTTCATGTCACTGCTGGCCGCATGCCACTGCTGCTGGCCGCGAGTGCCTGCGCCTGGCGCTGCTGCCGCATGCCGCTGCTGGCCTCTGGTGCCTGCTGCTGGCGCTGCTACCACGTGCTGCCGCTGGCCGCTGGCGCCTGCTATGGCTATGGAGCGCACGGAGGCAAGGGGGGCATGGCCCAGTATGGCCTACACGAGGCTCCGCCGGTGCATCGGAGGTGAACTTGCCCACGCCAACCAAGTGTTTGATGGAATGCCAATGAGGGAAGCAAAGGAGAGATGGGTGGTAATGCTACCATGTTTTCAATGCAAGGCAACTCTATCAATTTTTACAGGTTACCAATCAGACTCTGAATTGAGCCAACCTCTGATAAAACATGACAACCAAACACAGTAGGTTGCACCTACATGACCTGCCCCATTTTGTCCTGGCCAGCCAACCTTGATCCCTCGTGCAGGCAAACAAACAGGCCTAAAATGGGCTGATGTCCCAGGAGCATGTGTTCCCAGACGTAGCCACGTCATCGCTCTCCAGAATTAGGCATCCTACTAGCCCCTACGAAACCGGCAGCAAAATGCGCGCGAGGCGGTTCCATTTCTGCCATCCCATTTCGATTGCGTTCCCAGACACAGGGCGAGGTTGTTGGGACCTCATCCGTGGAGGTTAGAACGCAGATTTTGGTGTTCCTGCTCTCTCTGCGATTCAGTGTGTTTACTTTTTGCCGATCGAAGCAAAATTCATCGTGTTATTCCCTTTGGCTGTTTCATTATTATGTTGCATTTTGGGGATTAGCTTGGTTCCGGATTGATATGTGTAGCTGATCAATGATGCTCTAGGGGATACTGGCGCACTTTGTCTGAATCTTGTTCATTTGTCTTGTTTGCCAATGCGGTTATTTTTCAACCATGTACATTGGTAGATTTAGACACTTTAGATTTCCTATAAAACTGTGCTTCTATGTTCTGTTCGAATGTTCGATTCGTGTCATGGACTATGTCTTTAGGTTATATACAGTTATACTACTGCTCAACGTGCAACATTTCATCAGCGACTCATTTATTGTAGACCGTAGTTGGATGCCTACTAGCTAGTAGCTATTTCTGAAAAGAAACATTGTCGTCGATTACTTTCTTTTTAAAAAAATTAAATATGGCTTATATTCTTATAGAAGTTCCTTGTGTATTCATCCCACTTACTAGGTATGGTCGATCAAACTGCCGATTAATTCTTTTCGTCCCACTTTTTTTTAGGCAACCATGACAGGCACAGTAAAAGTCCACAATGTCTCACTTAAAGCATCAGAGCAAGATATTAGTGAGTTCTTTTCATTTTCTGGTGAGATAATACATGTAGAATTGCAAAGGTTAGTGTCATATCATCTCCATGATATCATCAGTATAAACACATGCATTGCGTAATTTGACCAGGAATGCTTTTGCAGTTGTGATGAGCGGTCACAATTTGCCTACATCACGTTCAGAGACATTCAAGGAGCAGAGAGGGCTATGCTTCTTACGGTATACTGTAGGATTTTGCATTAGTTTCCACTGTCTTTGCTACAAATTATTATGATGATGATCATCTTCATACACTTTACCTATGAAATAAGTGCCTGCAAATTTAATATTATACACTAATTTTGTTGAATGAAAGCAATAATTACTACTATTAGTTATCTTTTTCTAGATTTGAGTCCTGAACTGAATATGAATATACAGGTTGCATATATGATTTCTTCCATGAAACTGTCGCGTGTGATGTGTTCTTGTTATTGGTCTCTAAGTATTATATTTCCATCTTATATGTGATTTTCTTGTCTTTTACCTTACATAATATCTTGTCCTTTGTATTAAAGGTAACCTTTCTACACTTATGAACTCTATTACGCAAATCCATGCTTTAATGCAGGGAGCGACTATAGAACATATGGCTGTCATCATCACACCAGCCACCGATTACAAGCTACCTGCGTCCGTTTTAGCTGATCTAGAGGTAGTAGAACCATGTCATATTCAAATCTCCCATTAGCAAAATTGCTTTCAACAAGCTAAGACTCCTAATACCACCAACTGCATTACCAGTCAAAAAACACCGGTAGCATGGAATCCGCTCTTCAGAAGGCTGAGGATATTGTAGGTTCTATGCTAGCCAAAGGGTTTGTTCTTGGCATGGATGCCGTTGAAAAAGCAAAGGCCTTTGATGAAAAGCATCAGCTCACATCAACTGCAACTGCCAAAGTCGCTTCCCTTGACAGGACAATGGGCTTAAGCCAGAAGTTCAGCACCGGGACCTTAGTGGTGAATGAGAAAATGAAGGAAATGGATGAGAAATACCAGGTTGCAGAGAAGACCAAGTCAGCATTAGCTGCGGCTGAACAGACTGTCTCTACTGCTAGTTCTGCCATCATGAGTAACAGATATATCCTTACAGGTGCAGCATGGGTAACTGATGCCTACAACAAGGTTGCAACCACTACAACCGATGTTAGCACAAAGACAAAGGAAAGGATGATGGCTGAGTGGGAGGGAGCCAATCAGAGCAGTGAAACCACAAAGTTTGATTCGCTTGAAAGCTCTGAAGCGGATGAGCAAGAGTGCAAGCGTCATGAAGATGATTCTACAAACAACTTCATTGTAGATAGTCCTGAAATGACTTGTCAGGAGAGTGAGCATCAAGCGGGTGAACGTCAAATGACTAATGTAGAAGGTAACTCTAAAATGATTATAGAGGAACAGAAAAATCACGAGGGTCAAATTGCAGTAGCCCACATGCAAGAAAACACTGAGACAGCTGAGAAGAATCCTAGCTGCCACCAGAGTGAAGTATCCAAGGCCAATGTTCATGATAGTGTTCTAATGACTGAACAATGTGAGCGAGAGCATAAGCAACCCGAAGGTGAATTTGGAAAGACCCATGTCCCAGGAAGCCCTGTCACTATCCCGGTCACCATGTCCACTATTGACGGGAACTCTAGCAACAGTCCCAAGAAGCCTCATTCTGCTGAGGGTTTTCTATGATATGTTATTGTAAATGTAGATTGGGGTGATGATGATAGTTTATTTCATCTCTTTCTATTGAATTTGTCATCCTTCTTGCTTAATTGTTCACAGGCAATGATAGTTTTGTTGAGCTCTTGCAGCTAATTTTTTTCCACACTTTAGTGTTGTTTTCAGGCAATGATAGTTTCATTCAGCTCTTGTTGTTGAATTTCACATTCTTCAATGTCATTTTCGAGCATAATAGAGGTTATAAAATTGTAGTAGCAACATTTTATTGTTTTTTTAATATTATTTTCATGAAGCTGCAACTTGAGTTGTCTTCTATATTTTTTTTCTTTTGTGATGAATTGTTTTACCATCTGTATTGGAAGTATCATGTTAGTTGCTTATTTTCAACCTGGCTCCTATCTTTTTTTTAGGGAAAAAGGAATATGGAGGGGAACCTTGTTCATGTCATTGTGAAGTGCATTATCCACGAGTTATCCATTTATCCCCTTCTTGCTTTTTGTTAGGGTTGCTGATGAGTAGTTTTGTCCTCACCCCTTTTGTTATTTGGTGAATACTATTATGATGTTGTAGAAATCTTCTCATAACGAATCTGCAGGAGACACTCTGGGCGGGCATGATATCCACGTCGCCCGTTAACCTGCCAGCCGTTGGATCAAGCCAGCTCGTAATATGGGCCGTTCGATGCGGATCGGTTCGAGTCTCACCCATTAAGCGCCACGCACGGGCGGTCGAGAACCCCGCTCATCCCTTCCGCATGCTCCGCCGAGCTCCGCGCCTCCGCCTCCTCCTGCAGTCCTGCTCGTTCCTCCGCTCCTCCCGTCGCTCGCAAAGTTGTGCTGGCTGGCTAGCAGCAGCGCGTGGGTTCCGCCTCCTCCTGCAGTCCTGCTCGTCCCTCCGCTCCTCCCGTCGCTCGCAACGCTGTGCTGGCTGGCCGGCGGCGGCGCATGGGTGCGGTGGCCGCGGGGGCACGGGAGCGTGGCCACGCCCTGGCTATCCTCGCTCGCATGACCCTCCTCTGTCTCTCTCGCACCCGCTCACACCGTTGCGCGTACGCGACTCCAAAATCGAGTTGTCCCCATTCCCGCCCATGGCACCGCCGCTGCCAGTAGCTCTGGCGACGACCGGCCCTGGACACTGCCGAGGCAGACCACTGGCGCCCCTGCGCCACTCCCTGGCGCATGCACCCGCACACGCGAGCGCGCGGCCATGCAAGCACGTCACAGAGCAATCACCGGCGTCCGGCGAGGAGCCCGGGAGCATCCTCTGCCTTGTTGCTTATTAGCTTGATGACGTCATATGACGACATGCATACGCAACACGGCCATTTTCCTTTAGAAAAATAAATCCAACAATACATTAGAAATACACATATACCAGCAACAAACCTCGGTGGACATGGTTCACCATGGACCGCTCTCTCCTCGCCTGGATGGTCCACGGTCTGCAAACCGAGTGCGTAGAATAGTGCGCGTGCTTTTGCGGTTTAACCCCTCTCTTTCTCTTATATGAATCTGCTGTTTACTGAGTCGTGGACTCATGGCTTAACAAAAAATAGGTGCTGGTGTCATATGTTTTTGGTGGCATCATAATTTATAAACCACGTTTATACAACAACATTTTTGAAAGTAGTTTATTATGATTATTTAATATAATATTTTAAATTCAATAAAACTTAAACTTCAAAAATCAATACCTTTTTATCGGTAGCTTCGATTTAGACGGTTCTTGCACTCGATAGCTTCGATTTAGATGGTTCTTGGGCTCACGGAATCATAAAAACAAACTCTACACATTAATAACATTTTTATTACCTTTCCAAAATGTTTGTTGTATGTTTTTTATTTTATTGCTATTAAGCATGGAATTGATCGCCGATTAATTACACATGACTAAAAGTTTCGCACGTTAAAAACTTATATGAGAGTGCAAAAAATAATTTATAAAATGATGAAACTGATATAGCAATATTACCAATTAGTCAATACAATTCAAAGATGATGATAGATATTTTCCATTTCCCAAAAAAAAGCTTTGCTTTGCCTCTATGCTATAATCTGCTCTGCTCAAAATGTCAATAGACCCTTCGCAATTCATCATCTTCGTCTTGATGTCATTTACATTAACAACATCAACAAGATAACCATATAACATCGAATAGAAACAAATTAGCTCCAAATATTAATATGTCAATGCAAAATGGCACAATTTTTGCTTTACCTTCACCCACTCGACATGGGCAAGTATACCTCTTGACTCAAAATCACTAGGGTCCTCTAAATAGCATTAACAAATAGACGTCTCAATTCTACAATAAATAGAAAAATACAAGTTTGTATCTTTTTAAGTTTTTTATTGAAACAAACATATTAGATAAGGTGAACCTTACATGTATCAATATTATGATATTATTTTTGGTAAAGCCATATATTTTATATTCTGAAATTTCACTGAATAATGGTTAAAAAACACAAATGTTAGTGTAGACAGGGAATATCGTGGACAAGCGTGGCAACACCGCGTTAGAATTTTCTAGTTACAGACGAAGAATAAGGTTACCTCTGCATCTGAGTTGCATGTAGACAATGAGCTTACATTCTATTGTATCTAGGACCTGATTATCCTATTGATACGACACGCACAATAGACCTCTAAGAATGAGGAATACACACTGTAAATCTGTAGATGTGTCCAACATTTGTGGGCCCATGAAAGAAAGCATGTATGAAGACAACATAAATCTAATTGATGCAACATACTGTCTGCATGGGCCAAATTGTGAAGCAAGTCGCATGGACCTGCACAAATGCAACCCGTTTGGCTTACATGAATTTTTATCACACTACAAAACTGCTTCTCTGAACAATGTGGAGTTCATCAAGAAAATCAGAGGGCCAAGTTGCGACATGCCGCTGATAAGCCACTATCCTTCTAAGTGTATTTTTAGAGGTTTCAAATGTTCTTAAAATAACACAATATATGTTCCAGTATCTCGATTGGTCTTCATACAAAATTTGAAGCCCAAAAACATAGTATTGAATAATGCTGCTATACAACTTGCTATCACCCGGCGGACTGCAATTAACTTTGAGGGTATCCAAATCCAAGTAGAATGTTTTGCATAAGAATACTTCAGCACATCTACAACCATTGCCTTCAATCTGTGTATCTATTGGGATATGCATCCTTGTTCTTCGTCAGGCCCTCACGCTGCAATTTTCAGGGGTGTTTATTACTGTTAATGGAGAGTGTGTGTGTATATATATATATATATATATATATATATATATATATATATATATATATATATATATATATATATATATATATATATGAAGAGTATACTCTATAGTTAGCTACAAAATAAGTTATTTTGTAGCCACCTCTATTTACGATAATTTTATATACTAATTTACGACAATGTCAGTATATATTTACGATAGTTGAATTACTATAGCACATGGGGATATTTACCATAATGTTATAATAAATCACATAGCAAGGAGTTACTATAATCGCGTAAATTATATTATATATAGAGCTATTATCCTACAGTTGACTACAAAATAACTTATTCTGTAGCCACTTTGAGTTACAATAATTGCTATGATAATTTACGAGAATATTATTCTACACCATAAGCCAAAACTAAGCAGAAAAAATATTGAATAGTACTGAACAGTATTCAGTATCATTCAGTACTACACCCAGGACCACGAAATACTGAACAATACTGAAACGCGAATACTCGGGCAGTCCACTTGTCTCCACCCAATTAGAACAAAGTGGGCATGCGGCGACCTGAAGAGTAGAGAGTGGCTCATGGTGGGCTGCTGACTCGGTGTCAGGGGCAGATACATGCCTAGGGTTCATAAAATATATTAGCAACATTTGTATATTCAAATAAATTTACGGTGGAAGTATATTTACTGATTCATATGACAATATTAATTATCTATTATAAATATTAATATTTTTTTATATATCTTTAGTTAAAATTAAAATGTTTAACTTCTACAGAAATAATAATGGTACTTTTTATAGGACAGAGAAGGTTTTTTTTAACGGAAACGCTCGTGTCGGATGTTTTCTTAACTTACCACAATCTATACAGTCTGTCAAAGGCCCAACAGTCTTCACATTTCTCTCCCACGCCACGGCTTGTCTCCCTCGCGCGGTTCCTTGTCTCCCTGTCAACGACGCGACTGCTCGTCTCCCTAACGCGGTTGACTGCCTTACTCCCTCACTGCCTGCTTTCCTCCCTCACGACCCACTCGCCCACGTCTGTCCTTGTTCTTCCCTCGCCGTTGCACCCGTTTGCCTTCCTACCTTGCCTCCATGGCGGCAAAGTGGGTCTAAGTGGACACCTCTATGGTGAGGTGTTTCTCGGCTATGAAATCCTCCATGGTCAGGTGTCTCTCGACGACGAACTATACGCTGGAGGTGTGGCCTCACTGGCGACAGACTCCTCCATAGTGGTCGGGCTCCTTCACAGGCAAGTGCAACCGGATCTGCACTCTACCGTGGGTTATGTTGTAGTATATGATATGTTGCAAAAGTCAATCTTGGATGTTACATGTTTTATGGCACTCGGCATAAAATTGGATTTTGCGGTGTTGCAACGGTCAATTTGAGATGTTGCAACAGTCAATTTGAGATATTGCAACATGTTTTCTGGATGTTGCAATAGTCGATTTAAGATGTTGCAACATGTTTTTTCGGATGTTGCAACTGTCGATTTAAGATGTTGCAACATGTTTTTTTGGTGTTACAACAGTCGATTTGAGATTGATGCAACATCCAATTGCAAAGAGAGAGACTAATGCAAATAGTACTTACAACATCAAATTGGTATTATTGAATATAGTACATTATGAAATATAGTTTCATAATTTATCACTTTGATGTGATTATTCTTCTCTATAAATTCGTTCAAACTTAGCATGAGTTTAGTTTTTTTTGACAATTTAGTGTGAGTTTAGTTGGAAGGATCATGAGGGCATGACGGGACTATTCCTATTTTACCAGTGTTTGGTTCCGAGATAAACCAGGATAGGACATTAGGACCGCCCCTAGTGGAAATATTTGCCCTAGACGTGGGTTGGCACCGTTCCTTGAAATCAAGAGGACAAGGTCGTCCCTTATCAACTCTGTGTTCTTCCATCTTGTGCATAGCTGGCATCCCCGCCCATGGAGAGTGAGACATTGCGTCTCTGATAACCAATCTAGTGGCCTCGGCGCTGCGCGCCTCCTCCTACAACAGAGCTCACGGCTTCACCCCTCCTCCATGGGCCATGGCATGGATAGCATGAACGCTTGCTCTTGGAGGTTCGACGATATAGTGGCGCGGACGACTATTGCTAGAGCCTTCGTGGAGAGGCACAGAGGGCCAAGGCGGTGTGGGGTGGGCAGGAGCAACACTGGTGCGCTGTGTAGGATGAGGCGGTCGCAGTTGGTGGGCGAAGTAAAGATGAAGATAAGAGGCTATCTCACGGATCCATTGATAACATGTGGAATCAATTGACGGTGTTAGATCTCTGTTTATCTAATCCTATTCGACTGAATCACTCCCGCCAAATTAAAAAAATAGAATAAAATCGCTCTATTTCACCTCAACCATGATACAGTGTTTTTCTCTCACAATAAATCAGCGAACAGTATTTTTCAGCTTGGCTTTTCAGCCAAACGAACGGGGCACCGAAGCAAAGGTGCCATCCTCCCCATGCGGCAAGGTACCGCTGGAGTAGATCACCTAGTACCCCTTTGTCTTCCTCCCCTTCGGCCAGCCAAGGAGCGGCGGCGTCGACGTCCGACATGCCGAGAAAGACGACGGTGTAGGCAGGAACGAGTAAAAATGGTTCAGAGAAGGGAAAAAAGGGCCCAATAAGCCCAACCGGCCCAAGTGGAAGTGCCCCCAAGGCCCCAACCCCTCATTCCCAATCCAGCCGTCTAGGTCTAGCGCTCATATTCTCCCGTCCGCCGTCGCACTCAGAGGTCAGAGCTCCGCGCGGCCGCGCCCGAGGCTGAGCAAGCTTCTGGCGTTCGTCGGCGCTTGCTATGCTACTACGCTGTGACGGCACGCCGCAGCCGCCCCAAGCCCACGCCACGCCGTGCCGCTCACTGCACGCTGCAGCCGCCTGCGCTTGCGTGGCGCCCGCTCGCCGATCGGATAGCCACGCCGCTCACTGGTGGAAGGGAGGCGGCCAGTCAGGCAGTATTTCAAACCATAAAAAAATTAGGTTATTAACTTGCCTAGGCCACCATGAAGACCTAGACACGATTAGTTTTTTAATAGCAGGCTAGTGGTATGTCTTCTCATAATTGTGTTATGTTTTTAGATGTATTATTACATTATACTCCCTCCATTTCAAATTATAAGTCGCTTTGATTTTTTTGGTAGAACGGATTCACTAACAGATTTGTTCTTCAAATTTATAGGTATGTTAGCTCTTAGATTGTTGGATTTTGGTGTTTAATTTGGACACTTATTCTTGTTCTGTTGGTTTTTGTTGAATTAAAATGAACTGTCTTTGAATAAGAGGTACCATCATCGATCATTGTTTAAATTTGCCATAGTTAGCTATTGATGTTGCAATGTCATTATAAAGTTATGTCCTCAATATGCCCCACCTAATTGTTTTTTTCGAGCTCCGCCACCGGAAACAACAAAAACAAAGCCTCCTTTGGAGGCCCGTGGTGGCCACGGCCTCGCACGTGTGAGGCGTGAGTGCGTGACGACAAGCGCACCGCGCACAGTCCTAGCGTCCCGTCCCGTTCCCGTCCTGTCCGCCGAGCCCCAGTTTCGTCAGTACCTACGATCGTCTGACAGCAGCAAAGGCAAAAGGGTGACGAAACTGCACCGGCAGGCCACACAGAACTGAGAAAGTGAGAACCCTACCAAATTCCTCAACAACGACTGGTGCTTTGGACTTAACCGAGTCCAGATCCCAGGTTTACCTAAGCGCCTGTTTAGATACCAAAAAGACTCAAAAATTTTTGCATAGTAACTGTCACATCGAATCTTTGGACGTATGCATGGAGCATTAAATGTAGGTAAAAAAAATAACTAATTGCACAGTTTGTCTGTAAATGTCGAGATGAATCTTTTGAGCCTAGTTAGTCCATGGTTAGACAAATTTTGCCAAATAACAACGAAAAGTGCTACAGGAACTTTTCCCCCAAAATTTTCACATCTAAACACGCGCGGTGGTTGATCATATCTACAGGAACTTTTCCCCAAATTCCTCAACAACGACTGGTGCTTTGGACTTAACCGAGTCCAGATCCCAGGTTTACCTAATTCGGACGACACTAACTGCGGTGGTTGATCATATCTACAGAAAGGGGCAGGGGTTACTGTTCAAACGCGACACGAGCTAGTAGATGTGTACTGCTAGTACGCATCTTGTCGGAGCCTGCTTTTTAGTTTCTTTTGAATCAAGTAAAACGAGCAGTTGATGACTTGTGTTGTGGGGAACACTAGCATGGTAGTAACACTCGTTCGTTTAACATGCTCGTTGCAGATTCACAGATACGTACATGGCGTAGTATTTCATTTTGCCATGGATGCACCTAGCTGGACAGTTGGATTTTTTTTTAAGGTACACGAAAAGGTTATTGCTCACCCTTGTCAGCCTCTCAGTTACAGTTTGGCGGGTTTCTCCTATTTTTATTCAGAATCCAACTTCTCAGAAAAGCCCCAAGTTCTAAACTTTTAGTGACCTTCAGCTTTTGGGTGCAAATATATATATATATATATATATATATATATATATATATATATATATATATATAGAGAGAGAGAGAGAGAGAGAGAGAGAGAGAGGAAGAGAGAGAGAGATTATTTCCTACTTCTAGGGAGTAGTTACTCTCATGTTTATATCTCTAGATTTAGAGTATATATGACCTAACGAAGTATATGTACATGAAGTATATGACCATACTAGACCATTTATGGTAGTATGTATGTCAAGTATGCAAGCACACGTAGAGTATATGGTTATACTTATTTTATATACTACAATAGTGGTATTTTAGTAATATATTAAAAAGTATGGGCTCTGCTAATTTTTTTTACGTAGTAAGATTTAGAGTATCTTAAAATAAGTATGTAAACATACTCAAGGTGATAAATGAGTATGCATCCATACACAACGTGGTTTTTTGAAGATGGAGTAACTACTCCCGGGAGTATAGAAAACTCACCCTATATATAGGGAGAGTATACTCTATAGGTAGCTACAAAATAAGTTATATATTGAAAACCACCGGCGAGAAAATCGCCCGGCATATATTAATAGAGAAGGAGAGCAACGTACAACAAATAAACAAAACACACTCACGGTGTCGCGACAGCTTGACACTACCACAACAAAAGCAACCCGCTAAACCTCCAAAGCACCGGCAGGCAAACACCACCAAGCACGCCGTAGAGAACAAGCAAAGAGCTTGAGGGAGGGGCAGCTCTCAATAGCGATGCCTCCAAGGAGGGAAGCGACATTCACAAGTGCCGCCAACGCCAAGCAGAGAGCTGAGGTTTTTCAACGGGACGCTTAGGAGACAAGAGACTTCACGACAATGCCTCTGATGAGGATTGTGGCGCCAAGCGTCACCATTGCCGGCCACGACTCAGAGTCGGGCAGGGCATTAGCCCGAAAGTCCTCCATCTCCAAAACCATCACACCCAAGCACCACACAGGAAGTCGCCGCTAGCAGGAGATCGCTGCCATGCCGACCATGTCACAGGCATGCATGACATGTCGACACCGTGCCAGCCCAAAAGGACCACCTCCATCCCGCTCGACACCGACCACCACATTTGTTCCTACGCAACGGCAAGGAGCTCCACCAACACCATTGCACATCACCATCCAGCTGTCTTCAAGACATGTCGCAAGCAACTCTCACTATGCTAGAAAAGTATATCAGTGACACCTAGTTTAGTGACTCAAAAGTAAAACGCGTCACTCATACAAAATTAGTGACTCGTCTAGTTAAAACGCGTCACTCATGTCTTTTTACAGTGACGTAGCTCAAGAATACGAGTCACTGATGTAACAACCCAGAATTTCCAGGAAACAAAAATCACAACCACAATTTTTTTTAAAAAAAAATAATAACCAATGTTTGATGAGTGACATATAGGAAACCAACCCTAGCTGCACAAGTAGCACCTAGTCTAGTTAATTACATGTTGCATTTAATTATATATTCATGAGTTGCTTCTTATGTTCTTTGTTTTGTTAAATAAAAATGGTCACATTTATTTGCTTAAATTAAATAAATGAGTAATTATAACCGTGACAAATAATTGGAACCACAAATGACCTCTAGTGGACGCCACTAGGGCTTACCCAAGAGGTAATTATTTAGTTATTTATTTATTTTTTTAGCAAAAGAAATCTATGAAGAAAAGAAAATAAAATGGAAAAGCTTTGGAGTTTATTTAGAAAAAGAGAAAAGCTCTCCAAGCCCATTTTTCCGAATCCGGCCCGCTCACCCCAGCCGCTTCGCCAGGCCAGCCCAGCAGCCGCGGCCATTCCACCGCGACGGGCCGCGGAGACGACCGGCCCAGCCAAAGCCAAGACGGCCCGGGAGGAAGCCGCTCCCCCGTCTTCGGTCACTGCCAGCTGGGGCCCGATCGTCATCACTATCCTCTCGCCCGCCGTTCCTCTGTCACGGCCGAACCGAAACTGAAAGGGGGAAACACGGTCACGCAAATGGCGAGGGGAGATTCCCCCTGTCCCCTGCTGGTCACCTTGCGCGCCAAGCTACCGAGCCAGTCCCGCACGACAGCCGCACACACACACCATCCCGCCATGCCTAGCGCGCGCGTGACCTCACCATGGTGGCAGGAGCACTGCCACAGCCTGGCACTGCCCAACCGCCTGCAAATCCCTGATTTAGCATCACCAATTTGAACCCCACTACTCAAATTGCCCTTAACCCTGGCCAAGGCCCCCTGGATTGCAGCCACGTGGCTCGAACTCTTCTATCGCCGTCCACCGAGCGCCATGGACGCTCCTCTATAAAACGGTGACTCCAGCGTCCTAGCCTCTCCCTCTCTACTCGCTGCCGCCTTGGTGGCACACGGCTCACACCACACCACTGGAGGAAAAGAAAAGGGGGAAGAGAAGGAGAAGCAGAGGGAAGAAGCTGGGAACCCAAAGCGGACGCCGCCGTTCGAGCGCACCGGAGGAGGAGACGCCGACCTCCTCTCCACCACCGGACTGCACTGCACGGCCACCGATCTTCACCACTCCAACTCGCCCTGCACCGATATCCCTTCGCCATCGCCACCTACGGTGAGCTCACCATCCCACCTCACTCGCCGCCGGTTGAACTCGTCACGACACCATCTAGCCGGTTAGCTCCGTGGACCATCTAGGCAGAATCCACGACCCACATGCGTTGATCGCACGCATACGCACACGTGGTGCGCACGCTTGATGGCCTGGCCGAGGCACATAGACACGGTATCGGCCGCGGCATGCTGATGCTCCGCACATGGTCGCCATGGCCGGACCAAGACATGTCGAGGTTGTTCCTTCCAAGCCAAGCCGGTAGAGGGGAAGGGAAGGAGCTAGATCGATTTGCCTTGGCAAGGGACACACCGTGCGCATCAAGGAGGGGAAGAGGAGCCACCGAGGAAGCCGTTTGTAGCTGCCATGCCGACGGCAGCGTGCACGGGAGCGCGGCCGGGAAACAGGGGAGGTGCTGGAGAGCCGCCGCTCACCCAACCATGGACGCGTGCTCTACCGCGTAGATGAGTTGACAACAGCGGCCCTAGCACCCCGTGGAGAAGTCCAATTGAGGATCCCAGAGCCAATTTGAACCTCGGGTTGGCCATGGAAGTCTCGCCGCCATTCACCACATCGGCCGAGCCGCCACCGCCGCAGACACGCCCTCTAAGCACTTTAATCCGCACCGATGACCCCTCCATCAAGTTCCATGGGATCACGCGATGCTTTAGAGCCTACTAGCTCTGCCTGTGAGACTCCAAAGCACGAGCCCGGTCACTCACCGCCGGTGAAGAGCGCGGCCGGAGAAAAGAAGAAACAAGCAAGAGAGGAGAGGAGCGGCTAGGTGCACTCGGTGCACCGTGAGCCGAGAGGGGAGAGGAGGGGATGGACCGGGTCCACCGTGGACCGCGTTCAAGACCCGTGGACCGCCCGCATGAGACCACCGTGAGCCAAGCTCACCAGCCCGAGCCCGTTTGCGAATCCGAATGGACGACGTGGCCGCACCAGCGTCTGACACGTGGCGGGCCCAGCCCGGCCCAGTTCGGCCCATATCCGGCCCAGCCCAGGCCCACCGAGGCCCGGTCTCGGCCCGGTCAGAGTTGACCATTGACCGATGACCAGTCAAACGGGCCCACCTGTCAGTGACTCGATCGGTTTCAGCCAATCAGAGCGTGACACGTGTCGCTGCCTGATTTTTTCCTTTTTTTTCTTTTTCAGAAAATCATTTAATCTTTAGAAATTCATAACTTATTCATTTCAACTCAGAAAAATACCAAACCAGTTTCTAAATTTTTCTTAAAATGAGCTCTACATCTTAGGCTTATGTTTGAGTGCATTTGGATCTTTTGAATTTCTGTTGCTTCTTTGTGCACATCTATAGGAGTCGTTAATGCGGCTCTACGTTACGTTTAACAGAGCCGGCGGACCTGCCGACTGAGGAGTACGACCCCGACTACAGCGAGGACTTGGGTGACGACCTGCCAGGTGCCACGCCCCACCCATCTCCGTAGAACCTATTACGCATGCAAATATAGAATTGCTAGCGCTTTATTTTTTGTACTTTATTATTGATGATAGGCTGCATGGTAGATGCTTTACTTTGAGCCTTTTACCTTGTCGTAACCTTACTCCTGCTCACCCTGCTGTTAGGTTAGATGCTCGCATGTTACATATTACTGCTTTTGCTCTTACTCGCATTATATCTGTGATGTGATGCCGGTGAGAGAAAGACGTATATGTATAAGGCACATAGTGCCAAGAACTTGATAAACCTAACTAAAGAACTGGGGAGATCTTGGCGTGCGTCTTGGGTGAGTGGTGAGGGTTGAGTCGATCGGACAGGATCCTACGACGAGTCTTTGGGGCAAGTCTTGCTGGAGGGGTGCGACCTGGGCATCCCTCACGAGAGATACCTGTGGCGGGTATATTTGAGAGGTGAACTGGGGTGTTGGTTATCCCTGGTGGAGGTGCTGTCGTGGCACGGGGAAGACGGTGTCTCCCCCTTGAGAAGACATCCTGTCTGGTCACCTTAAGGACTGGTATGTCTTGAGAACCAGAACCATGGGACCTTCGTGCACACCACTCGCTCCCGATGGGCGAGAGACGATTACCCGACTAACTAGGGCGGTACCACTACTACTAGGTTGGAAGGTGATAGTGTAGGGAGGTACGGGCATGGGGACCCACACCCTCCTAAGACAGCGTAGTGACCCTGGGGGCCTGGTACTACGTCTCACAGTCTCAGCGTTTCGGTGGATGCCGGGGTGGCCCAGGGCTGAGTGGTAGGGTGGTACTGTACCGGTTGGAAGGCAGTTGGAATCAGCCTAGACGAGCCGGATCGTCGAGGATGGCGATCTTGTGGATTACCAGGTGTACACGCTCTGTAGAGTTGATCGATCTATACGTATAGCCGCGTCCGCGGATATGGACATTCCCATGACCTACGCTTCACTTGATTAGATGAGAGGAGTCCTTTCTACCTTTCCCCCGGGTTCTGTGTCGGATTCCGGCTTTGGCCGTTGAGACGAGATCTGAGCGGGAGTCAATCTCGTCGCCTAGAGAGAGAGAGTGAGATGAAATGTGTTGTGTGTGGTGGGATTGGGAAAATGTGTGACTAAGATGAGATAAAAACTGAGGAATATCTTATTTAAAATATTAACTACTTGCATAGAAAACCCACAGCCTAAGTAGGTCTATTTCTACTTTTCCCGATGCATTCCACTTTCCACAAAAGCATTGCAAGCATAGGGTGGGCGATGCGTGGCCAGTACCAAGTGTACTGATAGATTTTTGACAGGTTCCGAGCCCGAGTACGACTACGAGGGCGATGATTGGGAGAATTAGAGGGTCTGTTCTACGCTCAAGCTGGATCCAGAAGATCTTTTCCGCTGCTATCTACGTCGGATGTTGTTCCGTATGCTTGTGTGAGTGTGTTCTGCCCTGCAAGGCGAAGAGAATAAATTATGTAAATCTGCCTATTGTACTCTGATATTCGTGCATGACTTTATGTATCGCTGAGATTTGGGTAAATTGACGGAATGTTTCATCATTTTACACTTCGTTTCTGTGGATTTCCCTTCGTGGAAATCAAGGATGTTTCAACTGATATATAGTCCATGACTTATTTGTCCCACAGCTAACAGACGGTGACACGTAGTGGGAGCCGCGTCACACCGGACCCGAAAATATAATTGATTTCAGTTGACGGAGAACTCAAGTCCGGAATCGAGCCCGCCACCCCTCGTCCGCTCCCCCTCGGGTCTCTCCGAGTTCGAGGTCGCTCGCCCCCCTCCACACCCCAACCCATCGGCGTTCCTTCCTGGCCGCGTCGGCCTCCCCACCGGCGGCGTCGGCCTCATCATCCTTCCTGTCCGCGTCGACCCTGTCATCCCCACCGGCGCCTCTCTTCTCCAACAGCAAGGGCGACTGCGGCTCTACCGAGATCCAGATCGGGGGCGCCAGTGGCGGTGGCCCCTGGCCCGTAGCCTAGCCGGTGGAGGGCGAGATCCACACCATCACCGGCCTCACCATGGATCCGGTGACGCCAGCCCCCTTGTTCCCCTCTCTCTATTCCCTCTCACGGCTACCCCCTATGCTTCCTACACAGTGCCAGTCATGGGGAGGATTTAGGATGTGGTAGATCCAGTAGCCATGAGCCGGCGAGATTCCAACAAAGGGTGGTCCAACGCAGGCACGGTCGACTCCGCCTTCGCTTCTCCAGATCCGGCGAGGTGAGCCCCTGTTCCTCCCCACGAGTTCAAGACCCCCGCGAGATCCATCTTCCTGTTCCCCATTCAACAGTTAAGTATGGCCATATACGTGAGGGAAAGTTCTTCTGCTTAATGATGTAGTGGTCTAAAATTAAATTGATTTAGGTAATTTATTTACCCTTCTATAGAAAGCTAGTACACTTAATTTGGTTTGAATAAATCTCGCCTGTAACTGCAAGTGTACATGCAAGCATACACACTGCTATCCTCTTGTGTTTAGCTGCACAAGAGGTGAGTAAGTACAGGGATGAAAATTGGCAGTAAATTATGCCTAAATTTCTTCTCTATGTGCAAGATGGCAATAATAAAAGAATTAGTACTGAGGTTATGTTTCAGAAATGTAAACAAGTGATCTATATGCTTTGATGCAGCAGCTATTTTGATCAGTTAAATCAAATGAAAAATCATGTGCATTTGCTTAAGTCAATAGTTCACAAGAAGTTCTGTGATATTGTATCATGCTATTTCTTGAACCTGAAGTGTTTGCACATTTTCTAATATATAAAATGCTTACTAATTCCCTGGTATTTCATATGGGTTTGTCAGCTTAATTCCCATCTTCCTACTCTGTCTTTGGTACTTAAGATGTACTGTCAGGAGATGGTGGTGTTACAGATTAGTGATTAGTTGGGTCGCATAAGAATAGTACATTGGAGATAACACATTAGAGAGGTGTAGTTGTAGAGGTTCCAGGTTCCTCTGGATTTTCTTTTCCATGGTGCATTACTATTTATTTCTTCTTAGTTGCTTAGCAGAGCTGCTCATATATCACCCACTTGTTCAATTGGGTAAGGTCTAGTGATAATTAGTAGCAGACAGTGTTGGATTAACCAATCATATTTCTGTTAGCCTTTTTTAAAAAACAACAAGGTGATACAGTTGTTGGCAGCTGTTGGTTCTTGATGGAGACTACAGATCAGGCTACTGGTGGTTTTTTTGAGATTAGAGCATACAATGAAATACTTTAATTTCGACCATGATCATAGTAGTTACCTCCCTCTCAACTCAGTTCAATGTACACTGTGTTTACTTTATATTGGTAACTGGTTGCTGATTTTCATATCTGACATGCACTTCTGTCATGCACACCAACTTCTATTATTAGGCGGAAGTGAGGTTCAAGTTTGGCTCTTATTATTAGAGGCAGCTTTCTGTATTTATGAAATACTTCCCATGTCTGAATTTTTTTTAATTAATTTGTACAAAATCTTCTCTCCATGTTAATTGTTCTTTTCTTTTCTTTATCTCTTACAGGTTGTGATTTTGTGTGTACTAATATCAACTCCATGTAGAAGTGAGAAGTACCAGGCTGTTGATGACCCTAGTAGATTATTAAAGGTAAATGGAACATTGCAATATTTATGCAGTTGTGTTTTCTGACTTTGTCTGTAGGAACCTCATGCCCTGTTATGCCAGTGTACTTTACCTTCCATCACAAATTAGTTGCTTCTTTTTTGGATAATGGCTTTGCAAGATAAACTTATCATGCCTTAATCGCCTCATCAATCTTTCACTGTGTCGTCATTCACTTTTGGGAACATCATTTTAAGTACCATACCATTCAAGTAAATTGATGCACCTCTGCAACTTTATAGTAATTAAGGATGCCATTGTGAAAGAGTTTACCATATGGTCCCTTTCACCATTAATTATGGTGCCTTTTTATTTCTTCTAATGAGTAGTCATATTTTGTGCCACTCATGTTTTTCTTGAGGCATTTTTCTAAAGTCTGTAACTTCCTGAGCAAAATTCATGCAGCCAGTCACATATTAAGGTCAAGAGATGAACCACAGTGTCAACTGCCTTTAGTTCTAGTTTATCCTCTGGACAAATCCAGCACTACTAAGTGTTCCTTTCTTTGTCAATGTATACTAATTTGGTATTGTTATTTTTTGTAGTCCTTACATTCTTTCTTTTTTTGTGTGATCTTCAGTTTGCAAAAATGTTACATATAGCAAGTCCTCTCCCTATCCATTAGTAGATGGATCTTTTCCAAGAGTTCATTGTACTTTGAGAAGAAATGACCTATTTTAACATAATGACCTATTTTAACATAATGAAACTGAGCAGTAGCTAAAACAACCCATGTCCCCTCTCATGCTTATGGATACAATAACATACTCACCTAAATCTGATTATTTTATCTAAATGCAAGGGACCATGTTGTTTAGTGCTAACTCTGAATAATGAATAGATGAATAATAGGTCTGAGAAAAATCTTCATTCATTTTCTTACCCCTAAATAAATTTAAACATTGAACCAATACATACCTATGTGATTACCAGCGCTTATAATTGTAAATAAAAATATCTGAATGTAATAGTAGGGCATGTGTCTTATATTGGTAACTCTGACTTCATATGGCATAGTAGGTTTATATCTGGAGCAGTGCCAACCCTTTCATCCATATGAGCTTTATGGGCCACTTCACCTTTATGTCTGCTTACTTACCATGGGTAAGTGTTCTTGTCCTGTTTCTTGAATGCCACATCAGCAAGGGAAATGCAGTAGCTAGTGGCATGGTTTTTAGAAACCATCCTTGTATTTGGGAGGGCCACAGGACTTAAATCTCACATTTATTTTTTAGGCTCTATTTTTTCTTTGTCCAATGATTTAATTATATGCTAGACTTCCTGGTAACCTATGGCGTACAGAAGTTTATTTTTATTAACTTGAATTAGTTGCCTCTTTTGTTATGATTTACTAACTTCACAGCACCAGTAACTAAGTTTTTGGCACAAGAAGAAATGACCTATTTTAACATAATGAAACTGAGCAGTCTACAAGTATCTTCACCTTGACATGCTTCTCTAATACTAGTCTTTGGTACATCACTAGTATTTTGATTTTTTATTGCAACTCATGCTGGTGATCACACCCCAATCAAATCCTATTGGAATTGATAAATGTCAAAATCTCTTGACAAATGCATTTTATTGGACTTTTGCTAGATCAGTTATAGTCCTTGATTCACAACTAGACACAAGGCTAACCCATTTATAGACACAAGGCTAGCTGCAATTACTAGGATTTCCAATTCTCATCATTTTTGTTTGAAATGAGCATATGTTTTCCTTAACTTTGCAGATAATGGCGGGCTAGTAGGACACTGGCATCTTCACAGCAGCTTGGCAGAGTAGTCTGCAAAACAAAACTTAGATTTCTCCACAGCACTAGCATAATGTAGTCTTTTTTCACAACCCTATTGGCCTATTTGGATGGAATAGAAATTGTGAATCTTGTATTAAATGAGTGGATCTTGTATTGAAAAGTGTGGATTTATTTGTTATTGTGCTGTATATAAAAATAGCCACCTAAATTTCTATTTTTTTGTTTTTTAATATTGTTATCAGTGACGTGTTTTCCCTATATGTGTCGCTGTTAAAAGAGTCCTTAGTGATGCGTATTGAATGAATGGGTCACTGATAAGGGGCTATCAGTGACGCGTATATACTAGACGCGTCACTGATAAAGGCTATCAGTGACGCGTGTTGGCTGGGCGCGTCACATGTGAACGCTATTAGTGACGCGTTTTTATACGTCACTAATGTCTCCTTATCACAGACGCAAAAACAGTGACGCGTCTTTTACGCGTCACTGATGACCATCTGAACGCGTCACTGATGACCATGGAGACCTAGACACGATTAGTTTTTTAATAGCAGGCTAGTGGTATGTCTTCTCATAATTGTGTTATGTTTTTAGATGTATTATTACATTATACTCCCTCCGTTCCAAATTATAAGTCGCTTTGACTTTTTTGGTAGAACGGAGGGAGTAATTCATATATTACTCATTCACTAACAGATTTGTTCTTCAAATTTATAGGTATGTTAGCTCTTAGATTGTTGGATTTTGGTGTTTAATTTGGACACTTATTCTTGTTCTGTTGGTTTTTGTTGAATTAAAATGAACTGTCTTTGAATAAGAGGTACCATCATCAATCATTGTTTAAATTTGCCATAGTTAGCTATTGATGTTGCAATGTCATTATAAAGTTATGTCCTCAATATGCCCCACCTAAATGTTTTTTTCGAGCTCCGCCACTGGAAAACAACATAAACAAAGCCTCCTTTGGAGGCCCGTGGTGGCCACGGCCTCGCACGTGTGAGGCGTGAGTGCGTGACGACAAGCGCACCGCGCACAGTCCTAGCGTCCCGTCCCGTTCCCGTCCTGTCCGCCGAGCCCCAGTTTCGTCAGTACCTACGATCGTCTGACAGCAGCAAAGGCAAAAGGGTGACGAAACTGCACCGGCAGGCCACACACAGAACTGAGAAAGTGAGAACCCTACCAAATTCCTCAACAACGACTGGTGCTTTGGACTTAACCGAGTCCAGATCCCAGGTTTACCTAAGCGCCTGTTTAGATACCAAAAAGACTCAAAAATTTTTGCATAGTAACTGTCACATCGAATCTTTGGACGTATGCATGGAGCATTAAATGTAGGTAAAAAAATAACTAATTGCACAGTTTGTCTGTAAATGTCGAGATAAATCTTTTGAGCCTAGTTAGTCCATGGTTAGACAAATTTTGCCAAATAACAACGAAAAGTGCTACAGGAACTTTTCCCCCAAAATTTTCACATCTAAACACGCGCGGTGGTTGATCATATCTACAGGAACTTTTCCCCAAATTCCTCAACAACGACTGGTGCTTTGGACTTAACCGAGTCCAGATCCCAGGTTTACCTAATTCGGACGACACTAACTGCGGTGGTTGATCATATCTACAGAAAGGGGCAGGGGTTACTGTTCAAACGCGACACGAGCTAGTAGATGTGTACTGCTAGTACGCATCTTGTCGGAGCCTGCTTTTTAGTTTCTTTTGAATCAAGTAAAACGAGCAGTTGATGACTTGTGTTGTGGGGAACACTAGCATGGTAGTAACACTCGTTCGTTTAACATGCTCGTTGCAGATTCACAGATACGTACATGGCGTAGTATTTCATTTTGCCATGGATGCACCTAGCTGGACAGTTGGATTTTTTTTTAAGGTACACGAAAAGGTTATTGCTCACCCTTGTCAGCCTCTCAGTTACAGTTTGGCGGGTTTCTCCTATTTTTATTCAGAATCCAACTTCTCAGAAAAGCCCCAAGTTCTAAACTTTCAGTGACCTTCAGCTTTTGGGTGCAAATTAAACAGCTAAAGCATATACTTTTTTTTAACCACCAGCGAGAAAATCGCCGGGCATACATTAATAGAGAAGGGGAAAAACATACAACAAATAAAACAAAAACACTCACGGTGTCGCGACAGCTTGACACTACCACAACAAAAGCAATCCGCTAAACCTCCGAAGCACCGGCAGGCAAACACCGTCAAGCACGCCGTAGAGAACAAGCAAAGAGCTTGAGGGACGGGGAGCTCTCAATAGCGATGCCTCCAAGGAGGGAAGCGACATTCACAAGTGCCACCAACGCCAAGCAGAGAGCCGGGGTTTTTCAACCGAACCCTTAGGAGACAAGAGACCTCACAACAATGCCTCCAACGAGGACTGTGTCTCCAAGCGTCACCATTGGCGGCCACGACTCAGAGTCGAGCAGGGCATTAGCCTGAAAGTCCTTCATCTCCAAAACCATCACACCCAAGCACCACACAGGAAGTCGCCGCTAGCAAGAGATCGCTGCCATGCCGACCATGTCACAGGCATGCGTGACATGTCGACACCGCGCCAGCCCAAAAGGACTGCCTCCATCCCGCTCGACACCGACCACCACACTTGTTCCTACGCAACGGCAAGGAGCTCCACCAACACCATTGCACATCGCCATCCAGCAGTCTTCAAAGACATGTCGCAAGCAACTCTGCTTGGGCTGCCATCTGCAAAAGGCCACTGCAGCAACAAGCTGGAAACAGACATGCGTAGCCAGTCATCACCGCGCTGATCCGTGGACCGCAGCCAACTCGATAGTTGCTAGCTCATCACAGATCGTCCATACGAGAAACCTGCAACATGTCCATCCACCCGCCAGGATAGGCACAAACCGTAACCTTCCATCAAAGCACCGAGATTGGTGGTAGACGCACTGCCAACGGCACCATACCCGCCAAGCCCCAAGGAAGGGGCCACCGTGGCCACAACTATCAACGACAGCCTCCTCCAAAACCGCCGCACTAGACCAACCAACGAGCTTGCAGCCATCCATGTCAATTCCCTGCACGGGCAGCCAGCCACAAGGAGCCACCTTCAACTCGCTGTCGCAGCTGCGGAAGACTGGTCGCAGACAAGCGCGACCACCCACCGCGGTGCTAGTCCACATGGACCACAGCCAATCGAGTCGTCGCCAACTCCTTGCAGATCGCCCAAGAAGGGACTCGACAAGCATGTTGTTCGCTTGCTGACGAGTCTGCCATGGCCGGCCACGGCCACTGGAGTAGCTGGGCCACCGGAGCAGCCCGTGTGGCTCCCACACCGCCTTCGCGTAGCCGCACCACTGCCCCGCCACCGCACCACCACGCTGCCGCCTACGCTGTCGCAGGCCGCCTCCCACTACCACACCACGGGTCTGTGCGCCGGCAGGCCAAATCCGGCCAAGGGGACGCCGGATCCGAGCACGGCTGGCCGGAATTCCGCCGCCAGCCGCCATCTCAACGGCGAGCAGCCACCTCCACCTCCACCGAGCCTCTGCGCGTGGCACCCTCCACGCCTCGCCGGATCCACACGAGGGCGCACCGGATCTGGCCCCAGGGAGCCTCGCTGTCGCCGCTGCACGACCGGCCGCCGCTCTGGAGCTGCGCCATAAACAGCAGGGGAGGGAAAAAGCCCCGCCGCTGCCTTCCTCGCAGTCGCGCGGGCATCCCGGCTACTTGCTCGGGCGGCGGTGAGGCCAGAGTGAGCGGGCGGTGTGGGGCTAGCGGTGCTGGGTTGAGTGCCGCCCACATCGCCCTGAGGAGGACAACAGCGGGGGCCGGGAGGCATGGGGTTAAGATTAGCAGATAAAGCTAAGCTCAAATCTAATGATCGTTAGCCGCTAAAGCATATACTATGCCAGGAGCCTTCTGCTGAGGCAAATGTCAAGAACTGCATAATACTACGGCCATGGCTATTCGTGGGTTTGTTGGCCTTGCACGGCTTACCATATCAGCACTATAAGAATTAAATTTAAGCCCTTTCTACAAAAAAAAAATCAAGACACCAAGCTTTGGCGTTTTCACAAAATCAATAACCAGATTGAAAGCTGGGTCAACGTTTCAACGTCAACTGCCTAGACTTTTGGTATTTCACGTAGAAGAAGACGGAGCTAGCTTAAGCTGTTTTTCCTTTTTTGCAGATTATATAAGTACAGATGCAGACGCTTAACATACACGCACACTCACCTCTGTCTGTTACTACTTAAAAAGCACGTAGACCTTTCGAAAAAAAAAACATTGGTGTACGTGCATCCGAGTATGCCGTGCCATACGTTCCTCCCTGCCTGCCGTGCCGTATGTTCCTACGAGTATATTGCCGCGTCGTATCCATATCGAACTGCCTCTGCCTCCTACAAAAAAAAAGCTAGCCGTCAAATTTCCGAATTGGCCGCCCAAATTTCTCTATATCACAAACCTATCCCTATGAACTTCTTCGAAAGACTGTGCCGGCAGATATCGAGATTAACGAAGTTACCACAGGCGCTTCGTTGTCGACGGGAATGTCGTCTATCACCGAAAGTATAACGCCATTAAATCCTAGAATATATCCAGGAAAATACGAGCACCTGTGCCAAGTCGAGGGGTTTGATTATTCTCGTTTGGCCCAATCACTATTCGGCGCGCGTGCGCTGCGCCATGTACCAGCGCGCGGACGCGTGGCACAAGAAAAGCGGAGACGAGTGACGAACGTGGAGAGTGGACAGTGGAAAGTGCGGACGCGTGGCGCAAGCGGAAGCAGGGATCGAGCATAAAAGCGTGTGAAGGGAGAGGCCATGTCGGTTCTGCGTCAGAGCTGTTTTTTTTATTTACAAATGGTATACAAACTTTAAAATGTGATAACTTTCTCATGAAACATCCTTTTGTAATTCTGTTTGCACCAGTGCGTTCATTATAACGAGATCTGTAAAACTAGACCCATCTTGGATATGTTTCAAGATAATTTACGTGTTCATAAAGTTTTGCACTCAGGTGTACAAAGTTTGAAATGTGGTAGTAAAAAATTTTCAAAATTTGGTGCAAAGTTTTAAATTACAAAGTTTCATTTTAGGTGTACAAAGTTCATAACATCTCAGTACAGAGTTTCAAATGAGTCAGTATAAAATAAAATTTAAAATTATAAAGTTTTAAATATTTGAATTATAAATTTTTAAATATGCTAATATAAAGTTTAAAATTATAGAGTTTTTAAGTTTGAAATATAAAGTTTTAAATGTGCTAGTATAAAGTTCCTCAATTTTAAAAACAAAGTTTGAAATATAAATTTTTAATTCTTAAAGTACAAAGTTTTTAAAGGTGCTAGTATAAAGTTCCTGAATTTAAAATGTAAATTTTAGAATTACAAAGTTTTGAACCTTGCATTAGAACAAAAGTTTATAATGTGTTAGTTTAAAGTTTTGAATCTACCACTACAAAGTTTGTAATGTTATAGTTTAAAGTTTATAAACTCTGAGTATAAATTTTTTAATCTTGCAGCATAAAGTTTATAATATGATAGTTCAAAATTTTGAACCTAGCAGTATAAAGTTTGTAATGTCATAGTTCAAAGTTAATAAATTTTGAGTGTACAGTTTTGAACCTATCAATATAAAGTTTGTAGTGTGATAGTTCAAAGTTTATAAATTATGATTGTAAAGTTTTTGAACCTCATTACAAAGTTTGTAATGTGATAGTTCAAAGTTTTTAACATAGCATTACAAAGTTTATAATGTGATGGTTCAAAGTTTATGAATTTTAAATGTAAAGTCTTGAACCTAGCTGTACAAAGTTTGCTATGTCATAGTTGAAAATTTATAAATTCTTAGTGTAAAGTTTTAAACGTGGCAGCACAAATTTTAAAATGTCATAGTTCAATGTTTTGTAGATAGAAGAATAAAGTTTGCAATATTAAATTTCAAAGTTTTTATAAATTCTGAGTGTAAAATTTTAAACCTAACCGTGCAAAGTTTTATAATGTGGTAGTTCAAATTTTTGAATCTTGCAGTACAACATTTTGAACTTAGTATGAAGTTTATATAACTTCATGCATTTTTTAATTTATTTACCTTGTTTTTTTAGATATTAATGACCACTATTTTGGTATTGAATAAAACGGAAGCCACATGTGCTTTATATTATCTATTTGTATGTTGACAAATAAGATGTACTTTTTTTCCTAGTTTCTTTTCATGATAACCAATTTTAATTTTTCTATATTTGTTGAATTATCAATCTTGTATAAAGTATTATGGAACATAAGGTATATGAATTTTTAAAAATAGTACTTCCACTTCCATATGGATGTCAAACCATCTCCCCACCCTTTTCATATCCCATAAACCCGCTATCCCGAAAGAGAAAAAAATAGCTCGTAAAATCTAGACGGGAGAAAAACTGGAAAGTAGAAAGTGGACAGTAGAAAGTGGAAAGTAGAAAGCTAGACATGAGAAAGAAAGAACAAAGGCTGTCAGAAAACGTACGAGCGCTGCTCAGTGTGCGGGTGCACGCGCGTCGCTATTAATTTGGACGAACGCACGCTGCTACTCCTTCTGGCGCACATACGCTGAGTAAGACCCCGCTCATTTGGAGCTAATCTTCAACAGCTAAGTACTAGAACTGTAGTACGGATCAAACATTGCTGTTATGCAAACAGTGGCCTCTACGACATAGGAATTTTCATGTGAAATAATCAATGTTCACCTGAGTTTGGAACATCATATTATTGTACGTCGACTCCTTCTATCGAGACTATTTCTAAACTGTTGACAAAACTTTTCGTGGGAGGCTATTTGTCGGCAAAGGCACCCTTTGCCCACTTTAAAAAGTGTCGGCAAAGGTGGATCATGTTACAGGGGTATAAACTAGCAATTTTGACATTTCCGGGATATTTTTATCTTGACGCGCTATATATAGTAGGCCTATTTTAAATACATTCATATTAGTGGTTAGTTCTAATGGCATGTGGAATCCGTTTTATATAAAGAGATTCGACATCCACCGCAAAACTTCGCATGATCGTTCACACTTGCTGGCTTATCTTTTGATTCTAGTCTAAAAAATGGTACCGGGTATTCAAATTAATCCTTCCATTATGTATATAAGATGATTTAGTTCGAAGCAAACTACTTAGTTTGTCCTAATATATATTTAAAAACAGATGGAGTATGGAGGCACGTGCCCATTTTATAGCATCCTCAATAGTTTTTCTTAAAAACTCATACTCTAAATCATTATTCGAAGAGCCATTTGAATAAAAGTCACTCTCTATCTATATCTTTCCGTCCTCCAACAACTTGTATGTATCTTGTGAATACTAAACACACCCGTAGTGGAGTAAATTATACTTTTTTGTGAGGAGTACTTGACAGCCCAAATATTTGACGATAAGCTTTGTAATATCTTTTACTCAGTCATGTCGTCCTTTTCTTTGTTCCTAATTGACCGAATTTTTCCAAACGTACCCGTGCAGATGGTGACATGGTTTTTGACTTGGACGGAAATATGTTCTATATGTGAGAAAGGTAGAGAAAAACCGTTGTCATTGAACATGAAAGGTGGTTCATCCCCACCGGACATCTTTCTCTAGGCGGTGAAGCATAATCCAATGAGCACGAGGCTCTGATAGCAATTGAAAAGATTAAGATACACAGGGGTTGAATTGAGCTAATATAAAATTCTCGCAAAATTAAAACCTACCATTTAATCTATTTCACCCTAGTGCCTAAACAAGTCTTTCTAGTCTACCACCTAAAGTTTGGTAACCTAGTTCCAACCCTATTCTATCATGACAATCTAGGAATGTAAATTTCATGAAAGTAAATGTGTTCAGAATTAAGAGAGGACTAGCAACATATTGATACACATTATTAGTAATTCAGTATACCACAGTACCGGACTTGTCAAATTTAATTTCGTGGTTGAGCAACAAGAAAGGATGTCAATTTGAGCATGAAATTAATTGCCTAAAACAACTCATTTTACGTTGAGGGTGTAAAAATCGAGTAAACAGAAAAGCCAGCATTGGCACCAATGCAAACTTCAAACATCTCGTTTTCAATGCTAAAACAGTTGGACAGCCAAACGTTCAAAATTCTGTTGGAGTAGGATGTCTATCCTTGAAAACTTGTGATACCGAAGAGGCGAAGAGTCTTTGATGCAGGCAAACGAAACCGGTCAAAGGAAGAAACAGGTCCCTGATAGCTACTACTTCTTTTTTTTAGCAAATTACTCAGTACAACGCAGACACTCATAGTGCATGCACATTTACCCCTATGAACGTACGCTCGCAAACCCCTATATATTAGCATCTTCGAAGACCGGACCGACAAGTCCTTGAGATTGACGAAGTCACCACATGCGCCTTGTTGTTGACGGGACATCACCTATCACTGAAAGCACAACATCGTTAAATGCTTTAATATTCGCTCCCAAAGAAGTCGAACACATGACCTAAGGTGCTACTAGGACTCCTGTAACCACTAGGCTATGTGATCTTCCACCCCTATAGCTACTACTACCTCTATGAAAAGGTGCAATTCAAATTTCATGAAATTTTGACTAAGATTATAAAAAAGTATCAATGTTTTCGTGAAAACAATATTTTTTATATTACTACACAAAATATGCATATTATGAAAATACATTGCACGAGAAAACTAATACAATTATTTAGTATCATAAATATTAATAATTGTATAGAAAATATAACTAAACTTAAGATTGCTTGACTCGTTATTACACTAGAATTATATTCATTCTTTTGTGGAATGATAATGCTGTGGGTAGGGCGTCCGTTCCGTCCGGACGCGCGTTGGTGGGCCTCGATGTCTGAACGGCTCAACAGGCAACACTGTCATCCGTGCGGAAATAAAAATTTAAAATTGCCACTCTCACCTTCTTCTCGAATCGTCGCGGTTTTCCATCCATTCTTGAACCAACTGTCCATGCCCGCATCGCCACGACTTGCTCCACCACGACCGCGTTGCCGCGTCCGCATTGCAGCTGCGTGCTGCATCGCGCCCGAGCGCCACCGCCTGCTTCCTGTCTCCCCACCGCCACTCACCACTCACCATCGAGTTCTTCGAGCTGAAGCGACGTGGTCCACGGCGACTGCTCTAGCGCGGCGTTCTTCACCACGCCCAGCCGCTTGCCTGCCGCTATCCTCCCTCTCCGCTGCACCCGAGCGCCGCTTGCTGGCTACCGCAGTTCCCTACCAGGTAGGCCATGGCTGCGGGCGGTGCCATGTGTTATTTTAGGTATGTTTTAGAAGTTGTTTCCAAGTGTTTCGTCTGTATGTTGCATATGTTACAATAACTATATATGCATGTTGCAAGTATATGTTTCAAGTGTTTCAGTTGTTTCTTACGCATGTTTCACGCGTTTCATCTATATGTTTCATGTGTTTCATCTGTATGTTTCATGTGTGTTCATCTTGATGTTGCAAAAGAATCTGATGTTGCATATGTTGCAACGGCTACACTCGTATGTTTCAAGTGTATGTTCCACATGTTTCATTTGTTTTAGACGTACGTTGTAAGTGTATGTTCTAAATATTTCAGCTGTTTCAGACACATGTTTCATGTGTTTTATCTAGATGTTGCAATGACTATACAAGTATGTTTCAATAGTATACTGCATATGTTGCAATGATCAGACGGATGCTGCAGAGGAGATGAGACGTAGCATAGGGGAAGGGGCGCGGCCGAGACAGAGCGCGGCGGAGGATCGGGACGCGGTGGGGATGGCGCCGCGGCGAGGGGAGGAGCGTGGCGCGGTGGGCTTGACACAGGGGGCGCACCCGGGATGGGAATCGAGTCGTGGATGGTTGGACGTGGTCACTGGTGCGGGATCAGTTCAGGCGGTCGTACGCGATTCGCTGTCCGGACACGGGCCTAGGGCCGGATGTCCGGGCGCTAGCCCTACCGCCTGTGGAAAGAGGGCTTACAATAATGCATGCAAGTGTTTTAGTATCTTTCTTTTTTTAGACAGAGGTAAATCCAGGTTTATAGAAAGCTCAAAGATCCTGCAATAATGTAGCGGTTTCAGAAAATGTAGGGATAAATGTTCACACGTCTGCGGCCATGAAACATGTGTCTGCAAGTGCAGAAACAGAAGTGGATACCATATCCAATGGCCATGCCTCATTGGAAACGGATACGGTGCGGCCTGCGGATAGTATCACAGTTCATGCATGGTTTGGCCCGTTGGCCGCTGCCTCCAGAATCTCGAGATGCACTGAACCAAGATGCTCGCGCGTACAGGTCGGACGTCCGAGCAGTTGGACTATGACCATCCCAGTTGAAAACAGACATCCGAGTTTGTGACTATTCTCAGTCGTGAGCAGCCGTTCAATTTGCAGCCAGATCCACATCAGGCTCCAGTGCACCTCGATGACTTGAGAAGCTTATAATGATTATGAGTGATTCTCTCCCAGCATCCCTTTACCAGCAAAATGTGTGTACCTGTAGCCTAGAGGACGACATGACGAGGAACACAGGAGCCGAGAGAGACTGAGATGAGAAGCCTGAATGCAACGCAGCCCTCCTTTTCGAGCGCGAGCAGGACGAAACGCATCCGACAAGAATACTTCCTTTCTGCTTTTTGACACTCTGTACCAGTATTTTTTCTCAATAAATTTCCTGTAGGGGCTGTTTGCCCCTCCAGTTTCATAAAAAAAAAAGAAATAAGTTAATGCGCCTGTTTGTGTAGGACGGGATTTGGCGTACGGAATATAATGCTACACACTGCAGGCGCAGGGTGGTTACACCGTCTACAGAACTCAGAAAGGGACAGATAGATGTGTGATGTTTCACGATTACGAGCTCGCTTATGTATTCATCCGAGGGCGCCACTCTTTCCGACTGGACCGGGACGTGCAGGTACAGTGCAGCGCGTTTCGCCGTTTCGGCGGTCATTGGCCAACGGGGCCGCGGTCGGAGCAGCTCGCGCACGCTGCATCGTCGTCCGAGCTCGATCGTATATCGCGCCTGCATGCGAACGAAACGAAGCGAAGCGGATCGCCGGATCGGTTTCAGACTCTCAGCACGCATAGCGCGGGTGGGGTGGCCTGAGGCCTCCGATTCGTACGCGCGACGCCGTGGTTTTCTGCCCGTGCGTCGGTGCGTGTTCGCGTCGCAACTCGCAAGTTCGGACGCCCCGGGGCTCGACTCGATCGTCCCCGTGCTCGCGGTCGCGGTTGCGGAGAGACCACGCGTGAGGCCTGCGGGCTCCGCGTCCTGGCCGCGGCGCCAAGCCGGCCGTTCGCGCATTTTCCCCGTGTGTGTGTGCTCCCGTTTCACAGTGCGGCCAGCTTGCTGCCTGAATGGAACGCCGCCGGTATTGCAATCGGCCGTCTGCCCTGCGTATCTGATGATAGGAGTGCTGAGACGAATGGTGACCGTGGAACCTGTCAGAACAGTGCGTCAGTGCCTATGCCTGGCCATTGTGGCTTTGTCGACCACCCACTAGATCCATCTTCGTGCAAGCTAGAAAGAAAAGGCAAAGGGAAACAGATAAGTGATTTATGATGCGAGTGGACAAGCCCTAGTGCTAATATCTCTATGTGTACAGTACACATCGGTCGACATGCATGATTCTGAGTTAGTTCGGCATCGTATCTCCGCCTGTCACATGAACTGGTGAACCTACTCAAGTCTTTTCGGATTTTTATTTGTACGACGATCATCGGTCGTTCCAACTTTCTGATCGAGGCCGTCTTCGAAACAAAAGGTAGTGTGTATAGGACTATAGGTTATAGACGAATAGACTTGACGTTGAACTGCAAATTAAAGGAGCATCTTTGTGCGTCAGTCAGTGCAGTACAACGTACAAAGTTGCGTCGTAGCGATGCCAAAATGTCTCACGTCCTCCTTGTCCGTTCACATGTAATGGTGAATACTCCCCTCCAATTGGAATAGCTTGACGTACGCTTCCAAACAACAACAGCTTAATTGATCTGCAATTACATCATTTTGGCCGTTGGAATCGTCATCTACTTCCAGGGCTCTAGCTGGAGGTAGTCGCAACTCGCAACCTGGAGGACCTATGGTTCAATTTCCATATGGAATCATTAGACAGACCGTATCTTAATTGCTTTTAGTATTGGAATCATTTGACCAATCTCTATCAGGCAGACAGATTATATATGGTCGTTGTTGCCTGTTGATCTTTAATATGCACACTCCAGAAATACTAATACCAAGGCTGACAGGCCACCAGTTCTCTTGCGTATATAAGCATGTCTTCTTCCTTCACCTCCCAAATAAAACTGATCATTTGTTATTTGGGATGTAGATGCCGACGCATACACTAAGTTTACTTGACATATACCAATTTTGTGCCTGGGACGACGTCTCTTTCGTTGCTACGATCGAGTTCATCAATCGCAACCAGGCCTGGCCTGTTCAGATCAGGCGTGTACAATGTGGTTAGCTAGAACGTCAATTAGGTGGTATAGGTAGGGGGACCTGATGAACCAAAACTTACCAAGGATACTTCAGTTAAAGCCAGAATCTGATTCGTGCCCCTGACCTCTGCAACTGTGCAAAAGTTTGTGAGCGCACAGTGACCTATGGCAGCTATGGCGTCCCCTAAATCGGCGCATGACGAATTCCTATAGGTGCCAAATCAATTGGAAACATGTCAAGGGTTAGGTGCGAGAAGGTAAAACAGCAACAGGTACTAGTCGAGTATTGGTCACCCTAACTCAAAGACTTGAGAGCTTCTGCGGTTGTGGCTTCGAAAGGGACAGGTGGTTCAGAGTTCAGACCATATATACTCAGTACACACCATGAGTATGCAGCAAAGTCCATAGGTGTGGAAGGAAAGTGTGTATCGCGATGGCTACTGAGAAACGGGCATGCCATCACTACTTATATTAAGGCCCTGTTCGCTGGAGGGTGACCGTTGCTGATGCTGATACTGATGCTGATTTGTTGTGAGAGAAAAATACTGCTGAGTGACTGACTGATTCTGGTTGATAAGTTCAAGCGAACAGGGTGTAAATTACAGTGACAGTAAACGTGGAATTTTTCCTTGATGACCGCTGCTAATTTACTTGGCATGCTCTTGGTCTTTACCGCTGTTGTCAGAGATTTGCTATAGGAACCAGGTCCAATTGGTACGTCTTCTTTCATTTGAATTGTGATTTGAAAATGTGGGGCTTGTGACCCAAAGTTTTGGAATGGAGCTCAACTGGACTAGAGTAACAAATTAGGTGTATTCTCGCCAAAGCAGTGCTATTCAAATAGTTGTCATCACATGCCTAACATCATAGTTATTGACCATTGAAGAAGCAGTTAAATATTTGATTAGTTGTTAGTTGCTTATGTTGACTTAATAACACGAGTAGGTAGTTTGTTTTCTTCCACTTGTTTGCTTACAATGACTTAATATTAATCATTAGCTATTACTTGGAAGTAGGTTAACAATATAGAAACTAGATACGATCTTTAGGCCCCTTTGGTAGGGCTCCTCGTATACTTGCTTTAGCTCCTTCTGTATTGTTCTGCATCATCCCATATGGTACCACCTACCGAAAGCTCCGCAATTTTTTTGCATGGGAAACATATCGACGGAACCGACGGTCCGTTTTTTAACAGCGGCTGTGATTATGGGTCATGTCACACATAGCAAATCCAGAGAATACCACAGAGGACAGAGATTTATACTGGTTTAGGTGGGGTGTCCTACATCTAGTGTATGATAGAATTTGTATCGCTTGTGCGCCGTATGATGAGCGATGGTGTTGCTTAGGTTCTAAGGGATAAGATAAGGTACCAATCAAGGCCCCACCATATATAGTCATCCGATAAAAGAGGGGTAGGATTTTAGAGAGGCCTTATCTTGCTCGGCTTATAGATATGTTTTCTAGTAGGTTACAAGAGTCCCGGTTAAATCGATTTATATGTGTATGTATCTATGCCTTGCATATCAAGTAAATAAGATATCGTCAGGTAATTCTCACCTTTGACCAATCGGTGTACTCCTATGTTTTGTCCTCAGTGATGACAACATCCATGGGCTGTGTACTCATTAGTAGCCAACGAGTTCTTCACGAGCAAGCCTGCAACAACCCTGATGGTATCTTGACCTCAGTCGGGTGCTTTTATATTAGCCTATTCATGCATATGTTTTATTTTAAACAAATGACATTAAGTGAAGGACAACCATGTAAAACCCAATAAGAAGCAACTCAAGTAAATAGTAGGTATGAAATGCATAGTCTACGGGCAAATCCATAATTAAATTAAATTCAATTATGATTTAAGATGGTGTGCCCTTATTTTCATCAAATGTGCATGTCACCGCACAATGTTTGAAAAAGTTTTAAAAACATCACATTTTTGTCCTAGGGTTTTTGAGTGGAATGTTACAGGTGCATATCTCCCAAATGCTCCAACTATTAACAATGATTATCTCCATGAAGAAAAAAAACTCTCAACTACCATTCTAAGCTTTCAAGGATCTCAAAAAGGGGAGACTTGGTGAGCTATGAACAGATTGAGGAGCACCCAACAGTCTTGTGCAAGATTGCACTATAAAAGGTGATGATGAGATTTTCCTCCAAAGAAGTTGTGTAGAGAAGACAGATGTATCGTTTATAACTACAATTCCATGTTTTTCCGTCTTAGAACCTCTCAAGTACTTAGGCTATCCTTGATTAATAACCAAAAGAACATCTTGTATTTGTGCTAGCACGAAGAATTCCAAAGCAATTACAAGCATGAGGAACCTCAACCATGGCCAATATAAGATCGAGTTATCTAATAAAGGAATAACAAGTTCAGAAAACTAGTAGTATTAAGATCACTTCTCGTCTTTTTTTTTGTTATTCAGGCAACATACAATTTTATCGTTGTTTGTCTATAGAAAAAAATAGTCCATTGTCTCTTGTTAGTTGTCCTTTTAATTGTACTAGTTGTCTCTTGTGACTTGTTGCCTAAAAAGTTTTTTTAAAAAAAAGCAGGCACCTAAAATATATCAACTCCCTATTAAGACAGTCTTCTAAAGGAAGAGCAATAGTACTTATTCACAATAAGAAGAAGAAAAAGAAGAAGAATAGCACCCAATAGATATATTTGTCAAGCAAATTTATAAGACCTAGCTTCTTAAGTAATGTCTAAGAGAAACATTTCTCTTTAAAAATATTTCCTTTTTAAGATTTTAAATGAAACAGATTTAGATTTGATGTGAAATTACATTGCAAGTAAAATAAACCATTCACATTCCTAAAGGAAGCCCTGAAGAAAATCCTTGTGGCACCTAGACATGGTATGGCGTATTAAAGGTTCTACTCAAATGCACATTAGAGACCCAACTGTTCGAAAAAAGAAAACAGAAGAAGATTTGACTCCATAACATGAGGACAGTTGATTCTACTTATTACTCCCTCCATGTCAAATTATAAGACGTTTTGACTTTTTTCTAAACATAGTGTGTATGTAAAGTGCATAGCAAGCTATGTATCTAGAATGGAGAAAATAGTTGTTACAGGTCTCACCGTTATATTTTTTTTCTTATATAAGCTCAATTATAGTGGATTATTAGCCCTTCCGCTAAAAAAAATCAATTCGGCTAAAAGAAGATTATCAGCTCAGGTTCACATTTACCTGGTACATGCAATCGGGATCAGATATATAATATACAATGTCTGAGTTTATTTTTGAAGTAATAAAAAAGTTATTGGATTACAACCGCACATTATTATTTGATAGAATTCCAAATACAATAGTAGAGGATATGCTTGAATATACACGCAGCAATCGAATCCTGAAGAAAGGCTAACTTTTTTTCTCAACTACTCCAAAAAGTTCTCACACTAATTTCTTTACAAGCATTAGCAGCTTAAGATTGTCCTTAGCTCGTACACGTGTAAGATCAACAGGCCTACTAACTCCAAAATGAGGGCATGTCCTGATTAACAACAGTCCCTGTAGGCCCTCGCTGAGTAATCTGAGCCACGAACGCCGCCGTCACTCCCTTAAAGCTTCCTGTCCATACTCCATAGGGCGTTGCTTTCCTGAGACAGGGGTTTGGTAAGCGCAATAGTCTCAGAGGTAAGAGGTAGGGGACGGATCGAGGGCAACTGATGCTGGGCTTGTCACCTCAGTACCTCACCAGTCGTCTCCGCCGGCACTGCGCATATATACCGCCTGCTGCCCCTCCCCAAGCCGTGCTCTCTGCATCATCCAACCAGAACCCGGGAGCCGTGACAGGCTGACAGCTTAGGCGAACCAAGAACACGCAGGGACAGACAGGGAGAGGCATGGGGCGAGGGCGAGCGCCGTGCTGCGCCAAGGTGGGGCTCAACAGGGGCTCCTGGACGCCGCAGGAGGACATGCGCCTCATCGCCTACATCCAGAAGCACGGCCACTCCAACTGGCGCGCGCTGCCCAAGCAAGCAGGTAGGCTAGTTGGGCATGGCAAATGTGCATGGCGAGTTGCTGATCCTGTTCATGTCCATTCCCTTTTTTTGTTTTTTTTTTTTGTCTGGATGGATAGGTTTGCTGCGGTGTGGGAAGAGCTGCAGGCTGCGGTGGATCAACTACCTGCGGCCGGACCTCAAGCGCGGCAGCTTCACCGCCGAGGAGGAGGAGACCATCATAAGGCTGCACGGTTTGCTCGGGAACAAGTAAGCGTTAAGCCGTCGATTGTTGCGACAGCGAATTTGGACTCGATCCTTGATGTTCATATCTGGCCATCTGGGGTTCTTGCGTATACTGTATAAATTTGGACTGATATTTTGAACAAATTTGATCTATATGTCAGATGGTCTAAGATCGCTGCCTGCCTGCCGGGGAGGACGGACAACGAGATCAAGAACGTGTGGAACACGCACCTGAAGAAGAAGGTGGCGCCGCGGGAGAAGCAGAAGGCTGGCGCGGCGGACAAGAACGACGGCGCAGCGAGCGGCGACGCCGGCACGCCCGCCACTGCCGCCTCGTCCTCGGTGTCCTCCTCGACGACGACCCACAACAGTTCCGGGGGCAGCGACAACTCCGGCGACCAGTGCGGCACGAGCAGGGAGCCCGACGACGCGATCGACGTATCCCTCCTCCGACTAGAGGACATCGACGTCTCGGACATGCTGGTGGACGCGCCCCCGGCGGCGCAGCCATGCCAAGCGCCAATGCTGTCGCCGTGCTCCTCGTCCTCCCTGACGACGTGCGTCGGCGGGGTGGAGGAACTGATCGAGCTGCCGGTGATCGAGATCGAGCCGGAGATCTGGAGCATCATCGACGGAGAGAGCGCTGACGCGCCGGACGCCTCGGGAGGCGATGCAACAGCGCCATGTACGGGCACCGCCGTCGTCAGCACCAGCGAAGCAGAGGAAGCGGCGAACGATTGGTGGTTGGAGAATTTGGAGAAGGAGCTGGGCCTGTGGGGCCCAGCGGAGGATACTCAGGCGGCCCACCCTGACCTACTGGACCACATAGCTGGCTTCAGCCCACTCGGCGCCTTGGAGTTGGAGAGGGACCCAGTCTCCACCTACTTCCAGACCGCGCCCGCCGTTGCGGAACCTGAACTCCTGGTGGTGGACGAACCATCTGCCGTTCTGCTATGACCATGAGCAACGGCATGGATCCCTTCCGTCCCGTTGAGATCGATGGCTGAGGTTAAGAACGATCTGATCGGACGGACGGGGTTAATTGCTATATTACCTTCAGTCAGCAATGGGCTACTACTATACATACAAGAGGATAGAGCAACGAACATCTTGGTTCTTGGAGATGTTTGATGCATCAAATTCAAGTAGTTTGTTTGATGCAGTGGCAAGTTCATGTGTCTAGGTCAATTAGAATGCACATATAGAACCGTCCAAAGAAAGAAGGCCATGCATGTAGAGTGAAAACGCTAGCACTCTTCTTAACAGCGTTTAACGCAGATATAGCTAGCTGCAAGGGTTTGATGATTGGCATGGAAAACTGCACTGCAGTAGTCCAGTCTGAAGATGGAGGCGACGATCGAGGAAGTGTCGTCCGCCGTCGTGTTGCTTGGTTTGTGGCTTTGTGCAGTGTGTATATATAGAACATGACGTCATCGCGATGTAAGCGCTTGGTCATCCCAGAGTCCTACTACCACTACCGACCATATATGAATATATGATGTCCTTTGTGAATCATCACCGGGCTCTGATTATGCTTTGGAACCCTTTTGCTTTTGATAATGCGATGTAACCTTTTTTTTTCCTCCTCGCTTTTCATTTGCCTGTCTCTTCTTTTTCCTTTTTTTGCAGTGTTACGTCTAGCTAGGCCCGTAAAAAGAAACCACATGTTACTCGATGATAGTGAAGTGCCGAAGTAAGTTACCTAATCAGAGAACTGGAAGTATATTTTCAGACTAATTGAAAATTAAGAGGTGTGCTAAGCTCCACGCCAGTCAGTGATGAGCTAGTGTTCACTGTCACTCAGATGTTACATGATGCCTGTACAAGACACGATGATATATACGACATCAACCACATGATCGCCCTGCTGCTAAGACGAACCGCACTGCTATCCGCTACGACGAACGCTGCCGGCCACCTACGCCGGATGCCGGATAAAATGAGCCGCAGCGCTGAACGGTATCGGCTCCGGTAAAGCAGCGTACACGCTAAATATAGAGCAGCACAGTACTTTTACCGGGAGCCCACGGCAGGCGCAGCCGTGCGCGCGGAGAGGCAGGCGCTGCCGCTGCTGCTGTGCATGCGTCAGTGGCGGGTCCCATTGATTTTCCAAGCTAAAAAATATTATAACTCATAAACTAAAAAACCAAATTAAATTCCGATTACACCATTGAATTTGTTACAATAAATACTTCAAAACTAGATCTCACATGGATATATTTAGATAAAGTGACAAGTGAACCCCACAGTAGATAGAGGATGATATAGAGAATGGATGGGTGCGGGAGAAATGAGTATAGAGGAGAGAATCTTGATGACCAGGCAATATAGAGGATGATATAGAGGATGAATTGTAACAACCCAAAAATCCACACACCAAAAATACCAAATACAAATTTTTTTCTCAAAACTTCTATGTGATGATGAGTGTCATGTATGGTAACCCAACCTAAGAGATGCATTAGGTCTAACCCAACCCAAGTTAGCATATAAGCATGGCATGCCTTTGACTAATTATGTTTATTTAAATTCTAACAAATGAAATGTTGCATACATAGTTAACTCAAATTGTGATTTGGATTTTCTTTTGCTTTATGTTATGCTTAACAACTTTTTCTAAGAAACACACCATAAAATAATCACTATTCAAATCCAAGGATAATTGTATAAAAGAAAAACTAATTCTATATATAACAAACTACACCTGTGTGGATATACAAAATAGCTAAACAAAATTCCCTAAACACCAATGAATAAGTTACATCAGTTTGGAATTCAAATTTCAAATCAAATTTGAATTCAAAAAAAAAGGAAAAGAAATGAAAAACAGAAAAGAAAAAGAAGAAAGAGAGAAGAAAGCCTCCCAGCCAGCTGCTCGGCCCAGCAATCCAGCCCAAGCCGCCGCTCGCGCGCTCAGCTCCAGCGCGCACACACGCGGCCCAGCTGCCGGCCTAGGCGACCGCTCACGCCCGCGCGCCCAGCTCGCCAGCTGCCGCTGCCACTTGGCCCCACACGACAGCCACACGACTTCCACGCCCGCGCGCTTCCCCGTTCCACTTGCAGCCACTGCCACGCGGGCCCCGCATGACAGGCTCCTGTTCTTCTTCTCCACGCCATGCTCAACCACCGCGCGACCGGGGGCCGACAGCGTTGGCAGAGGCGGGCCAGGGGTCACGCCCGGGGCATGCCCTTGTTCCCCCCTCTTGCGCCGCACTCACGCAACCACACGCCACCGTAGGATGCGTCGCATGCTTCTCCACCGATCGATCCCCACCGCCATGGAAGCTTGGCATTCGGCTATAAAGGCCTAGCCCCGATCACTCTAGCGCCCGAGCTCTCAACGCCCCGCCACCACCGGGTGGCTACCCTCTGCACACCTGAGCCAAGAGAAAGAGAACCAAGGGAGGAAGAAGGAGGGAAGAGGAGAGAAACAGGGGAAGGCGCCATCGGAACACCTTCGGAGCCACCGGAGCCGAGGGAGACGCGGTCGTCCTCATCACGGTCGCAGGGTCGGCACTGCACGGCTTCCGGAGCTACACGGCCACAACCCGCCACTGCACCACTATCCTCTCGCCCTCAACACCGATGGTGAGCCGGACGCCGCTGAGACCCCTCCTAGCCCATGGGTTCGCCTAGACCTCCATGAACGGACCACGCGGAGCATGAACTCTTGTTTCGGTTGGCCAAAACGGCAGCCTAGAAGGACCACCACAGCCCCCGTGTCGAGCCGATCGGAAACATGAGGAAAAAGGAAAGGAAGAGAGCAACGTCGAGCACACAGCTCGAGCACGCCGTTACGGTTCACGGAGAGCACACGCTCGCCATGGATCCAAGCACGGCTGTGACGCAGCCACCGCGCTTCCTACGCCACGGTGGAGATGGCGCAACCACCTTGGTTGGTTCCGCAACACCGTGGAACACGTCGCGCGCACGATTTAAGTAGGAGAGGATCACTAGAACGTCAAACGGAGGCCACACCGCGCCACGGCCGGAGCGCCGCCGCCACCTCGTCGACTCCACCGGGGCCAAAGCCACCGGAGGCCATGGAGGACCCCTCGAATTGCCCAACGTACTCGCGGAAGCATAGTGACACCCACGCGCACCACAAAAGCGGCCTAAGCCACAACCCCGCGCCCTTCCCGCACGCCGGTGGTGCTCAAGCCGCCGTTCACCGTGGCCAACGCTCTAGGGAGCCTCGATTGCTACCCAGACGCCACCATCGGGCTCGCCATCGCCTAGGGAAGCTTTTCCCCCACCTTAATTGGATGACCGCGCCGCCGTAAGACCACACCGGTGAGCACAACACCGGCGGGAACACGCCGGAGATGGAAGCAGAGGCTTCCCCTCGCCAGCCACTCACACATGCACCCGGTGCACGCGGACCACAGAGAGAGAGGAGAAGGGTGGACGCGGTTCACCGTGAAAGGATCAAGATGCCCAAGAGGGGGGGTGAATTAGGCTTCTCTAAAAATTAATTGCAAGAATTAAATCTTACAAGCCAAACTTTACCCCTAGTGCCTACTTGTGTTCCTTGTGATTCTACCGATAAAAGTTTTGCACCCTAAGTTCCAATCCTAGACTAGCAAGGCAATTCTAGGAAAGTAAACAAGCAATGAAAGTAATACAAGAAAGTAAATGCTTAAAAGTAGGGGATAGGAACACGGCGATGTTTTGCCGAGGTATCGGAGAGTCGCCACTCCCCACTAGTCCTCGTTGGAGCACCCGCGCAAGGGCGTAGCTCCCCCTTGATCCGCGCAAGGATCAAGTGCTTTCTACGGGTTGATTCTTTGACACTCCATCGTGGCGAATCACCCAAAACCGCTCACAACTTAAGTTGGGTCACCCACAATCTCGTCGGATGATCACCGAACTCCCAATCACCACCAAACCGTCTAGGTGATGGCGATCACCAAGAGTAACAAGCTAGAACTCTCACTTGACCACAACAAGTCTAATGAGAAGATGGATGCACACTTGCTTGACTCTTGTCACTAGAGAGGATTCTCAAACTTTAATTCGCAAATCACTATCCTCACTAGGGCTCTTGCACTCCCTTGTACTTCAAAGATGTTTCTCAGCTAAACAAATGAGCAAGAGACCTCTAAAAGAGGTGGAGGGGTTGTATTTATAGACCCCTCAAACAAATCCAACCGTTACCTTTCGAAACAGCCAGACGCGCACTGACCGGACGCGCCTGTCGATATGACCGGACGCGCCGATCAGTTGTAACGGTCGAATAACGGAAACTTGTGCTGAGTGACCGGACGCGCCGATCTGTGCTGACTGGACGCGCCGGTCTGAGATGACCGGACGCGCCGATCAGGGATGATCGGACGCGTCCGATCATGCAAGAGCTCTCTGGAAATCTAACCTAACGCAACACCACGTCCGATCATAGATGACCGGACGCGTCAGGTCACCACGGGACCTTACTGGAACATGACCGGACGCACGACCGCGTCCGATCATAGGTGATCGGACGCGTCAGGTCTCCACGGGACCTTACTAGAACATGACCGGACGCGCCGGTCTTTTTCACAGTCGCGTCCGATCTTGCTGTTTACCCTCTGGAACACGTGTCAGCCTGACCACCGCGTCCGGTCCTCTCAAGGACCGCGTCCGGTCAGTCAGTCGAAAACGCAGAGAAGATTTAGTACTGACCGGACGCATCCGGTCATGACCAGGACCGTGTCCGGTCATAGGTAAACGGCTCAAACGTCTTCTAAACGTGATGCAACTTGAACCAAGTTGCTTCTAACTGAACTCTGAGCTTTTCTCGAGCTACCTAGTGCTAAGTTTGACAAGTGTGCACCACACCTAAACACAAGACTCACCTAGGTCAAGCTACTCGCTCATGCCCCTCTTTATAGTATGGTCAAAGGAAGAAACAAAGATCCTAATGACTATTCCAGATGTATCTCAACACCTTGACATCCGGAACTAACCGTCCTTAATCTTATCGTTGATCCTTTGAAAACCGAAACGATTTCCATCAAGGGACATGAATACCATATTGCCCAAAGCAGTTATCATCTCTATGACCTAACTTACCAACGTTTCTGCAAAACACATGTTAGTCATGGTAATTATGTGTTGTCATTAATTGCCAAAACCAACACCGGGGCCTAGATGCTTTCAATCTCCCCCTTTTTGGTGATTGATGACAACACTTAGATTCAGAAGATATGAGTTGAGATTTTCGATCATGCTTGGTTCACATAAGCATAAAGCTGTAAGCACAAGGGGTTAGTCAATGCTTATGTGTTCCAAGCCAACTGAGTGTACTCATAAGATAAGACATGAAGAGTTAGTACACAAAAAACATAGCTCATATGAAATCGAAGTAAGGCACGGAAGCACAACCTTATGAGCTATAAACAACCAAGTGACATGATTTAAAAACTGTGATAAGATAAACCATAGAGACTCAAGGTACCTCATAAGATCACATGTCACACGAATGCAATTACTGTAAAGTAAACATGATGCATGATTGTAGCACACAAGAAAAGAACGAAAACCCTCTAACAAGAGCTCCCCCTAAATCTACTCTCTCTCTCCCCCTTTGGCATCAACCGCCAAAAACTAATCTAAGGATCTGACGGGGGAACAGACGGAGTTGAGTCGGGTGCCGAGGAGCGCGTAGTAATCACAAACTGAGAAGTGTCTTCCTCGGACTCGGAGCTATCTGGCTGACCCTCTGAAGAAGCACGCGGCTGTGAAGTGGTCTGGGTCTGATCAATAGGAACAGGTGCTATCGAAGTAGTAATAAGTGGAGCAGTCTCTGTGACCTGAGCCTGAAGAGAGCCAAAAGCTGGGGGATCTGTCGAGGCAACAGACGAAGGAACTGTCTCTGTAGTGCCTGTCCCTGTTACTGGAAGAAAAGCTGCCTCTGAAGCTGACAACCCTGATGAAGTAGCAAGTGTGGTGTGCGAGGGCGTCGGCTGACCAGTCAACTCGCTATATGTGGCACTCAGATCAATGAAAGGTGTGCCGGTCAACATGTGAGGGCGAGGCTGGTCTGAAGGAGTAAACCTCGTCTGAATGGGCGTGTAGCTCAGGGACTGGAACGACTGAGGAACATGTAGCTATGGAGAGGTGAACTGAAAGCTCGGCTGATCCTGACTTGAAGGTCCACTGAAAGGTAAAGCTGAAGTCAGGACAGATGCAGGTGGAGGAACCCCAACTGTGACTAGGTGACGCAGGAGATCCAAGTACTGCTGCTGGCTAGCTGCACTCTGTCGCTGCATCTCATACTGCTGACGCTGCATCTTGACTTGTTGGTGCTGTATCTCAAGCTGCTGTCTCTGGAACTCGTCCTGTCGAGCCTGTATCTGTGCAAACGCAGCAACTGTGTCCTGAGCCTGTCTCTGTAGCTGAAGCTCCTGTCGCTCCTGTGCCTGGATCAGCCTCTCAAGAATAGCCACCATGGCTAGGTCTGAGCGGGAGGCTGAACCAGAGCCACCGGCCTCGTGGTTGTGAGGCCGAGGAGACCGATACCTGGGGATGGGCTAATAATCCTCGTCGGTGCTGTCAGAGGCCTCATCCTCAGCTATATCAGCGGGCTGAGCATCTAGATCTGCAAGCTCTGCCTCAGCAAGACCCTGTATGGTCGCATCCTGCTCAGCCGCTGTCTCAGGCACCTCAGGTCTCTCTCTCTGTCCTGGCACAGGGACCTGCTCTCTCGTAACTGAAGCCCATAACTGACGAATATCATACTCAGGAAAAACAGTAGTGGTTTCAGTTATCTCAGCACTAATCTCTGAAGGCAGCTCAAGTGCAGATCTGATGATGAAGCAAATCCAATGAGCATAGGGCAGCTGACGGTATCCCTTGAAGCCTTCTGCCAGGGTGTCCTCCATCTCACTAACCATAAGATCCCAAATGTCAAAAGGTGTCTGTGAGAGAAGGTGGTGAACTACCCATAGCTGCATCCTGGTCAATCCCTCTCTGTAACCAAGCCTGGGAAGAAGTGTACGCCTGACAATAGCATCCAGGACTCGGGCAAGCGGTGTCAAACTGGCAGGTGTGCGACGAGACCCTTCGCCAAAAGGCTCGCGGAAGCAGGGTCGGATCAGATCTGTAGGTGGCACAGTACCGCCATGAGGGCGTCTAGGTGGAGCTGTCTGACCGAAGCAGAGCTGGTGAATCTTCATGTCTGAAGCTGGGAGTCTAAGAATCTCCCGCACTCTTGTGCTATACAGTCTGCGGTCGCGGCCTCTGAATGCAAAGTGTATGAACTCATGAGCTGGATCAATCCATAATGAAGCATAGAACTCCCTAACCCAAGTACCGCAGTATGCACCCGTCCGTCCAAGAAAATCTGATAAGCCTGGTAGATAGGACAAGTGCGGACGAAGCTGCTCACCCACTACCTCAACAAGTGACTCAATGCGACAGACCCTCTATGGTCGAAAAGCAATGCCACTGTCAACAAGAGCTCTGTAAAAATCCTCCTGTAGAGGAGTATAAACACCCTCTGAAGCTCTGGAGTCCCTCTGAGGTGGGAACCACCGGCTGACCTCAACAAATCTCAAACTTTGCACCTGACGTGCAGTAGCACCTCTCAAGTCAAAGTGCTCGACTGGGGGTGAACCTCTAACTCTGGGAGGTGGACGTCCTCCACGACGCTGGCCCTCTGGCCTGGGAGTCACCTGAGCCCGTGTGCGTGTGGAGCGGCGATCTTAATACACTTCGACTCTGTGGATTTCCCTTCGTGGAAATTGAGGTCGTTTCATGAATGAGTGCGGATAGCCTAACCCTTGACCTGAGCCCAGACACAGTACGCTATAGACGCAGTGCCACCACAGCGCAGCCTGACATATTTGTTCTGACAAAGGGTTCTTCAGGAAATCGCGAGTTCAGGTGATTGGACAGGCTTCTGTGGGCCTAATATTAGAGAAGTCCGGAAGGGCATTCTGTGCCTTATTTGCAAAACTTGCTGGGCTGAACGACCGACCTCTAAATGGATCGCTCCCTGTGGCCCTAGCTTACCTGTAAATAAACAAACTAACGATTGTTTTTTTTAATTTTTTTTTGTGGGAAGCAAACTAAACGATTGATGAATGAATAGTTCCATATTTTCCCTATCCCTAACGAATAAGAGGGAAGAAGTAGGAGCAGTACAACAAGGGCGTGGCTAGTGTTCGGACGTCCCTGCCACGCTGTCCACCTTGACTGTCGCCATGCTGTCTGCCCAGACTGCTGCGTCTCACCTCCTACTGCGTGCCCGCCCACGCCCTGCTCTCTCAGTATCGAATGCGCCAGCAGCGCCCTCTCTCTACTGCATGCAGCTGTAGGAGTGGCAGCAATTTTCCTCCGCATGCACGGTCCCCACGCGAATGCGCTCCACTCATGAAGAAATAGAACGGCGCCTGCCCCGCCTGCAAGTATTGTGCCTGCACGCCCGCCCCTGCATGCGTCCTACATGCCATGCATGTACGCATGTAGTTGTGCGCCACATGCCTGTTGATGCGCATGCATATGGGGACCGAGCCACATGCATGTTGACGTGCCACACACCCACTTCGCTTGCCGCGCACGTGAGGACCGCATATGAAAGCACTTCTGCAACATAAGTCTCAAACAAGTGAAATATTAACAAACATATGTTTGCAACATGTGTATAGAAACTACAACATCAAAATAAACACACTTGCAACATACGTCTGAAACAGATGAAACATTTTAAATAGATGCTTGCAACATATGTTTAAAATATATGCAACATTGCGACATATGCAACATCCAGATTAAACACTTGCAACATAGGTTTTGAACAGGTGAAACATACACATGTAACATACATGTATAGCTACTGCAACATATGCAATATCCAGATAAAACACTTGCAACATACGTGTATAGCCATTGCAACATATGCAACACCAGATCTATTTTTACAACATCCAGATAAAACATATGCAACATACATTTGAAACGCATGAAACATACGGTTACAACACGTGCTCATCTACTTGCTACCGCCCAATGGAGGCTAGTTGACGTGCGCGGGGCACGAGCAGGTCGTGAGGCGTGGACGGTGTGAGGCATGAGCGGGGGTGGCGGCACGAGGCGCGAGGTGCGGGGCGCACGTGGCGCAAGGCGGGTCTGGTGCGACCGTGCAAGGCGAGAGGTGCAGAGGCGCACGGCGCGAGGTGGGTCCGTCCCGTCTGTCCGGACAGACGTCCTAACAGGAGCATTACCTGTACAATAATCAGGACATTCAGTAAGACCAATCAGCCTTTTTTTCTAACCGTTTTTTCAAAGGATCCTTTTCGCATTTTTGAAACCCCACTCATTCTTATTGCATACAATCCAATTACTTAACAAAAAGGGCACTAGAGAACTATTCCCTCCGTTCTAAATTTTGGAGTCTGCTATGCTCCAGTTGAGGTGTAAACGCACACCTCGGCACCGCGTACCTATCGACCATATCAAAGATCGAGCTCCCATTACGCAAATGGTTGCTTCAAAAGTTTGAGCCAACGTAAGGTGGATGGTGACATGTCCTAATGTACAGCGTATGCGTTGTCCGCCCCCTCTCTTACCAGTTCGTCGCTTCAGAACAAAACCAGCTGGCGAAGTGGTTATATAAATCCATCCCTTTCCACTCCGACGATTTTCTCTATAGATTAACACGCACGCACCAAACTGATTAATATTAAAATAAAATCCTATTCATGATCGATGAATGTTCGATCAAGCACCGTTCATTGCCCCTCGAGAACTGAAGAACAGCGGGGGGGGGGGGGGGGGGGGGGGGGGGGGGGGGGGGGGGGGGATATTGATGTTTACCAATGCAAGTCAACGAGGTCTATGCATGCGTAGTTTGAGCACGCGCCTGCTTGTTTGATGACTAAACATTGGCCTAGTGGCCGGGTTGATGGAGGCCGACTAGCCACTGCTTGGATCGGGTCTCTCCTTAGACTCGGCACGATATGTAATTTCCCAACTGACACTTGATTGTTAAACGCGATGTTTAGAGATGCACATGTATAAATAGAAACCCACTGGTCATCAGCCCATCACCACTCCTCGCTCGTTCTCTCCTGTTTCAGCTCAGCTCAGGTAGCTGACAAGCTCAGCAACACCTGCGAGGTGTAGGAAGCTAGCTGCACTGATCAACCGAGCTTGCCGCCGGAAACAGGGTTTAATCGAGTGATCATCGCCGCATCGGTTGGTAGCAAGTGAGCATGATGAAGCAGTGGCTAGTGTTTGCATGTGCCTTGCTGGCGGCCTCCTCGGCGGGGGTGGCGCGCGCGTCGTCCCCGTCCCTGCAGGTCGGGTTCTACGAGCACTCGTGCCCGCAGGCCGAGGACATGGTGCGCAACGCCGTCCGCCGCGCCGTCGCCAGGGACCCCGGCCTCGCCGCGGGCCTCATCCGGATGCACTTCCACGACTGCTTCGTCAGGGGATGCGACGCCTCCATCCTGCTCGACTCCACGCCGGGGCAGCCGCACGAGGCCGAGAAGTACTCGCCGGCCAACTTCCCGAGCCTGCGCGGCTTCGAGGTCATCGACGAGGCCAAGGCCATCGTGGAGGCGCACTGCCCGCGCACCGTCTCCTGCGCCGACATCGTCGCCTTCGCCGCCCGCGACGGGGCCTACCTCGCCGGCGGCATCGACTACCGCGTCCCCGCCGGCCGCCGCGACGGCCGCGTCTCCGTCAAGGACGAGGTGCTCAAGGACAACCTGCCGTTCCCGGATTCCACCGTGGCGGAGCTCATCGAGAGCTTCAGGCGCAAGGGCCTCTCCGCAGACGACATGGTCACGCTCTCGGGCGCGCACTCCATCGGCCGCTCGCACTGCTCGTCGATCACGGACCGGCTGTACAGCTTCCAGGGCGAGGCGGGGCGGACGGACCCGGCCCTCCACCCGGCGTACGCGGCGGACCTGAAGCGCCGGTGCCCGGCATCCACGGACGACAACGCGGAGGACCGCACGACGGTGCCGCTCGACACGGTGACGCCCAACCAGTACTTTAAGAACGTGCTGGAGCACAAGGTGCCCTTCACCTCCGACCAGACGCTGCTCGACAGCCCCTGGACCGCGGGGCTCGTCGCGTTCCACGCCGCTGTCGGGCAGGCATGGGAGGCCAAGTTCGCCAAGGCGATGGTCAAGATGGGCGCCATCGAGGTACTTACCGGCAATGAGGGCGAGATCAGGCAAAAGTGCTCCATGGTGAACTACTACTAGTTGACTCTGCTACTGCTATTTGGTCAGTCAAAACAAAAGAAGAAGAAGAAGAAGATTGTCAGAACAAAAACAAAACGGGGTCGTGAAAAAACAAAACTTTAGGGTCAAATGAGAGATTCGCCGCCGGCTCCTTTAGCCTATTTTGGACAGTTTGTACATTTGGCATGGACATATAAACTCCTAAACAGACAACTTGTAAAATAGATTGATTATTTGATTGTTTGTATATTGTTTAATACATGTATGTAGCTATGATCAAGCATAAGCGTGGTTCGTGCATACCATTGTGTTGCTTCTTGATATAACACAAATCAAGCATAAATATGATGAACATAATAATTAATTTTTTTTAGAATCATCAATATAAATGACATATTAATATATACGTATATAATGTGATATAGTAGTTTTTCATAACTCAAATAAAATATAATATAATTACATCATTTTGGTCTTGGCCATAGCGTGGCTCAACTAGATTCCTATTGAGCTGTCTATGTGTTGGTGCTAAACACAGATAGCGGAATTTTTCCAAAGCACTTCTAAAAAGTATGGATTAGGATTATCGCTAGTACGCATTTCAGGTGACAGCAGTATCGTCGTACTCCATTTAGATATCTAGGATAACCATCTCAATTGCTCATGGATGCTTGAAAGTCCCTAGTTTGGTTTTGGCTAATTGATGAAACCTAGGACTAACCTTTGTATCTAAGTGAATGATTTAGATAAAGGTGGTCATTGAATATAAGACATGACATTGACTCATGTGACCAAGATGATGAAGACCAAGATGATGTTTTGCTCGATGGACCGGTTGTGAAGGTGAAGGGCAAGTCGAAGCTTCGAAATGAAGGACCATGCGATGGTGAAGCTTGAGCAAGACTTGGCGCCGACGGACCGATGCAACGGTGAAGAGCAAGTGAAGTCAAGGTCGATGGATCGAGACGGTCATGTGATGATATGAAGTGAATCATATCTTTTGGAGAAACAAAATGGGCTCAAGGCAAAGGTATAACCATAAGGTCATTTTGTTTTGCACTCAAGACGCCATAGAGGGTGTGAGTGGTTTAGGATCGATAGCCGAACTATTAAGAGGGGAAGTCTTATCGGTTATTCGATGCACGGGTGCCACTATGTGAATTCATGAAGTGCATTGCATGTAGGGCCTAATGAGCTAACTGGAAAACCTTCGAAAATGATTATGAAAAGGCTAACACACGTGCACAAAGTGGTGATCACTTGTTAGTGTTGGCATATTTACGAAGACGATGAAGTTTGAGCGGTAGAGAGGGTTTGGGTCTCTCTCTCCCTCCCGCCGAGCTTGCGAGCGCGGGATTCAGGCGTTTTCGAGGAGTTGAAATGCTTATTTTCCACTACGCCGGAAGTCGAAAAAGAAACGGAGGCGAACGGAGGTCACAGAGGTGACCGGATGCTGTACCGGACGCGGTCATGGTTTGACTGGACGCGTCCGGTCAGTTCAACGCAGCAGTCAGGCGCGCGGGTGTTAGGGTTTGCAACCGGCGCGTCCGGTCACTCGCGGGACCAGCGCGTCCGGTCGGGCACCCAGAAGTGTAGCGCGTGGCGTAAAGTGATCGGACGCGCGGCGCGTCCGGTCACACGCGATCGGACGCTGGCACTGTCGCGTCCGGTCATTGTCTGGAGCGCGTCCGGTCGATGCTTTGCGGGCGCGCGGTACTGTGCGATCGGCGCGTCCGGTCGGCTGAGCGGCGCGTCCGGTCGTTGCATTTGACCGTTGGCGCAGTGACCGTTGGAGGATCAGACGCGGTTGAGCGCGTCCGGTTAGTTTCGACCGGCACGTCCGGTCGTCCCGAAAAGGACCCAGTGAAGGGGTACAACGGCTCTATTCGTTTGGGATGCTTATAAATACTTGTTGGCCGGCCCTTGGGGAGGTCTCTCGTGATTTCTAACACTCTTGTGCATCCTTTGAGCTAGAACTTCTCCTCCCACTCATCTCTCTTGTTTGATTGCAAATCAAAAGTGAGATTGAGTGATCCCAAAGTGCATTGCATAGCTTGAGGGCATCTAGTGGCACTTGTGGGTGGTTTAGCCGGTGGATTTCTTGTTACTCTTGGAGAGTACCACTCCTAGCCGGCTTGGAGATTGTTGGAGGCGTTAGCAAGAGAAGGAGATTGTTCTTGGCCACCTCCGGTTGATTGTAAGAGGTTCATGTGCTTTTCTCGGCGGAGCGCCAAAAGCAACTCTAGTGGATTACGCGTGTCATTGAGTTACCTCACTTGAGAGTGGTGTTTTGCGGTGCCTTGCGGGGCGTGCCTTGAGGGGCAAGTGACTTGAGGGTCACACCGAGAAACCTCTAAGTGTTGGTCGACACAACCGGTGACGTAGCTTGTCGGTGCACAAGTGAACACCGGGTGAACAAAAATATTGTGTCTCTTGTCTCCCGGTGATTGGTCTTCATATTGTGTTGTTGTCAATATTGATTGATTGTATATCATCTTGGTGATTGGCAACATCTTCACTCCACCATCGGTATAAGATTCACAATCCTCTCTCTTGATTTACATTTAATAGATTATCTTGTGTAGCTCTAGTGGTAGCCTTTGCTAGTAGTTATTAGCTTGCTCACTAGTGTAAGTTTAGTGACTTAGCCCTTGTGTGAACTAGAGATCATAATCTACTAGACTTGTGGTTAAGAGGCTTGCATCACAACCGTAGGCTAAGCAAAACTCGCTTTACGCCGTTTGTTATTCTAACAAGTTTGCTTAGTGGTTCTTGTAGAATTTTTTATAGGTTATTCACCCCCCTCTAGCCATCTACGACCTTACAATGCTGAATATGAAGCACTATCTGGGATAACCATCTTAGGTGACAGCACTATCGTCGTACTCGATTTAGATAGCGCTATGGATGCCGAATATGAAGCACTTTTGAAAAAAAACAAGACCTGGCACTTGGTTCTGCCTCAAGCAAGTAAAAATATTATTGATTGCAAGTAGGTATACAAAATCAAAAAAGAGCATATGGTTCTATTGATACATAGATATAAGGGTATGGACTATGAGGATACGTTTAGTCCAGTTGTAAGTTGCTACTATTCGGCTTGTGTTAGCTATTGCAGTTTCAAAGGGGTGGAGTTTGAGACAGCTAGATGTACAGAGCGTGTTTTCTTGCATGGTGTTCTGGAAGAAGAGGTCTATATGAAGCAACCACCAGATATGAAAATAAGCAAACTCCACAATATATATGTAAGTTGAATAAAACCATTTATGGTTCGAAACAAGCTAGAGTTTGGTACTCACGTTTAAGTGCAAGGCTGCAGCAGTTAGGATTTATACCATCACAGGCCGATACTTCATTATATATATTTAATAAGTCAAGAGTTACGATGTATTTATAATATATGGTGAGATGATATTATTGTTGCTAGCTCTTCAGATAAAGCTATTACAGTCCTACAAGAAGATTTTAGGAGTAGCTTTGCCTTGAAAGATCTTGGTGACTAACATTATTTCCTGGGAACAGAAGTTAAGAGATGTGGTACTGGAATTATCTTGTCCCAAGAAAAGTATGCTCGTGGCTTGTTGAGACGTGTGAATATGCACAATTGCAAACCTGTCTCTACTCCACTTTCAGTTTCAGAGGAGTTATCTGCTTATGATGGGGATCTTCTTGGTCCAAAAGATAGTACTATATACAGAAGTATTGTAAGGGCACTGCACTATAGTATCTTACAATGTAATCAAAGTCCAGATATGTTCGGCTGATGGTTTCGACGGCTGATAAGCCTGTTGATACTGATTTATTGTGAGATAAAAACACTGTAACATGCCTGATAAGCCGAGTTGATAAGTTTAAGCGAATAGGGCGATAGCTTTTTTGGTTAATAAGGTGTGTCAATATCTTCATGCTCCAACTATAGTTCATTGGACTGCAGCTAAAAGAATTTTGAGATATGCGAGGCAAACAGTGGGTCATGGTCTTTTCAAGAAGTCTATCTCTACCCTAGTAAGTGCCCTTTCTGATGTAGATTGGGCAGGTAATGTTGATGATATGAGGTCTATAAGAGATTTTGCTACATTTACGCGATAAATCTAATTTTTTGGAATGCCAAGAAGCAAGTTACAGTTTTCAGGGTACAGAAGCTGATTGCAAAGCTATGGCTAATGCTATAGCAGAATTGATTTGGTTGCCGTCTTTATTAAAGGAGCCTGGGATTTCTCACGATCAAAGGCCATGTCTCTAGTGTGATAACTTAGGGTGCTACTTATCTTTTTGCTAATCGAATTTTTCATGCCAGAACAAAGCATATAGAGATTGATTATCATTTTATTGGAGTAAGAGTAGCAAATAAATTGCCAGATGTTTGTAATATTTCATCAAAGGATCAATTTGTTGATGGTTTCACAAAAGCATTGTCTACACAAAGGCTGGAGGATTTTCGACACAATCTTAACTTAGTAAAGTTATGATTGAGGGGGCCTATTAGGAAAAGTGATGACGTGGTCATCTGTATTTCTCTTGTGACTCTAAGGCTTTGACGGAACCTTATCTCAAGGAGTAGATTCCATATATAGTTTCCTTTGAGATCAAGTTGAATCGGTTTAAACTTGGAAATCTATCTGTACTCTAAGTCTTTTACAGTGTGTCCGTGTGAGTCCTCCCGTAGGCACCGCTTTTTTTTAACCCCGCCATGGATTTGATTGTGCGAACTATAAAACGAAATGAGTAAAGGAGGAATAAAACAGCATGATGCATACACTGTTCTTCTGGCGAGAGTACTACATGCATACATCGTCTAGACTTGCGGCAACTCACGTCATGACCTGCATGACTGCATCCTTTTTTTTTTACTGATGAGTGCAAGCAGAACAAGAAAACGAAAGAAAAATTGAAAAAAAGTCTGCCATGCTCCAATTGAGGTCTAAACGCACACCTCGGCACCGCGTACCCCATCGACCATATCCAAAGCTCCCGTTACGCAAATGGTTGCTCCAAAAGTTTGAGCCAACGACCCAACGTGAGGTGGATGGTGACATGTCGTCATGTACAGCGTATGTTGTCCTCCCCTCTCTCATACCAGTTCGTCGATTCAGAACAAAGCCAGCTGGGCGCTGGTGGAGTGGTTATACACGGATCCATCCCTTTCCGCTCCGACGACTCTCTCTCTCTCTCTCTATATATATATATATAACACGCACGCACCAGACTGATTAATATAATAAAAATCGGATAAAAATAATAATAATAAAGATCCGATCCATGACCGTTGAATGCATTCAAAAACCGTTCTTTGCTCCTCGTGATCTGAACAACAGCGAAGGAAAAAATGTTGATGTGGACCAATGCAAGTCGACGAGGTCTATGCATACGTAGTTTGAGCATGCGCTTGCTTGTTTGATGACTAAACATTGGCCTAGTGGCCGGCCGGGTCAGTGGCGGATGTGGGATGCGGGATAAGGGGGGGCTAAAACAACAGAGATGTTGATTTGCACGAAGATTTAACGGTGAAATCAAGTTTTTGCTACAGTAATTAGCATTGAAATCAAGAAATTAGGGGGGCTGGAGCCCCCCCAGCCCCCCCTTTGGATCCGCCCCTGGGCCGGGTTGATATGGAGGCCGACTAGCCACTGCCCACTGCTTGGATCGGGTCTCTCCTTAGACTCGGCACGATACGTAATTTCCCAACTGACACTTGCTATGCACATGTATAAATAGAAACTCACTGGTCATCAGCCCATCACCACTCCTCGCTCGTTCTCTCCTGCTGCAGCCTGCAGCTAAGCTCAGATAGCCGACAAGCTCAGCACCTGCGAGGTTAGGAGCTGCAGTGTTGGAAGCTAGCTGCACTGATCAACCGAGCAGCTTGCTGTCGGAAACCGGGTTTAATCGAGTGATCATCGCCTCATCGGTTGGTAGCAAGTGATCAGCATGATGAAGCAGTGGCTAGTGTTTGCATGTGCCTTGCTGGCGGCCTCCTCGGCGGGGGTGGCGCGCGCATCCTCCCCGTCCCTGCAGGTCGGGTTCTACGAGCACTCGTGCCCGCAGGCCGAGGACATGGTGCGCAACGCCGTCCGCCGCGCCGTCGCCAGGGATCCCGGCCTCGCCGCGGGCCTCATCCGGATGCACTTCCACGACTGCTTCGTCAGGGGATGCGACGCCTCCATCCTGCTCGACTCCACGCCGGGGCAGCCGCACGAGGCCGAGAAGTACTCGCCGGCCAACTTCCCGAGCCTACGCGGCTTCGAGGTCATCGACGAGGCCAAGACCATCGTGGAGGCGCACTGCCCGCGCACCGTCTCCTGCGCCGACATCGTCGCCTTCGCCGCCCGCGACGGGGCCTACCTCGCCGGCGGCATCGACTACCGCGTCCCCGCCGGCCGCCGCGACGGCCGCGTCTCCGTCAAGGACGAGGTGCTCAAGGACAACCTGCCGTTCCCGGATTCCACCGTGGCGGAGCTCATCGAGAGCTTCAGGCGCAAGGGCCTCTCCGCGGACGACATGGTCACGCTCTCGGGCGCGCACTCCATCGGCCGCTCGCACTGCTCGTCGATCACGGACCGGCTGTACAGCTTCCAAGGCGAGACGGGGCGGACGGATCCGGCCCTCCACCCGGCGTACGCGGCGGACCTGAAGCGGCGGTGCCCGCCATCCACGGACGACAACACGGAGGACCGCACGACGGTACCCCTCGACACGGTGACGCCGAACACCTTCGACAACCAGTACTTTAAGAACGTGCTGACGCACAAGGTGCCCTTCACCTCCGACCAGACGCTGCTCGACAGCCCCTGGACCGCGGGGCTCGTCGCGTTCCACGCCGCTGTCGGGCAGGCGTGGGAGGCCAAGTTCGCCAAGGCGATGGTCAAGATGGGCGCCATCGAGGTACTTACCGGCAACGAGGGCGAGATCAGGCAAAAGTGCTCCATGGTGAACTACTACTAGTTGACTCTTCCGCTTGGTCAATCAAAAAAAATCATGATGATTTCTTATTTATCTTTGTATCATAATATACCAATTTTTTTTGACTTTGTCTACAAATAATTGTAAATTGTCCTTGTGCCAACATGCATCAGATTTTGTCGGGTTTGTGATTTCTTCTAACGGGTTTTTTATTCTCAAAATAAAAAATTACAGATTATGCCTACACAAATTGCAATGAACTAAAGTTGTAATTTTACTATAAAATATATGAAATAGTCGTTGTCTAAAAGGAAGCTAAAATGCACCTGAATTTTAGAGTCCCAAAGAAGATTGAGATTGTCAAAACGAAAAATAAAACAATGTCGTGAAAAACAAAATTTTAGGTTCAACGAGAGATTTGTCACTGGCTCCTTCAGCCTATTTTGACAATCTGTACATTTGGCATGGACATAAACTCACGAGTACATAATTTGGTAGAAGGCCGGGAATGTCCACGGACGTCTTGTTGTCTATAAGCTTTTTTTTACCTGACACACAGACAACTTGTAAAATGGATTGATTATTTGATTATCTATAAATTAACAAGATCTTTGCCCCTCAACAACAAAAGTACGACGAGCTAGTTTTGCAACTTTGTCAAATTGCATAAGGCTTGCAGAAACATTGCAGACACCGCCGGTGGCCACTCCGGCCCGGGCGTCCACCAAAAAGCAGCTGCGCCACCTAACACCGGTGACCCGCCATGGAGCCAGGCTCCGGTTCCCGTCGCTCCTGGGCCGACGAGGTCGACGATGAAGAGGCGGCCAGGAGCTGCACCAGATCTGCCGCCTTCCAGCGGCGGCTCATGCCTCCCTCGTGCACCAGGCAAGCAACCTGGCTCCGGACGCGGAGCCTTTCTTCGCTTCCCCAGCTAAGTCCGAGCGTCTCCATTTCACCGACTCCGAGGCGTCCTTCGGCGACTCCGACGTGCCTCCTTCGTTTGGCCGCGACAGGATGGCCGCCCCGCGCCAGCGACAACGCCGCCGCCGCCGCCGCAGGCAGCGCCGCAGGAACCGGTCGGCTTCGCCACGGGTGGAGCACGTGCACGCGGGGGCCTCTCCGATTGCCCACCCGCCACGCATGTCCCCGGAGCCAGATGCTGACGGTTTTCGGGAGGTGCACAGCAGGCGGCGCTGGCATCGCGCTCCTGCACTGAAGCGCCCTGTCCCCGCGCACCTCGTGGGTAAGTGCTTCAATTGCCTTGCAGTTACTCACGTCCGGGCCGAGTGCACGTTCCCTTCCAGGTGCTTCCACTGCATGGAGGAGGGCCACCAGGAGCGCCGCTGTCCACGGCTTGGCCACGGTGGTGGCAAGCGCGGCTGCTCACCTGGCAGGGGCCTGAGCAGGCACCGGGCCAGGCATTGTCGCTTCTCCGTGTCCCGTCGCACATCGCCGGGGGACACTGTCAACGCGCGCTCGGCGTCGACGGGCAGGTCGCCCCCCCGTCTGCGCGCCACCGACGCCGGAGCCGTAGGCCACTGTCGAGCAGCCGCTCCATGGGGACACCGCTGCGCCGGCTGCACCTGCTAGGGGGTCTGGGGGTGCGATGGAGCGCTGGGCGGCCCACATCTGCACGGTGCCCGGGGCTGGGGCACAAGGAGACCACCGGGTTGCTCTCTCGGTCGACAGCCAGGGCCAGCCTCCGCCCGTGGCCACGGGGGCTGGCGAGCCCTCCCGCGCGCCGGGGGGATCGCGTGGTTACCCCCTCTCGTTGCTGCGTCGGGCGCAGGAGCCACTAGCGTCGCCACGTACCCGTGCACGGACGTCGCTGCTCCAGCTAGTTGTCGTCCCTAGGACGCCGACATTACAGGCGGCCGAGCATACCCTTTCCTCCGCATTGTTGGCCTCGTCCTCGGCACTAGACCGACGGTTACACCGACGACGATGCTCAACCATCTGCTCGAGCACTACGGCATCACGGAGGACCGTGTTTCCGTCCGTTGGACAAGACCTGATGACTTCCTTGTTCGCTTCACGCGGCTGGAGGACCTCGAGGCCATCCTCACCAACCAGCGTCCCGAGGGGGCACCATTCATCCTGCGCTGGCGTCGCTGGAGTCGTCTCATCATGGGATCGGCAGGTGCGTTCCGCTTCCGCGTCCTTGTTGGGATGAAGGGCGTACCCTCACATGCGCGCTCCGAGGTGGTGGCACAGATCATTCTGGGCTCCGTTGGTGCCAAGGTCGAGGGAATTCTTCGTCTCTGCATGGTGCACCCACCCTGATCTCGTGTCGGATGAGGTCATTGCTTCATTTGCATCACTATAATCGTGTCAAGTCATGTATCAGCATGTAGTTGCATTGATAGGTGTTTAGTTTGTTCACAAACATGTTTTGTAATCGCGTAGATTCTTGGGCGCCGCGGTGATTGCACACATGAGCGTGTCGAGACCGCGTCAAGAGGCCACTCCCTGTCATGGCGAGCACGCCGTGCATGTCACACGAGCGACCAAGAAATAAGGCGCACCGTGCAGCTGCTAACCGTGGCGGGGGATGCGGATCATGGCCTAGATATGGAACACGCAATGCATAAAAAAAGCTGCGCCATTCGCAGTGAAACTCTCTCGCCACCTCTCGTGCTCTCGTCTTGCAGTTCCTGGTGATCGTGCTTCGGGCACCGCCGGCAGCAGCGAGTTCATAGCTCCGGCAAGCCGTTGGTCCTAACAATCTGGTATCAGAGCGAGAGTGTATGCAACACGAGGGTTCGGTGAGTCCACCGAGAGAGCCATCGAAGAAGAAGCGCGTGATCCCGCGACGACAACCGCCACCGATCGCCATGGGCGACAACGGGAGCTCCTCCGGCGGCGTCAAGGAAAGTTCCTTGATGTGGCCAATGTTGACGCGCGACAACTACACCTAGTGGGAGATGCTGATGCAATGCAACTATGAAGCATTGGAGATTTGGGGGGTGATCGATCCAGGTACTAATGTGAAGCGGGCGCAAGATCGGCAGGCGATGAGCGCGCTCTTGCGCTCTGTCCCGAAGGAGATGTGGCAGTCACTCGGTTGGCACAAGACCGTGAAGGAGGCGTGGGAGGCAGTGAGAATGATGCGGGTTGGTGCCAATCGAGTGAAGGAGGTGAACACCCAGAAGTTGTTGAAGGAGTTTGAGAACATCGCCTTCAAGGAGGGTGAATCCATCGACGACTTCGGTTGCGGATCACCAACCTCGTCGGCAACCTCAAGACGCTCGGCGAGACGATCGACGATGAACGCGTGGTCAAGAAGTTCCTCCGTGTGGCGCCCGCGAGGTTCAATCAGATGGTCGTCTCTATCGAGATGTTCTGTGATCTGAAAACACTCACCATCGAGGAGCTAATAGGGTGACTGCGAGTGGCGGAGGAGCGCCTCGATGATAAGGTGGACAAGGTCACGGACAAGATGGGCCAGCTTCTCCTCACGAAGGAGGACTGGCTCGAGAAGAACAAGCATCGTTTCCATCCTGGGGCCAAGCCGGGTGGAAGCGGTGGCGGTGGCGACGGCGGCTCCAAGAAGAACAAGGCGGTGGCGCGATCTGATGGCGGCGCCTCAGGCGAGGTCAAATTGACCTCTGAGGGTATGCCATGGAGAAAAGGCCGCCGGAACTACGGCATCTACGGTCATTGGGAACAAGATTGCAAACGGCCTAAAAGGGAGAAGAAGGAACCGGTGCAAGCGGAGGCAAACGTCGCCGTCGGTGGCGGCGCTGAGTTGGGCGGTGCTCTAATGTTGTCCACGTGTGACGTCATACGTGGGCCTGAGCAGATCATCCATCTCACCGAGAAGGTGGTGCCTCTCAATGTCCCAGATAATGTTTGGGTGCTTGACACTGGTGCTAGCAACCACATGACAGGCACCAGGTCAGCCCTGACACAACTGGATGAGGGACTCCATGGATCAGTATGTTTTGGAGATGGATCCCGCATCAAGATCAAAGGCATTGGGTCGGTGGTGATGCAAGGCTGTCATGGACAACACAAGGTACTGACATATGTTTACTATATTCCTGCATTGAAAAGCAGTATTGTCAGTTTGGGTCAGTTAGAAGAAAAAGGGCTTAAGTGCACATTAGGTGATGGAAAGCTGTGTGTTTGATCAAGATCAGACTTTGTTAATTGCTGCTCCAAGGACTGCTAATAGGTTATACACTGTCAAGTTTGGATTAGTTCCTCCTGTGTGTCTGTTAGCTAAGTCTAATGAAAAAGCATGGCAGTGGCATGCTAGGTTTGGCCATCTGAACTTTAAAGCATTGCATGAGCTCAGTGGTAGGAACATGGTTGATGGCATGCCAATTATTAAGAAAGTTGAGAAAGTGTGTGATGGGTGTGTTCTTGGCAAACAACACAAAAAGCCTTTTCCTCAAATGTCAAGTTTCAGAGCAGAAACTGGGTTAGAGTTAGTACATGCAGATCTTTGTGGGCAAATCACTCCTAAAAGCATAGGGGGTGCTACATATTTTATACTCGTGGTGGATGATCATAGTAGGTACATGTGGGTAGAAATGCTCCAAAGCAAGGACCAAGCTCTAGAATGTTTCAAGAAGATCAAGTCAAGAGCTGAGGTTGAGTCTGGTGGAAAACTCAAAGCTCTGAGAACAGATAGGGGGGGTGAATTTACTTCCAATTTGTTTTTAGTTTTCTGCAGTGAAGGTGGGATCAAACACTACACCACTACTCCATATACCCCACAGCAAAATGGAGTAGTGGAAAGAAGAAACAAATCAGTGGTTGAAATGGCCAGGTGTTTGTTAAAAGCAATGCAGGTTCCATCTGTTTTTTTGGGGAGAAGCAGTAAGAACTGCAGTTTATTTACTGAATAGAGCACCCACAAAGGCTCTGAACAGTAAAACACCTTTTGAAGCTTGGCATGGCAAGAAGCCCAAAGTTGGTCATCTGAAAGTTTTTGGTTGTGTAGCACATGTGAAGATAGCAGGTCCTGGATTGACTAAATTGTCTGACAGGTCTAGAAAAATGGTATTTATAGGATATGAATCAGGCACAAAAGGGTACATACTTTTTGATCCAGCTACTAGCAAGTTGACAGATCAATGTGCAACACAAATCACTCAGTGATAGACAGCTTCATAGTTCACTATGAGTCTGCTGACCAAAATCCGACAATAGAGGAAACTCAAGATAGTGCAGTATCTCCTGGTGCAGGTTCAGCAGGTATGAACTCAGCTGGTCAGGGTAGTGGAGTGGGTCATGATGAAGCTCCAAACTCCCCACATACTCCAGTACACAGTGCAGTAAGCAATCAAGGTGGTGCAACACCATCTGATCATGATTCAGACAACTCTAATGGAGCCCCTCAGAGGTTCAGAACATTGACTGATCTGCTTGATTCAACATATGAGGTGCTTGACTATGAATATAGTGGAGTTTGTATGTTGGCAGCTGATGAGCCTGTGAGTGTTGAGGAAGCCCTGGAACAACCATGTTGGAAGAGGGCAATGCAAGATGAGATGAATTCAATCCACTAGAACAAGACCTGGGAAATCTCAGAATTGCCAAGTGGATGCAAAGCTATAGGTCTGAAATGGGTTTTCAAAGTCAAAAGAGACCCAACAGGGAAAATTGTGAAATATAAAGCTAGACTTATAGCAAAAGGATATGCACAAATCCAAGGAGTAGATTATGATGAAGTCTTTGCTCCTGTAGCAAGGTTGGAGACTGTTAGGTTACTACTGGCTCTAGCAGCTCAAGGAGAGTGAGAGGTGCATCATATGGATGTCAAATCTGCCTTTTTGAATGGTAATCTCATGGAGGAAGTATATGTACGCCAACCACCTGGGTTTGCTGATCCTAGCTCTGCAAAGAAAGTATTGAAGCTCAACAAAGCTCTTTATGGACTTAAGCAGGCGCCTAGGGCCTGGAATGCTAGGCTTGATCAGGAGTTAGTAAATCTAGGTTTCAGAAGAAGCATTGAGGAACATGTTGTATACAGAAGGGGTACATGTGATTCCTTAGTGTTGGTTGGGGTGTATGTGGATGATCTTATCATTTGTGGGCCTGACAGCAAAGCAATAGCAAAGTTCAAACAACAAATGATGAAGACTTTCAGCATGAGTGACTTGGGCTTGTTGAGTTATTACCTTGGCATTGAGGTGAGACAGAAACCAGGAGAAGTGACCATTTTCCAAAGTGCTTATGCAGAGAAAATTGTTGAAATGTGTGGTATGAAGGGCTGCAACCCTGTTGATACACCTATGGAACAACACATTAAGTTGCTGCCTGGCAAACCTGATCTGATTCTAGATGCAACAAGATACATAAGTGTTGTTGGTAGCTTGAGGTATTTGGTGAACACCAGACCTGACTTGGCCTACTCTGTAGGGATGGTGAGCAGGTTTATGGAAACACCTAATGCTGAACATTGGAGTGCGATCAAAAGGATAGTAAGATATGTTGCTGGGACAATTCAGTTTGGCTGCAAGTATGTGAAAGGCACAAATGCAGAGCTGTATGGTTACTCTGATAGTGACCATGCAGGTGACCTGGAAAAGAGAAAAGTACCACTGGGGTTGTTTTCTTTCTGGGAAGAAACATTATCACTTGGACTTCACAGAAATAAAGAGTTGTATCTCTATCTTCATGTGAGTCCGAGTACATTGCTGCAGCAATTGGGGCCTGCTAGGGTGTATGGCTTAGTAGGCTGTTGGGAGATTTGACATGCTCTGAAGTGAAGAAATTCAGACTGTTGATTGACAACAGATCTGCTGAGGAGTTGAGCAAGAACTCTGTTTATCATGAGAGAAGCAAGCACATTGATACTAGGTATCATTACATCAGGGAATGTGTTGGCAATGGTGTGGTGGATGTGAATCATGTGAGTACTGATGAGCAGCTAGTATACATACTGACAAAGCCTCTTGGGAGGATCAGGTTTGCAGAAATGAGAAGACAGCTCGGCGTCATCAGAGTTTGAAGCTTGACAAGATTAGGGGTGAAATGTTGCATTTGCATCACTGTAATCGTGTCAAGTCATGTATCAGCATGTAGTTGCATTGATAGGTGTTTAGTTTGTTCACAAACATGTTTTGTAATCACGTAGATTCTTGGGTGCCACGGTGATTGCACATGTGAGAGTGCCGAGACCGCGTCAAGAGGCCACTCCCCGTCATGGCGAGCACGCCATGCATGTCGCACGGGCGATCGAGAAATAAGGCGCACCGTGCAGCTGCTAACCGTGGCGGGGGATGCGGATCATGGCCTAGATATGGAAGACGCAATGCATCAAAAAAAGTTGTGCCATTCGCAGCGAAACTCTCTCGCCACCTCTTGTGCTCTCGTCTTGCAGTTCCTGGTGATCGCGCTCCAGGCACCGCTGGCAGCAGCGAGTTCATAGCTCCGGCAAGCCGTCGGTCCTAACAGTCATGATGGTGGTGCCGGAGTCGGAGGAGGGGCACGATGGAGGGCCACCACTCTTTCTCAGGACGCACGAGATCATCCACGATGATGTCCCAGCGCTCCGGTACCTCGTCCGCATCCGGATCGTGGAGTTCCAGGACTGGCGCATGCCACCCACGTCCGACAATGATGACGATCACTACGGCAGGAATGACGACACCGGCGATAGTGATGACAGCAACTACAACCCGTTCTACCCAGGGTTCGCTGGCCCTGAAGACCCATGGCTTGGCCCTGGTCACGGGGCTCCCTTCCGGGCGCGGGAGTCGAGGGCTACTGTGCTCGTGGGAGGAGTTCGATGCCCTATCCTGCAGACGCGCGGCACCATGCCATGCTGTGCAGGGGTCAGCGGCTATCCCGGCACGCCTGGGACGCGTGTCGACATGCCCGTGGAGGAGGGCGTGGACTTTGCAACCCTGAAGGAAAGCTCACCCTCTTTTGTCAAGCCTGCTCTGGACCCGATGGTGGACGAGGCGGCCCTGTCCATGCCACAGTCCTGTCACGGGAAGTGTGACAGCATGGCCATCCTGTCCACCGACGCCTTCCCACGTCGCGCAGCCTCGCCACGCTTCTCTCGGTGCGGATTCGTGGCCAAGCTCTTTCATTTGACAGAGACGACTTCTATGGGCATGTAGCTCGCGGGATTGCAGGGGCCTCCCCTGGGCCGGACATGCAAATGCTGCTGGGCCGCGAGGTTGAGTGTCTGGGCCAGGGCCATTCCCTCTCGGTGGAAGACCTAGAGATGGATCTACGACTCCATGAGTCGGGCGTCAGGCCAGCTGCTGGGCCGCAGGCGGTATTCAGCGCACCAACTGCCAACACGCAGGACCTGTCGCATGACCTGGCGGAGGATGCGCCACCCTGCGACGCACACACGGCACCCCCTGCATCGCTGGTGGCACCACAGTCGCCCTCCACCTTCATCGGATCGCTGAAGCTACCACTCCTCACACCACTGATCTAGTCTCCCTCGCGCGTGCGCGTTACCCGGGACGACGCCGACTCCTGGGTGCCTCGACGCAGTGACCGCCTAGCCGCCAAGGCGCCATTCAGGGAGCCGAAGCCAGAGAAGCAGGCCAAGAGGGTTCTCGTGCACAAGTGGACACCTGGGGCCAACCGTACAGGCCAACGCACCCCGGACGCTACGATTGCGGCAAAGTTCCACGACACCTTCTCCATGCCACTGTCCGAGTCGAAGCGGGAGGCGCCGTGGAGGCTGCATTCGTCGTCGCGGTGCACGCTGCTTGTAAGCGTGCTTGCCGCCCAGTCGTGACGCTACTAGGTTATATAATGAGTAACAGCCATGTACTAACTTGGAACGCCCGCGGCCTCAATTGTCGGGCGCGGTGTAGTGTAGTGAGGGACTCTGTCGTCCAGCAACGGGCATCGGTGGTACCTGCAAGAGTCCAAGGTCGCCGACTCGGCCGGCTACCGGAGCCTGGCCAGGCTATTCGTGGCAGTGGCCTAGCCACATTGCAGAGGGTTCGACAAGCTTGCCTACCGTCGCGACAAACGTTAATTCTTTAGTACGCCTGCTTCATGCCACCGTTAGAGCCCGTGATTTGTGTACGTGTGCCGCTGTGTCTCGCCTGCGGTAGCTCGCCGTCGGCGGTTCGCAGCTCGTGTATTTGAACTCTAACTTCTCTTAATGAAGCACATGGGATGCACGATTTCGGAAAAAAAAATTATCTATAAATTATTTAATGTCTGTATGTAGGTATCATAAAACATAAATATGATTCATGTATATCATTGTGTTGCATTTTGAATTTAAAACAAATCAAGCATAAACAAGATGAACATAATTACAATATTTTTTAGAATCATCAATATCAATGACATATTAATATATATACATATATATAATGTAATATAATAGTTTTCATAACTCAAATATAATATAATATAATATAATATAATATAATATAATATAATATAATATAATATAATATAATATAATATAATATAATATAATATAATATAATATAATATAATATAATATAATATAATATAATATTATATTATATTATATTATATTATATTATATTATATTATATTATATTATATAATATAATATAATATAATATAATATAATTATGTCATTATAGTTTAATTTCCGTTGTTCCCATGCGCAGCTCAACTAGATTCCTATTGAGTTGTCTATGTGTTGGTGCTAGGCACGAATAGCGGAATTTGTCCAAAGCACATCTGTGAAGCATGCATTAGGATTATCACTGGTACGCATTCCAAGTGGCAGCACTATCGTCGCACTCGATTTAGATATCTAGGATAACCATCTCAATTGCTCATGGAGTAGTTGTAGCCTACAAGGCAAGAACAACACAATTCAATCAGAAAACCACATAACTAGATTCTTTATCCAGCAAATGGAATCATGTGGATCACATATACTACCTATGGTATACATTTATTCTTTTGTAAGATGTGAAGATTCTTGATAATTTCTGGAATTTGCAAGTGTGAAGTCATGTTTCAGAGTGAGAGCAAAATCAATTTGAATGCTAAGACTATATATGGAAACATATTTGATGACAATGACAATGAAATTCCTAGAGCTCTACCTGCTATAAATGTTATTCATTGCTAGAGTTGATGAATTTGTTAACAAAGAACAATCGATAAGCCTTTAAACAAATGTTAAGCTCATTTCTGTTTGATATCTACTATGCAATGAATTGAAGGTGCTATCACACTTAAGGCTAAGCTAGCATGAGCTTGTTTCAGATGACTAGTAGTAGAGACATACCCTTAAGTTGAGATAATATTCAAGTGAGACAACATATAAAATAGAACACTTCAAACTACACAGACTTTGAGGCACATGTGGTTTCTTATCCCATCAATTAATAGATTAGCTATGTGAATTACCGGAAGGAACAATTAATAGAAGAACTAAATTTCGCTGTCTGTCTACTCCCAAATCAAGAAAAGTTTCTCTGTGTCATTACTCATTAGCGGATCCAAAGTTTATTCTCCTTGTGAAAAAATAACTTGCTACTCCTCGTTGGCACAACATTATCTGAATATGATACATTCAGGTTGCAACCTAGAACATAACATGCTAAAGATATCTCTGAACACCTATGAAGGTGCACATCAGGAACCACAGAGAGCGCATCACATTTTCCTCGTCTCTGATCTGCTCATCTACTCAGTTAAATTCTACAATTAATACAGAATACAGATGTCTGGATAGAAAATCTGCAAAACTAATTTTTGCGAAGAGACAGTGGGCACGTCCTTGCGAGTAGTATAATCATAGTGTTTTAACAGTTAAAAAAAACACAAAGTGAACCGTGAATCAACATAAAACACGAGGAATTCCGATTCCCCAACTGAAATAACAGGACACAATCCAAGACCGGTGAATCACAGAAGTTTTAGAGAACTCACCGTCACCCATAGCAGAGCGGCGGCGGCTGGCGAGCGTGCGAACTAAAAAGTGCATGAACAATCTATTTTATACGCGTTCAGTTCTACTCTTTTTATGCATTGATAAAATTGTACAAGGTTGTGATGGTACTCCCTCCGTTTATGACGTGCATTAGAGATGGAAGGAATATATTTCTGAAACTGAGATCTGTCAATGACAGTATGACACCGCAAACAACCATTGGAGGCTTGGAGCTCAACATTGACCGGAATAGCCAACGCCAAGCCATTATTCCCTCGAGCAGCTCGAAGCCTAGCACTCATGATTTTTTTTTTGATGAAAACAGGAGGGGGTGTCCCCCTACCACCCAAATCTGCTTGCATACCACTGCGTGTTTACCAGCCACCACGGATCATGAAGCTGGTCGTTTTGCCTCACAAAGCAACTGCAGCCTGCAGCTAATCACCAGCTCTACCGTGGGACGGTGGGAGTCAGACACCTCTGAATTATGCTCCCAAACCTGATCAAGTTCGCTTGGCCGGCCTCATGCTCAGTTGGATTTGCATCTTCCTTAACGAGGCCGTTGATCACCATCAGGACTTTATTTTCGTCATCGCCACGGTCGTTGAGTTCTGTATTAGGTGTGTTCTTTGCGTTCAATTGTCATCAGTTCGTCAGCGAAGTTGGTTAGCCACTCGTTGGTGGTGGTGGTGGCGTAAGATGGCGGCACCCCCGCGACGAAGGGGTGACCGAGAAGCTCGTCCACTGTGGCTCTCCTCCGCCAGTCTTTCTCCAGGCACCGCCGCACGAAGCCCCTGAACTCCGACGACGCCGTCACAGGCACCTCCGGCGCGCTCCCGAAGCACACGGTCACCACCAGCGCCGCCCACTCCGGCCTCTCTCCAACCGCCACCAGCGGGAACCTGCCCATGTGGCATTCTAGGAGGACCACTCCAAGGGACCACACGTCGCTGGAGAAGTCGGCAGCGCCCGACGGCGAGGCCGCGCCGAAACCTTCGGGGTCCAGCCTCTCCGGGCTCATGTACGCGCACGTCCCCTCGGCGCTGGCCGCTCCGTGCGCGCCGCCGGCGCCGGGGACGTAGCGGCTGGCGCCGAAGTCGGCGATCTTGACCTCGCCGTGGCGGCCGACGAGGAGGTTCAACGGCTTGACGTCGCCGTGGACGATGCCGAGGCGGTGCAGGTGGCGCAGGCCGCAGAGCACGTGCCGCGCCACGCCCGCGATGGCGTCCTCCGGGAGGCGGCCGCACCGCCGGAGCACGTCGCCGAGTGAGCCGCCCGGAACGTACTCGAGGACCAGGCACAGGAGCCGCTGGTCGCTGCAGGCGGCTGGGTTCCCGGGGAAGACCCCGTGGAGGCGGACGACGTGCGGGTGGTCGGGCGCCGCGGCGGCCACGCGGAGGTGCACGTCGGCTTCCCGGAACGCAGCGCCGCCGTCGTCGCGCACGCGCAGCGACTTGAAAACGAGCTCCGCGCCCGTGCGGCGGTGCCGCGCCTTGTACACCGTACCGTCCGCGCCGTGGCCGAGGACGCCCACACTCTCGAGCTCCGTGAGGCTGTTGATGACGGGGTCGGGCGAGCCAGGCGGCCAGGACGGCAGGCCGCCGAACGGGTGCTCCTGGTACATGAACGGCGGTGGCGACGCCGGCGGCAGCACGGACAGCCTGAGCTGCGTGCGCTCTCGCAGCTTCGCCGTTCCCATTGCCAATGGCACGATCAGTTGTTGTGCCTTGGGAGCCGCAAGTCACAATGGATTGGAATTGGATGAGAGGGAGAAGAGAGTGTAGCTGCCGGTGTGCGTTTACCCGGAGTCCTGAGAGGCGGTGAGAGAGGAGTTGCAATATTAGGGGAGCGGTGTAACGGACTACCTACCACTCGCCCGTAATGCAGGGAAGCATCTCTCCTCTGAGGCTCTGAGGCGTAACGGAAATTGCTGGAATTACGGTACGGGCTGTCAGCTCTGAGGCTCTGAGGCTGTCAGCTCCACGGCAGCTCAGAATAGATTTCCACCGGTACCACTATTGCTTTATATTTTTTATAAAAACAAACAATAGATGCTTAGTCCTAAAAAATGTTTATATAAAATAAAAATGTGTGGCAAATCTGAAATGAAAATTAGACACAAAATTGGACACTAGGTTACTCGTTTGTTCCACTAAAATTTGGAAGGCTTCTTATCACATTTTCTTGTTCTTTTTAATGCAACAAAGCACTGATGATCATACATTGATAGAACAGTGGGTAGGGAGGTGAAACAAACACAAAGTTTGACGAAAAACTGTACAGAGGTGAGGTTGAGCACACAGCTCAAGTTTTTTGGTAGCTCAAACTAAAAGTGTTGAGCTTCAATTGAATTTTTATAAACTATTTATAGCATATTAACAATTGATAACAGAGCTTATAGCAGTGTATCTCTAATAAAAAAGAAGATGTGGACACAGTGTCTCACAAAATCTACTTTAAAATACGAAAAAAAGTGAAAAAAAAAGAAAGGACAAAAGTGCCCTACAAAAAGAGTATTCCGTCTGTCCAAACTAGAATGTACTTCTCACTTCGTAGGAAGACAATCAATTTAAATTTAACAAAATCTAAATAAAATACAATATTTATAATATATAATTGTTAAATTAATTATAAAAATTATAATAATAAATTTAAAGATATAAATATTGATATTAATTTCATAAACTTAATCATACTTTATATTAGTGACTTCTAGCAAAACCAAATGTGCACTTTTTAACGGAGGGGGTAACTCATCTCGGGGGGCAAACAACAGAAACGTAGTCTGTGGCTGAGATGGCTTCTAATGCCTATCGCAAAACCAGTGTCAGTCCATCAGCTACGATGCTGAAAGCTCTGCCTGTGCGGTTCCTCGCCTCGCCGGAGCCCGATGGGTGGAGCCGGCGACTACCACGACGGTCGCTGCGGTTGATTTCGGCAGCGCTGATGACCAACCCCGCTTACTTCGAGGTGGGCAGATTCTTGGGCGGCTATGGCTTCATGAACATCACAAGGTCAGCTTTTCCTGAAAATTGCTTGAATCCTTTTCCATTTTGGTTTTATCAGAGAAATAGTTGCGGGCGGTGCGATTACATTCTGATTTTGTTCAGAAGTTGGAGTCGGCTGTGGAGCCGTCTTGTGTGTAGGATTGGTTCCAACATTTGCAGTTTTCTAGTTGTTTATGCTGAATCCCTTGCTACCTTTTTGCTTAAATCGATTTGGGTTCAACATCACCACTTGCGTGATGATGTAAAGAGCGAACGTATTGTAACTATCCTTGGGGCCGTTTTTGGGCCAACATATATAAAAATCAGGTGGGGAACGCCTCCCCCCGTTGACCGTCAAAAAAAATCCGTTCGACATGAACAGCGTGGAGGTGAAGAGGGGATCTTGGAGTTAGTCAGCCCAATCCTGAGAAATGTTTGGGACATGATTAAGGCAAATTAGGATATAGGGAACTCTTTCGAAGACCATTACCTTCTCTTACAATATATATTCCGATTGTTATGAAACCAAATCTTATCCAAAGACATTTGAAATACAAATCTGTTGATACATTTTTTTCCACATATTTTAATGCATGATGTAGTGATAGTGATATTGCAATCTTAGAAGATCTGTTAAAAGAGCCATCAGATGTTTTGTGGCCTTGCTTCATAATTTCGTATCATTGTGGATTGCCATTATGCTGTAATAGTATAAATAAATAAATAAATAAATAAATAAATAAATAAATAAAGGGCCCTGGTCCTTCTCATTAAAAAGAATACAAATTGTTTCTTCAATATTCACAGACCTTTTCCTTTCTTTGCGTAGCACTCATTACTGAACCTTTCTTGAATAATCACCTTTTCTGACTTCCTATCGTGTGAATCAGTTACTCATCATCTCAATTTGGAAAGCCTTCAAATGTTGCTGGTATTCAAGACCTTGGTCTTGGATATTCACCAGAAGAGATCGAGCGGTTGAGGGTCCAAGATATCGGAGAAGGAGAAGTGACGATTAGGTTAATTTCTTCTGACTGATACTGACTTTTTACTACAGTAAAGTAAAGGCATACCCATTATTCATTGATCATCCTGTTTCCAGACTTTATGAGGGAAGGGTTGTTCAAGGTCCATTGAGGGGCACACAGGCTGTCTTTAAGGTATTCGTAGATTTGTTACTTTGTTAAGTTTAGTTGCATAGTGTCCTTTAGTAATGACAGAATGCCATGTCTTGAAAATTGGTTCTACAGTGCCTTGAAAATATTATTTGTAATAGGACATACACTTTGGACCTTTCAATTTGTCTTCATTTTATTATGATACCTTTCTCTGCCATAGGTATACGAATATATTGACTATCTTAATATGCTAAGACATAGGATTTGAAACAAAGGTATACCCTGGAGCCCGTGCTGGTGCTTCTGAAGCTGATTTGATGGCACTGAATGAGTTAAGGACTCATGCTTTTCTTCAGGTTACGTAAATCATAAACTGCTAACAGAAACTGCAAGCATGGATTATTATATTACACCTGACATTTACACACAAAAAACTATTCCCTTGGCCTCTATTTACAGAGTCATGATAGTGACATCTGCGAGAACATTCAGTTTCTTTTAGGGGCCTTTGAGACAGCAACTGGAGAACAGGTATATTACTACATAACTATGTGGTTCCCAGGCTCCCCACAGAATGCATGCAAGACTGACATAGCGTTACTACAGTGGCTTGCCTTCCGCGATGATGGGAGATACAGTGCTGCAGACTATGCGAAAGTAGCTAGCGCAAGGCAATTGAAGGAGCAATCTGGGGGGATGCCATTTTGGAACCCTTTCGATCGAGCGTACAAATTGGAGTTAAGGAGATATTTTGTTCTTAAGTTGCTTAATGGTGCCATGAGTGGCCTTGTCCACATGCACAATCATGATAGACTGCATCAAAGCCTTGGACCTTCTTCTGTTATTCTCAAGTATGCTGAATATTTTCTTTACTCTTTAGCTTCCTTTCTGCACTGTATTCCCTATGTTCAATTAACTACTGATTAGTGTAACTTTCTGATCTATAGCACGGCATTGGAGAAAGAGGGACGCTACTTGGTTCCAAGGCTGCGAGATTTGGCTTTTTCTGTAGATATTGGGTATATTTCCATCCCCTTCCTACCTTTATTATATATTGGTACAGAATCATCTTTAAAAACTTTTTGGCAATGATAGGTATTCATCTATTGGGGCTGGAGTGCTGTCGGACGGACTATGGCGTCGAGCTTCTGCTGCTGGGGCATTGACTCCTTTGGAGAAGCGAGCCTTTGGAATAGCTGATGACATGCAAGTATTCTTGTTCTTTTTTCTTCAACAAAAATGAACACCAAAGTTTACATGCTCTTTACTTAACAGTTATGGAGCTGGGCTGCTTGTTGCATACATGGCATTTATTCCATTTTGCGAAGCTGGCATTATGGATGGTATTTCCTTGCAGGTGATTGAGGATATTTTAACTTCATGTTCATGTAAGAGGAATATTTTTCTAATTTTCCACTCAGACACTTAACATAGTTTCAATTGATTGTGCAGAGACTTTTGGAGAACACTTTCCGGCTCGACATTTATGCTGCTAGAGAGTATGAGTCGTTAACACAAAATAAACTTTCTGTTACTTAGTGGTAGACAGTTTTTTTTTCTTTTTGTTGGGTAAGAAATTCAGTTCAATGGATAAGCTCATTGGTGCTGATTTCTCTATCTGATGACCAGTCATGATATTCAGATACACACGCTTATCAACTTTCAAATTTCATGCAGGTATTGTCTGGCAGATGATCGGTTGTCAGAAGCAGTAAGTTTTCTAGATTTAGGAGATGGTGCTGGCTGGGAGTTATTACAGGTTTTGCCTCTTTCATACTAACTGCTATATCAAACCTTATTTGTTCACAGTTCACCCCAAAAAAAAACTGTTCACTAAACTTTTCGCAATTATACTGCCTCACATCATGCACACTACTGCACTGGCCAACTAGGGAACTTTCTGAATCAGTGGTCTGCTTTGGTCTTCAGCCAAGATACTAACTCTGACTTATGTTTCGACAGGCAATGCTTAATCCGGATTACCGCAAGCGACCAATTGCCGAGGCTGTACTGAACCACAGGTTTATAACTGGAGCTGTTTTACAAAGCTACTAATCAGCATTTTTATGTTTAAATAAATTTGCTACGTGGAAACTGTAAATGTCCAATAATTTGAGTGGGTGAAGAGCTGATACATTTCTCGGATGAACAATGCATGTTCTCTGTTTCTCGCTTCCCATTGCATACCTTATTTTTTGAACGAACCCATTGCCTACCTATGCCGGGCAAATAGCCGATCAGAACATGAGCATAGCCGCTTTCAGGCTTCAGCTGCGCTGCTGGCAATCACCCGAGGGCCCGTAGTGCTGGGAGACCTCCCAAACCCTCTTCCAGCACAGCGTGCGGTACCGTGTCTGGCTCTGGCACGCCCGGCACATGTCATAAGACGTGCTATAGTATGGCACATGTCATAAAATGTATATATAGTACAGGATGACAAGTACTTGTCATCAAGACTAGGGAGTAGAGATTGGGCGAGAGAGTATGACAATATTCAAGCTCCTAAGTCCAGGATAAAATGGCTGTCCGTTCTAGTTCAAAACCTGCTGCAGGCTATCGGTGCTCGAAATATATCAAATAAATAGAGTGCAAGAAAACCCAAATCAAACTTTCTGGGCTCAGACTCAAATACCCTGCTCAATCTGCACGGTCATTTTCAATAAAATGCCCTGCTCATTACATGGCGAACCATCTGTTCTTGACGTCAACGATCCTAGCTAAATGCAATGGACCCTTCCAACTGCAAATTCACATTGGCCCTACCACGAGAATCCTCTCATTTTGGGAAACAACTCAACAAGTCGATGCCAACACTGGAAGTGGCAAAATGTTATGTATAAAGGAGATTCTGTACTGTACAACAAGATTTGGAATCACTAGGGATCCGTGTGTTGTTGGCAACCTCTTGGTCCATAGTGTTCTGAGCTCTTCGTAACCCTCTTTCGGCATAACGCGCAATAGTGGCCTCGGCAACCCATGCACGATATATGATTGTTTGTGCCAAACTGTCAATAATGCAACATTGCATTGAGATTGTTAGTAGATTGTATGCTGCTTCATTCTGTGAGGAATATATGCCTTTACAATGCACTTATAAGTTTACATGCTTCATAAGTGACAAGAGCAAGTATATGCAGCAGAATTGTTCATCCAACCCTTTTACAAGGAAAAGGCACTTCCAGAGACCAGTTGCGCATGTATGGTGATCATATGGCAAAAACAATAGACTAGATTGAAAAATAGATACAGGAATAATGAAAACATCAATGGGCGTGATAGGAAACTTACACTTAACATTATACACACGAGTTACACAGATATTGGTTTACTAGCGCAGGAGTGACTCATGCATAAATACTTCTAGTGTTTGGAGACTCTAAGCAGATATTATGGAAGTATCATGCTCTAACTCTAGATGCAAGGAGAAAAGATACTGCTGCTAACCTTTTCATTCCGCCGGCCACACATTGGACAAGGATGACCCCGTACCATTTCAGGCTCTGGCTCTGGCTCCTCTAGATCTTCATCATCAGAATCTTCATCAAACAGTCCATATCTTCTTCCCACTTGATTGTGATGTTCAAACAGCACACAATTTCCATCCCTTCAGTGGCAAAAACCTTTTTAGCTTCTCGATCAGTGCAAACAAAATTGAACACAAATTTTTTGCACATGAATCAACATTACCAAAAATGTTCATATCCATGAATTGCCTGGTTACAACGATAACAGAAGAATTTCCCACAGTTCCTACAGGTCATCTTGTTGCAGCCTTCAGTTTTCGAGATAGCCATTTTACATCTGGGACATTGCTTAGAATCGCGAAGCGCTTCACAGACACTAATTCATCTATTTCCTTCTGTTCTTTCAACAATTGTTTTTCTGGTAGGGAATATTTCTGGTGTTTTTCCTGTTAAAAAGGAGAATGTGTCATGGCATTGTGAATGGATAGTAGGAAAGAACAACATTATACACAACCTCAAATAGGTCATGCATATACAAATAAAGCCTGCAAATATCATATCATTCTCGAGTTTTGAATTGTCACGTAAGCACATAGCTGTTGAAGAGTTAGATATGTAGATACAAAGCTAAGTCTCCAGTCACAAACAAGTGATGTTATGGACAACAACACAGTCCCCAAAGTTGGTGACGGTAATTTCTACTGTACTGGTAATTAATCCATCTTCTCTATAGCACACCAAAAGGACACTTAATTTTATAAGAGAGTATTAAGATCTTACACTACATGGAGTATGTGGATAAACTCTAGGCCAGGAAAGCAGAATACCTCGAACTTCACTGAAACCAGGTCACACTGGAATCTTGGAACCAGATACTACTATTACGTCAATCAAACATGCGTTCATACCAATAATTAAACTTTAAATTAAGTACCATAACAAAATCTCAAAATGCTTACTGTACACATCATTAATTTCATAAAAATAAAGTTCAATCGTTAAGAGATTATAATTTTACCCTCAAAATCCTATTCTTTTCTTCTGGAGTAACACAATCCTCCCCCACATGCCGGCGTTCTTTGCACAAAGAGCAGAAAGTGAAAAAACACTCGGGGCATTGAGCATCATTGTCAACCTCCAAGCAGGCAGCATCACACCTCGGACAATATACCAGATCAGGCATTGTATCTAAGAGTTTCTGTAATGCAAATGATTCCCAGCGCTTATAGCAATCATCTCCCAGAAGGCTTTTCAAAACTGATGGTGGGAGTGGGCTGCGGCAAGTTGTATCAGGGCATGTCAGCTGGGTTAAACTCCCTTCTGTTACGTGAATTCTGCAGTGAGACTTCATACACATCAAGCAAAACAAATGGTGGCATGGGAGCTTGATGAAATTTCTGCCTGGTAGGGTTAAGAAATGAAGAGGGCCAAAGAGTCAAAAACTACTAGAAGGATTCAAGTATCAAAATTACGGAAAAGTGAAAAGGCACTATATTGAGCATGTTTCCTACTTTGTAGAGAATAAAAGGGAAGGCAGCTAAGTCACTACAGAACCCATCTGAGTAGTTGTACTACAGATCCTGAAACTCTGTTTTATGATAAAATTATTTTTTTCTCATTTGATTTCCTAATTTTATTTTAAAAAAATACTAGGGGATTGAAGTAATTATATTTCTTGCATTGTTGAGCTTATTGCCTCTAGTACATCATGTACAGAATGTAGGCAGTGATAGACTGATAGCAACTTGAAGAAAAAGGTAAATAAGTCAGCAAAATCAAACACAGCATCCTAATCAGATAACGTATAAGAAAATTACCAGTATTTTCACTAAGACAAATTTCACACTCATGGAAGCTTTTCATAAATATTTCATGAGACCTCCTCTCATTGTAACTTTGCATCAGAGGAATAGTAGAATCAACTAGAAGCCTTCTTGCAATAGCACGTTCATCTCCAACATCTGAAGTTTTATCTGGGACTAGTATTATGTTGTCATTCAAAGAAATGCAAGCCCATGAGGAGCTATTCAGCCAGTCCAGCCATCTATACACTACTTCTTGTCCTGACAGCTCAGTCCAAATCTCATCAAACATGGTACAGAGGTGTGAAACTTTGGGTTCATCCAACCACTTGGCTGAGATAGTAAAATAAGGAGCACTTGTACTGGGATATGAACATGGCAGCAAACATGTTAACACCACAGGTGGCAAATGCTTTAAGCTGCAAGCATAAAAGAGTTCACCACCATCTTGGCTCCCATCATTATCAGTTCCAACCATAGTTCCATTTGGATGAAGATTCAAGAACACCTTAGTACCATTAGGAATTGGATACCAAACAAAAATCTGAGGAAGAAGACATGAACATTACACTTTTGAAGGATGAGAGAGTTCGGATTAAGGATGACAAAGCTCTGGAACGAACCTGAAAAGAACGAAGACCAGCCTTATCCTCCAAGATCACCATGTCATTCCCATAAATGGCTTGCAGTGCCAGCACCTGAACATAACATAATAAACTATGACGTATTAGCGGCAACAGCAGCTCAAATAGCTGTCATGTCAAAACAATAGCTTCAAATTGACCAAACTAACTCTCCAGTCATGACTTAACTCTATCTTTCTCAGGTGGTAGACGCACAAATTCGCCATCCTAAATCTCCAGTTCAAACTAAACGCGACACTTCATCAATCTACAGTTTAACAGCAGCAAATGGCAATATCCCAATGTTACATAAGAGCAGCTCCATTGCAGACTCAGGCATATATGAATTTTAGTTTCAGACCACTAGGTACAACAATCACAGTATAACGCATCGTCACAAGTTAATCTCTGCAACTGCAGATATTTTTCACCCTAATCAGGACCCCACACATGCCATCCACTGATTTCCGGCGTGCGCACATCAAGGTTATTAAAACTACCTCGAGTTTGCTCGCACAAGAACATCCAGGCATCTGTGGCTCCTCCGCATGCCCACACATGACCTCAGGTGTTTTTGTAGAAAAGCCCTTTCAGTTTAGAAAATCAACCCGCAGTCCATCCATCAGAGAATGTACAGTACACTGTTCAGATATTTTACGTTTATGTCCATGATCTAAATTTTATTTTGATGTGAAGAAGAGAAAATTCGGATGTGAAGAAGAGAAAATTCGATCTTATCGTTTTTTCATAAAACCCCCCACAGACCATTTTGTCGATAACCTCTTTCTCTCTTCTTCCCTGCCCACTGCCGCCACCGCCGCCGCTGCACCTCACCCTGCCAGCATTCCTGGTCTCCGTTGCCTTGCCGAAGGGACTTCAAGTTTGGCCTTGTTTAGATTACAGAATTCACCCTCAAATTCCACTATGCAAAAAGAAGATTCCTCATCACATCAAAATGTCGACACATATATGGAGTACTAAATGTAGATGAAATAAAAAAACTAATTGCACAGTTTTGTTGTACTTTACGAGACGAACATTTAGAGCCTAATTAATCAAGATTTGGACAATTATTACAAAAAAAAAAACAAAAGTGCTACAGTGCTCGGGGTGGCACTGTGCCGAATCGGCCACCCCGAGTCGATGATCTAAACAAGGCCTTTACTTCACACGTATTGACATATGAGATTATTTTGTATATATTAATAATATTTATAAAGTCTTCCATGAGCTAATTCCTAAACAAAAGGTCTTGTCATGAGCTAGAGTTTCTGTTACAGCACTTTGATACCAGAGACTCAACTATCGTCTTTGCTCTAATTAGAAGATTATTACTTTAATATATGGGTGATAATCATCTATTACGCCAGGTTCCCAAGTGCCCAGGTCTAGCGTCATCAGTCCCTTCGCCAGGTCTTCGTTGGGCCCTTTGCAGGTGACGAGCATGTCCTTTACTGGGTCCGCCCCTGATCCTACCCTATTGATGTATTGCGAGAGTTGGCCAGGGCTACGGGGTGTAGAATTCAATCCTAGCGATAGTGATATTTATGGCATCTAACAGCAGAAGTTGGGAATGGTCAACTTGAGCGCCATCCATTTTTCAATTACTTTATTAAATATGTCGATGTCGATGATGGAGGGTTTAGTTGCACTCATCCTCAAGATATACCGGATGTTAGGCAGGATGGCCGTGCATCATACTTCCTCCATAGAAAATTTGAGCCATACAACAATGAGAATGATGCAAATAACAGCTGGAAGAAAATTGGAACCCCTAGATCGATCTTCCTGGATGCAACACTGTGAGGTTGCAAGGAGGTGTTTGCCCTGTATGCTAACATGGCGAGTGATAAAAGCTGTCAGGAAACTGATTGGTGACTACATCAGTATAATTTACAAAACACAGTGAAGGCAGAGGCAGAGATAGTGGTGTCGAAAATATTTATTGCACCACAGAACAGTCTGTGTGAATTAGCTGAGAAAGCTCAAATTGAATCTGAATGGGATGTTTTCACACATAAAGATTCAAGCGAGGAATGTGCCAAAGGTTTTAACCCTGAAATCTGTACTGGATTGATGAGCAGTGAGCTTGATCATATATCTCTGAAAGAGTGCTACAGTATCAGCTCGGAAGTCTATAATGCGTGTGGAAACTAGCAGAGCATCTCCCAAAAGAAATCATGAGTGAACACACAAAGAAGATATATGCAGCAAGTTGCAGGAAATTTCTTTTGCACCTCCTATTATAGAGAGTAATCCCATGGATGATAACAGCAACAGGATATTCCAGTGGAGGGTTCCAAAAAACAGATAGGTGGCACTGCAACTTGTATGAATGAAAACAGCGAGCTGGTTGCAAGAAAACAAGGGCCTCATCTGGCTGATATAAAACTGGAGCCTGCATAGAAGGTCATGAGATTGGCCCTTCTGAATCTCAAGCAAATTCTACTCATGCTGAAGGCTCAGTACCTTCTTTAGGAGTAAAAGATGAACTGACTGTGACTGTGAGTTACCTGGCTTATGTGAGAATGTTTCTTTGAATTCCATATGTAACTATATGCCAGCTTTAATCAATGTGTTACTTGATGTAAAAGTCTTCAAAGATGTCTGATGAAGTTTGTGTTCTTTGGTTTTAATTTGTTCCTGATTGTGCAAGAATCTTACTTTTTCGCGCTAAAAGAATGTTTTATTTAGTTTCATAGGTTTTTTTTTGAAACGTTTAGTTTCCTAGTTTTGTGAAGCAAGAAAATCATTGCTATAACTTTAGTCAAATAGTTTTGTTGTTATAAGTTTGCCTAAATAATCAAGGCAAGGCGCCTAAGGACGCCTAATGTTCTAGTAAACTCAAAGGCAAGTGGGGCGGGCGACAGGTTACCTCGTCCTCCTGGAGCTGGTTGTTGGTCTCCAACTGCTCCGTCGAGAGCGTGTCCTCCCCATGAGCCCTCGCGGCCATCGCCTCCAGCCGTGCGGCCGCCTCCTCCCGCGCCTCCCAGTATCCGTCCCCAGCCTCTGCCGGCGGCGGCGAGGACGATGATGAGGCTCCGCTCGACATTAGAGCATCCGGCGAATAGATTGGCCCCTCGCCGCCTCCCTTTCCGGAGAGAGAGAGATTGCCGCTTTTTCTTTGACGGGCGTTGCTCAGATGAAACAGGGTTAATAATTCTTTCTTGCTGTAGTAGTCCTCTTTTTTTGGCGAATGCTGTAGTCCTATCTGTTTCTATTTTCTTGGCTGTCGGTCCATTAAAAAAATTCCTTATTAGCAGCAGCAGCAGCAGCAGCAACAGCAACAACAACAACAACAACAACAACAACAACAACAACAACAACAACAACAACAACAACAACAACAATAATAATAATAATAATAATAATAATAATAATAATAATAATAATAATAATACAGTACTCCATTGATTCTAAATTATATAAGACCTTTTGGCTTTTCTAATATATACTAGCAGAAGTGCCCGTACGTTGCAATGGGAAAAAATATTATTAGACATTTACGGAGAACAAAGACATAAATAGTACATATTTATTCATATTTTACTCTTTCTATAAATTCTAATGATTTCTTTTATGATGCATGACACACATAATATTAAGTTAATAGTTGCAATAAAATAAAAATATCCTATATCCTATTAAATCTATATCGAATTAAAATTAAATACAAGGTTTATATATTGTATTGGTCTGTTCGCTAATCATCGGGGATTGAAAAATAGAGTTTTTCATATTGAATTAGATAACAAAGTGCTCAATATTTTAGTTTATGGTTTGATTACCTAGACCATCGGTCGATCCAAGTTCTAAAATAATAGGTTTTGTTTCTAATACGGAGAACGCGACCTAAAACATTTTGGAATTAATAATTGGTAGATGCGAGTTCTTACTCGTGTGAGCATGTATCATGAATCCAGTTCACATGCAAGACATGAAGGGCGGCGTGACCCAAATACATCTTGGAATCTTCTCAAGCATCTTAAAATATTATTAGTTCACCGTAAGTTGTGTTCTTAACTAAAACTATACTAAAAGTAAAAATATGTATATATTGTAGGGAAGGGTCAAGGCTCAAAGGACTATGATTATTTCTTTTTATTATTTGTTTTCTATATTTATTTATTGAAACATGATGAAAAACGGACAAAAAAAGGTAGAAAAAAAGTCATCTGGACAAAAAAACGACGGAGGCGCAGCCGGTTCCAGAAAAAAAATCAGCCAATCAACTTATGTGATATATATTTAGGATAAAAAGATCGTACATTGACTAATGCATGTGGATAATATTTGGGATAAAGAAAGAAAATCAGCCAGGTAGAAAATGGACCAATGGCCAATCGCTTCCATTGTTGGGTCAGGAAAAAAACAACCAAAAGTCAATCAGACAGGAGTTTTGCGGAAAAAAAATAAAGAAGGGTTTTCGCCTCACGGATCCGTATAGGACACGGGAGTGTATATGGGAAAAAGAGCACAAAAAAATAAAATAAAATAAAATAAAATAAAATACGTTCGTGGTTGAGTTTTTATTATTAAAGTTTTATTTAGAGTAGTCAGATCTGAGAAATCTATTTAGATTAGGATTCTTACTCCATATTCGTCTAGACGCGAGCTGTTCTAACTCGTACGTAAATAAAGAAAGCAGTGCAAAATAAAGAACGTAACTCTTATCCTTTTCTATTTATTATTAAGAGTTGTATTTAGAGTACTCAGGATTTGAGAAAACTATTTAGATTAGGATTCCCGCTCTGTATTAGTCTCGACGCGAGCTATTCTAACTTGTACGAGCACAAGTTATATATATAAGTCCGGATAAAAGAAACTCTCTATTGTTCGGTAGTTAGAGAAAGACGGGAAAAAAATGGATGGACAAAAAAACAGAGCCTGAAATTTTGCCTCTTTATTATTAGGTATAGATATACATAATTGTTGTAGATCTCTTCAAGATCTAAAGCTCTGTAGTTGACGCTTGTTTTATTTGAAATCATTTACGATCATCAAATTGTATTTGTTTTTATATTTTGAAATTCAAAATTTTCAGTTCAAATGAACACAAATGAAGAAATTATCAAAATTAAAGTTGTAGATCACAAAAAGACTGATTATGTTTTTAAAGAATTACCAAATTCATATTTTTCTAAATTAAAAAAAGAAATGTTTTTGAATTATAGCGATTTATCTATTATTTTTAGAAAACACATATATAATCAAAACCACCTTTGAAACCAAAACTAATACCTTCCTTATTTCATTGCCACGGTACTCATGATTTCCTTATTGGACACCATATAGTTCTGAAATAGAGAGAGATGTATGGGTCATTTTGGTGCCCACTTAACATTGTTAGTGAAGGAAATGAAGAGTAGTGCCAAATAGCTCAGTGCTAGATAAGAAACTTTGATTTTAGAAGTGCCTTAGAAGGAGGACCGATTTTTTAGTGCCAAATAGATAATTCTCTCAACGTTTATTATAGTTACATAGCAAGATAAAAGAAGTTTGATCAATTGGAATCCCAAAAATGTATTGGATTTGGAACACAATTATTAGCAGTGGCGGAGCTCATCAAATTGAACGCCTAGGGCCACTGTATAAGTACGAAACCATCCGCACCGAGATGTACAAATACACAACAAACTACACATAAATGCAAATTTATGTTATATTTAAATTTCAGGCCTAAATCAATAATATATAAACATGATGAAAACAATAATGCAGAAAAAAGTACTAATATAATATTATAGTAGTTCAAAACATATAGTTTTTTTTAAGATTGCTCATTAGATAAACCAATTCTACATCTTTATAATAAAAATAAGTATATATAATATATATATAACCCAATTTTATCAATTTGGATGATTCTGAAAAAAAATCAATTTGGACATATATAAAACGAAAAAAGGCTTATGACTAGCCAACCGCATGCATCGTTACCCCGCGCCCACCATCGGGCCTTCGGCGTTTTGGACGTTAAGCTCGTGTGTGTCCGCCTGCAGGCCACAGCGCCGTGCTGTCGCGCCCAACGGCAGTGCGGCGCCCCTGCGCAGCTGCCGGCTGCGGCGTTGCGCCAGGCACTGGTATTCGCCAGTGGCCTGCAGCCCACCGAGGCACCGAGCACGCGGAGCACCTGCGCAGGTGTGGCTGCGCGCCTGCGCTAGCCGCGGGTACCGACTGTCGAGAGGCTGGCTGGAGGGTTTGCCTCCAACCTCTGCCAACGGAGTGAGCAGCGCGAGGACGGAGGAGGCAGGAAAAGCCGAAGCGGACTGACGCAGTCATACACGATAGGAGACAAGAGAGAAGCAATTTGCAGGCCGTTGGGCGACAAAAAGACTGGGTTGGGTTCCTAGCTTCGGTGGTTTGTTGATGGCCGACTAGGGCCACTTCATCAAATCTGTAGCTGGGCCATGAAAAATTATACAGGGTGCATGGGTGGATTTGGGCCACGCCTGGGGCCGTGGCCCTAGTGGCCCTAGGCCCAAATCCGCTCCTGATTATTAGGGCCAGACTAGACATCGAACCATTTAAAGTCTTAGTTCATGGTTTGATTGGTCTAACTAATTAGACTGTCAGCTCAACAAGATTTAAATATAATAAGTCATGCAATGAAAACAACCCAGTGTGAATCATAAATCAAAGAGCAGGGTTAGAATCCCTACGCTACATCTTTTTACACTAATTTTTCTTAGTTTCCCTCTGTTCCTCTCCTTCACATTCGCAACAAAGATAGCCGCCCCGTTTGCTTTGGTTCAAATCCCCATTTCCGGTCTAGTCTAGTTCTAATAACTATGTTTTAGAAGTGGATGGTTTGCGTCTTTGGTTTCTAGTCTCTCATTTTAGAAGTGGATGGTTTATGTAATAGCCCAAAAATAGGCCTAGTAGGCCAAATTCGCGGAATAGGCCGTTTGTTACTGTAGCTCGGGGCAATGGGGCAGGTACTGTAGGCGGGAGTACACTACACACTCTGGGTACCCTAGCGTTCCGATACTGCAGCTCGGGCATTGTTCACCGGTTACTGTAGCATCGTGAAATACTGTGCGACCAGAAATTTAGTACCAAACCGTGAATCTTGAGGTTGTCCAACCAGCTTAAATACCAGGGCCAGGGACGCGTAGTAACCTTTGGTTAACCGTTTTGAGCGAAGCGAGGACGAAAGCTCAAGCGGATTGCTACGCAGCTGGGACCACTCCTCGGCAGAGTGGGCCTATGCCGTGTATGTCGGGACTGGATGTTACAATTTACGTCCTTGGTCCCTAGTCTCTCATTTTATACCGAGATTGAGTTTTTTTCTCTATCCTTTCTTTTTTATCTCCTTATCCTATTTCTACTAGATCCGACATTGTCTATGGTCAAATCTAATCCTCATCTCTACCTCTAGTAAGGTTAGCATCTGAGGGGTTGACTTGACGATCCTCTTAGCTTAGAAGGAAGACCAACCCGAGACTAGAGTCTAGTGGGTTGGACCATGAAGAAACAAGGTGTAATTATTGGTAAAGATGCAAAGCATCCCGGGTGAAGAGAGATGAGATTCGGGAACACAATTTGATGAATTAACATACAAAGGAGGCAATCAGGGTGGAGATGAAAGAATAATTGAACAATAAAAAGTAAATGATAACTTGTATACCTAATTTTAAAGAAGAAACTTCTATCCTTCAATTTTTCGCTAAAATATATTAGAATAGATAATATAAGTTACACTTTTCGTTTCAAAGCATGAACATGTCCGCTAATAAAAATAGAATAGCTAAGGAGCCATTGAACTAGGGATTGTCGTTTGAAAGAAAAATAACAAAGTTAATACAAGATATATATTATTTCAACTAAATCGTCGTGCTACTTGTAAATCATAGTAGGTCATTATCGAGTTGGATAATTAAATATTCATCCATATATCAGACGAAATCAAAGGGAAACATGTGATATGAAAATCAAATTTAGGGTGTGTTTAGTTCTCATTTCACCCAAAAATTTTTGGGTTTTGGTTCATCATTTTGCAAAATGAAACTAAACATCATGCAAATTTTTTAGTAAAAAGGTATCCATTCTCCATTTTAAATTTTAGCCTCAAGAGGAAAAAAAAGTCAAAAAGCTAAAAAGTCCTCACCCGCCCCATGAAAAATTTGACATTTTGGATGAAACTAAACACACCCATAAAAATTTTGGCATTTTGCATTTCATCGTTTCAAAGGCATAGCCTTAGAATGAGACGGATAAATCACAAGAGTAGAGAACCAAGTGTGGTAGAAAAATTTGCTCGCTAAAAACTGGAACCTTAGCTGATAGCTGACCAAAGAATAGGATAACATTAACCTCTGTTTTGGATTATTACGAGGATCCTCTAAACTGTTCAGCATGGGCTAATGACACTCAAATCACTTCCTTCCTTCCTGGGTTCTTCTTCCTGTCCGCGTCAAGGTCGCCGCCGCTTGTCCATCACCACTTCCCCTGATCCCCTCCTTCCCATCCACCCTATCTATCCTGGCCGCTGGTCCTTCCTCCCTTCCTCTCTATCCCGCACGCCGACCGGGAGCCGCGCCGTCGACTTCTTCCCTCTCGCCCTTTCCTCGCGGCGGCGGCGCCACCACCGAGCCGGCTGCAATTCGCCGTGGCACGCCTGGCTCGCGGGGACGCAGTTGCACGCCTCAGGGGAGACCCCTCTCCCTCACGCGAAGGTTCCCGGACATCCCGGCTAAGGTCGGTCATCGCTGCTGCCGGAGCTGCTCATGTTGGACCCGAGATCCGAAATCTACCCCACCATACAGTATCGCCCTATCCAGCCCTCCGACCTAGAAGCTCTTGAGAAGATTCATCTTGCTCTCTTTCCAATAAGGTAGCTACTGGAAACGGATGCTACTCTTTCTAGCTTGTTATACTTGCTTTACCGTTATATAATACATCGCTTACTTACTCTTACCGTTCATTGGATGCTATAATTCTTCTTCATTTTGTTTAGGTACGAGAGGGAGTTCTTCTTGAACGTTGTCAGTGGCAATGGTATTGTTTCCTGGGGCGCCGTGGACACCAGCAGATCAGATGATCGCAGGGATGAGATAATAGGTTTTGTAACCACGAGGATGATTGCGGCAAAAGATAGCGAGGTATTACCTTACAGGAGGTCCTGATTATGGTATATCTAAATGGCCAGCTTGATGGAGCTAATGGTTTTTATATGCAGATTGAGGACCTGTTTAGGTATAACAGTTCACGCAAAGATCTAACACTTGTGTATATATTGACGCTGGGTGTGGTGGATGGCTACAGAAACCTCGGGATAGGTTAGTTACATTGTCTTCTTGTCTTACTTTTATTGTTTGCCTTGTGAATTGATGTGGTTCATCCTTATGATAATTCTAACTTGCAGCATCATCACTGGTTCGAGAAGTGGTTAAATATGCAGCAAGCATATCAAATTGCAGAGGTGTTTATTTACATGTCATTTCATACAACCAGCCTGCTATCAGCTTCTATAAGAAGATGCTATTTAAGCTAGTCAGAAGGCTTCCAATGTTTTACTACATAAGAGGACAACATTATGACTCATACTTGTTTGTGTACTATGTGAATGGTGGTCGTTCGCCTTGCTCACCACTGTAAGTATTTCCTTTTGCTTTGTGCGAGGATCATACAGTTCCATATTCAGTAATTGTCCAATGTTTCACTGTGTTTTATTTCCTGTCTGTGAAGCTCAATTCCAGGATAATATGTGAACTCACACACGTATTTTCTGCAGTCAATTGCTTGAACCCTCCAGTGTGCTTGATTTTCTAGTTAGGTTTAGGACTGTTAATGTTTTGATCTGATCTTGGCAATTATCTACAGACCTGAACCTGCCACATGGATGTTCACCTCTTCTAAGGATTTGTCTTTGTGAGATCAAATGTATTAGGTCCTTCCATTTTGCATGTTGCCCATGCTTCATATATATACTCTCTGTCCCAAAATAAATCAACTTCTAAAGTTGTCCTAAGTCAAACATTTTTAGGTTTGACTGAATTTATTAAAAAGAGCACCAGTGTTTATGACACCAAATTTTTATTATTAGATACATCATGAAATACATTTTCATAATATACTTGTTTGATGCCATACATGTTAGTGTTCTTTTCTATAAAGTTAAATAGTTTGACTCAGGACAACTCTAGAAGTTGATTTATTTTAGGATGAAGGGAGTATTAGGTTCTTTCATTTCTCAGTTGCATTTTTAGATTTACTCTGCACATTTTTCTGAAAGGGGCTACTGTAATACTGAATTTCGAAGGACTTAACTTTTGATCGTATAGACATTAGACAAATGAGATTCATCAAGCTCTTTGCCCATAGAAAGCTAAATCTAATCTGGATAGCAAATATATAAATCTTGAACCCTAATGTATCAATCAAGTTCCAACCTATAAGCTAAGGAAGCCTTCTTTGCTTGTATTGTTGATGATTACCTCCTTATGCATCATTTGTGTTCTTGGGTGTGCCTTTATTTATCGAAAGGGCAAGCAGTCTTGGTAACCTTCTGTTAGTACTTCCATAAAGCATCTTAAATGGACGACAGGAGCATGAACTAGGTTTCAGTAAAGTGTTTCATGACGTGCAAGATTACAGCTTAAACTATTTTACTATGCTGTTAATACAAATGCCAAGATGCTTCCAGTTCCCTCTCAAATTGTAGCAAGTTATGCCTTATAATACTATAATTGTGCTCAGCTCCCTTTCAAAAGAATAATTGTGCTTACCGAGAGTTGTGAACTGACAACACTGTTCGGTACTTGATTGCTCAAAGAGGCATCACACAATCACCTTGATGTCACGGTGTGAGCATAACTTACTTAAGTTCTCATCATTCATACTGGGGATAACTAACTGTTTGACATAAAACAAAATCATCAGCTGGCAGGTCCGCAGGTATTTATCAAAAATACTTATGAGAAAGATCAAGTAAGGCTTCAGTTAGGTGGGCAGCAACACTCTTTGATGTTACGGGTTGCAGCTTAAACTACTATTTAATAAATGGACCTATTTAATTTAATTTCTTTTAGATATTCAGGGCTCTTATATTTTTTTTTGAAAGTTGTGTTTTAGGGTTTATGTGAGGATAAGGCTTGCAAAGTTTGTTGTCTGGACATGAAAGAAGAACATTGATTTCATTGCAGAGCAACTTCAATAACCTCTTTATATCCTTTGCTATTGATAGAAATAGAGATTTTTGGTGAAAAATGCCCTCCAACAGCTTCTTTTAATTAGATATCCAACTATTGCCATCCTCTATTCCTCCACAAGATATAGAGAAGCTGTTGGAGGGTGGATAGATATAGAGCGATTTTTATTCAAATGGCTCTCCAAATGAGGACTTATAGAGGGTGAGTTTAAGAGCAACTCCAAGAGACTCTCCATATCCTTCCGAATTACTAGGAATAGAGATTTGGGTGAAAAAAAATACCCTCCAACAACTTCTTTAAATGGTTATCCAAATATAGCCATCTTGTATTCCGGCTTTCTCACTAGCCAAAGATAGAAAACGAGAGTGACTCTCTAGAGTGCAAATAAGAAAATAGAAAAACTGTTGGAGAGTGAAAAGATATAGAAAACGATTTTTGTGCAAATGACTCTTTATATCTTTTCTAATTTATAGGAATAGAGATTTTGCTGGAAAAAAACCCCCTCCAACAGCCTCTTCAATTGGATATCCAAATATAGATATCCTCTATTCCGGATCCATCGCTAGCCACAGACGGAGAGTGAGGATGGCTATCTAGACTGCGCACAAGATATAAAAAAGCTGTTGGAGAATATAAAGATATAGAAATTAATTATTGCTCAAATGACTCTCCAAATGATGATTTAGAGAGTAGATTTTAGAAAGGCTCTTGGAGGCCATCTGGTTTAATAACACCAGCCGGATAAGACTTGCCATAATAGACATTCTAGAATTTGTGATCGGAACGGCTAAACTCTAAATCTAGATCCAAATGGTATGAATTTATATTTCTAGGTTCTAGTATTGTGAAACCATCTCATGTTCCTAGGAAGATTATCGTGGTGTTAAATGATAATGCTGTGAATAACACATGGCAATCTTGTGCAGGGAGATTGTAACTTCATTTGTTGTTGACTTCAGGGCTTTCGTGAAGATGCTGGTTGCCAAGTTCTGGAGCAAAGAGGACCATTGCAATCCGAGGTGGGCCAGATGTCAGGAATCAAACCTCCTCTTGGCAACACAAAGTAATAAACGGATGATCAGCGGTGATAATACCAGATGCCATGTCTAATTTTAGTTGTGATGACATTTTCTCGTGTTTTTCTTTTCTTTTCTTTTTCTCTTGGAGGAGTTTATTGAAACAATCGCTGCCTTTGTACACTTCTGATACGGGTACATAAGTTCTCAAATAGTTATAGTCACAATCATTGTAAAGAAGAGGGAAACGAGAAATTAAACTGCCACCCACTTCTGGTAACGTTGGGAGTACTACTGTGCGATGTTGAAATGATTGTGTTGAATGAACTGAGGCTAATCTTTTTGGCTTGTACAAAGGCGGCAGTACGTGTTACAACTACTTGTGAAGTTTATTTTGATCGATTGGTATGAATACTTAACTTAGGACCTGTTTAGTTCCCAAAATTTTTCAAGGGCCTGTTTAGTTCCCAAAAATTTTTAAGATTTCCCGTCACATCGAATGTTTAGACGTATGCATTAAACATTAAATATAAATAAAAATGAAACTAATTACATAGTTTAGACGAAATTTACGAAACGAATCTTTTAAGTCTAATTAGATTATGATTGAACACTAATTATTAAATAACAACGAAAATGCTACGGTATCATTTTTCAAAAAAAATCGTGGACTAAACAAGACCTCAGTATTGGACTAGAGACAAAGGCCCGAAGTGGAAGATGAAAGCTGAAGAGAAAGGGGTCGTTCGGCTGGAATTATAAGCCGACTGAAAAGCACTGTTGGCTGATTTTTTATGAGAGAAAAATACTGTTCCGACTGAAAAAACAAGCCGAATAAGACGGATTATAAGCCAGATGAACATGGCCAAAGATGAAAGCTGAAGAGAAATATCTATAACCTGTTGGATCGGAGGCGTTAATGCATGTTAGAAATTACTTCGACAATAAGCAACCGCACCTTTTACCCTCTGGCCTGGTTTAGATATCCAAATTCACCTTAAATTCTACTATACAAAAAGAAGATTTTTCATCACATTAAAATATCGGCATATATATGGAGTACTAAATGTAGATGAAATTAAAAACTAATTGCACAGTTTTGTTGTAATTTACGAGACGAATATTTAAAGCCTAATTAATCCATGTTTGACAATTATTACCAACTAAAAACAAAATTGCTACAGTATTCAACAGTGATTCGAGCCCCGAATCGGGCATCTAAACGAGGCCTCTTACGCCGAATTTACTACACGATCTGTCAAATTTCTGCGCGCATGGCCGAATGCCCCAACTTGTTCAACAAGCTTGTTTATGTACTATGTATGTGAGACCTAGGGGGTGTTTATATGCATTTTTTTTTAGAATTTAGCTACTGTAGCACTTCGTTTGTATTTGACAATTAGTGTCCAATCATGAACTAATTAGGCTCAAAAGATTCGTCTCGTGATTTACAATTAAATTATGCAATTAGTTATTTTTTATCTATATTTAATGTTTCATGCATGTGTCCAAAGATTCGATGTGGTAGAGAGAGGTGTAAAAATTTGGAATTTGGGATGCATCTAAACAAGGCCTCAGTAGTTGGCAACAAACTTGAGGAATACTCCATGGCCAGCTAACAATTACTTCCTCCATTCCAAATTACAAGACGTTTACCTTTTCAAGATTCATGTATTTCGCTATGTACCTAGATGTATATTATGTCTAGATACATAGTAAAACTTATAAATCTAGAAATGCTAGAACGTCTTATAATTTGGGATGGAGGAAGTACACAATATCAACAATTTATATTTTCAAATATATTAATATTTATAATCTAGTAATACTTATTAGTTATTATGTAACATAAATATTAGTACATTTTGACATATATTTGGTTAAAATTTAGATTGTTTGACATATCAAGAAACAAGAATTTTATTTTTCTTGAGGCGGATGAACTGAAAGATACGAATGTTACCCCGGTCCCTTCAGGCCAAAGTATTTGTAGTACTACATAGAGAAATCCAAGTGTAACTCTTTATAACCACGCAAAGTTGCATATATTGGCGATCCGTCTGGGGTACGCCCAAACCAAACCCAAAAACCTTGGACACCGACGCGGTTAGCCGAAACAGGTTCGGCGCAACTGACCGCTGCGCTAGGCCGCGGCCGTGTGTGCCTGCGACCCTGCCTCACAAGCGCACGGGCGCATCACGAAAAAACAGCCGAAAACCTAGCGATTCGTGAAGCGCGGCTGCGGCTGCGGCTGCGGCTGCGGCGCACCACCTCCCCGCCCGTCTATCCGTCGTGCGGCAGCGGCGCCTCCCCACGTCAAACCCGTCCGCAAGGCAGGCCCTGCCCACAGCATCGCGTTGCGTGCGGTGCCGGGTGCCGCCTCCCGATTCCCGAACGAACGAATCGCACCGCGGAAAGGGAGTCCCTCCCAGCGGGCTCGCCATAAATCGTAGGCCGCGGGCCGCTTCGTTTCCGCTGCTTGCGCCGGAGAGTAACTTCCAAAATTCCAGTTCCGGAAGAGTTGGTTCTCGGATCGAGGCGCCGGGAGCCATGCGCACCAAGCACCTCATCCCTAACAACGCCGCCGGACTCACCTACGCGGCGCGCGACTACTCCGCCCGCGAGGATTACGGCGGGGGCGACGGAGGCGGCGACGGCGGCGGCGGCAGCGACCCGTTCGAGGGGTTTCCCGACGCGATGCTCGGGCTGATCGTGTCCAAGCTGCCCTTCCGGTCCGCGGTCGCGGCCTCGGCCATCTCGCGCCGGTGGTGCGGCGCTGTCGCCGCTGCGCCCGCGCTGGACCTCGACTTCGCCGCGGCGTTCCCCGCCCCTCCGCGCCGCAGGGCGGCGTTCGCGGCCGCCGTCACCGCCGCGCTCGGGCCGTGCTCCGCTCCGCCGCACCCGCACCCGCTCCACCGCCTCCGCCTCGCGCTCGACGGCCTCTTCGACCAGGCGTTCGCCGCCTCCGCGGCCGACCACCTCGCCTCGTGGCTCGCCGCGGCCGCGGCGCGCGGCGTCGAACGGTTAGAGCTCCGTCTCCCGCGCTCTCGCCTCGCCGTCCTCCCGCCCTCCCTCCTGGCCTGCACTAGCCTCACGTCGCTGACACTTCGCCTCGACCACTACGCACTTCCGCTCCCTTCGTTCACCACATTCGCCCGCCTATCCCGCCTCCACCTCGCTTGTGTTTCCCTCAATGCGGACGATGACTTCTTCGGAGACCTCTTGGCGCACTGCACGGAGCTCCGCTACCTGATCCTTGAACAATGCCGCATCGGTGCTCTCCGCCTTACGGGTCCGTCGCGGCTTTGCTCGCTCGCGATCACGGACTGTTCTTGGACGCAGGAGTCGGCTCTTGCTGTTTTTGAGATGCCGGAGCTGCGCATACTCCACTACTCCGGTGCAATAGCAGCTAGGCACATTATTGATGGGGACGTTTCTTTGGACGACGTCCTCCTTGCCATCGAGAAGCCATTGGTCAAGCCCCGGGAGGCTGCTCTCAGAGAGCTTATCACTTTGGTTGGCAATGCACGAAGACTTGTTCTGTCACCCTGGTGCATTGAGGTATATATCTATCTCAAATTCTCTTTGATAGGTAGAGTATTTAGTGATCGATGAATCTAATTACCAAACTGAAAAAAAAAACTCGAAGCAATTTGCACGTCCAGAGGAATGGTCGAAGTTGCAGTTAGACAAGGTAAGGCGGTTGACTTGCATAATTGAGAGGAGGGAAGAAGGTGCATTATCCATTGCGCCATTGCTATCAAGTTGCCGAAATGTGGAAGAGCTCTGCGTGTCCGTTGTGGTGAGATGAGCTTCCTTGTTTTGTTAGTTCAGTGCTATGTTATTTCTGCTAGATTGTAATGATAATAAACCGATGATGTTCTGTTGCTGCAGCCATCGCAGGGCAAATGGAGGCGCAACAGTGACGATGGAGAATGTCATGGTGTGCTGGGTGGTAAGAGGGTGTCGGTGAAGCATCTAAGGGTTGTTAGGATGAAATACATTGATGAGAGCAAAAGTGGATTTGAACTGGTAAAGGTCCTGCTCAAGAACGCCCCTGCACTGGAGACGATGACAATTGTTCCTTCCATGGATGGCCTTGAGCAGGCCAAGTTTAGGCGTAGGGTGTTGAAGCTGAGGAAGTCCTCTCAAAATGCTAGCATCCAGTTTTGCACAGCTGGATGATATGATGTTTATGAGTAGGTCCATTAGCAAAGCTCAATGTTGCAGCTCTGTTCGCTTGTCTTATAAGCCATACTTTTTCAGCCAACGAATAATGTTTTTCTCTCACAATAAATCAGCGAACAGTACTTTCAGCCATAGCTTTTCAGCCAAGTAAGAACTGTTCATGAGGGTCTTCCTTTTTCGTCTAGTTACTTTTAGCCTGTGTATAGCTGCTAATTATTGATGAATTTCTTACACAATTAATGGAACCATTGCCAATATTCATTTAGCTTAAGTCATCAGTTTTCAGCTCTTTGGTGAAGTATCTTTTAACTTGAACAGGAAGTCTATATTTGTTGGATGTTTACCTTTCAAGTATTTTGTAGGATGTCAATCAGCAAATCTTCTCTGACAATCATGAAAAAATAGGGTGACAATTCCCTAGAAAGCAAAACAAACGGGGCCCATGTACACTTTGTGGCCCATGCAGGCCAACAAACGGGCTTGCTATAGGCTATGTACAAACCTAACCGTCTTGTTGTGAACTAATTGGTGGAGAAGCAGACAATGTAAGCCACCTCCAACCATCATACTGCTCTATATCTAAGAGGAGTAGAGGACCTAAAGGATGTTGTTTGGCTTTGACTTGGTCTAATTGATCATGACAGAATGAGTAGAGGACCTAAAGGATGTTGTTTGGCTTTGACTTGGTCTAATTGATCATGACAGAATGATATGTAGGCTTTATAAGAAATTTTGCTCCTTAAAATTAGTTAGTTCCCCAGAACTGCATCATGTCTAGATATGGGCGTTTTGCAGCCAATTCAGCTTATCCTTTTGTGTTTTACACCATGGTTGGGCTTTCATCTGTAATCCAAAACGAATTCTCCTAGAAATTCAATGGTTTCAGTAATCTCCCTGATTGACTGGGTATTTTGATCTCTCCCTTTTCTGGAATCTGGATGAATAGAATTTGAAGACATTTTTCATGACAAGGCCATTTGAGAATCACCTATATCCTTTTTTTTATTTACACCTCCGGTTTTATCTTGTAGTCAAGAATATGGGAGCTAGGGAGTAGGGACAAAACTTCTAAATCCATTTGTTTCATATTATTAAGCCACGGACATTTATTGGACAAGGGGCCATCCAAATCCCTCGTCTTGCTCCGGAGGTGAAAATGAAACATCTATTTAACAACCATACCTTGTATATGTAATGCCATGACTTGTATATATATATGTAGGCCCCGTTTGGCAGAGCTCCTTCTCTGCTGAATCTAGCAGGAGCTCTGCCAAACAGTTTTTCAGAGAGAAGTGATTCTCCGTTGATTTCGTGAAGTGATTCTCTGAAATGAACTAGAAGGCCGAGAGCTGAAAAAAGTAGCTTCTCTTGATTCTGTGAAGTCATTCTCCATCATGATTTTCAAGAGTTTATGCTAAAATTAAAGAGAATCACTTTCAGCCACAGAATCACTTCTCTCAGAGAATCAGCTTCCATAGAGAATCAGAATCAGATGGAGCTCAACCAAAAAGGCATGTAATGAGCACTAGGTTTTTGTTTAGGTTTTTATCTTGTCATCCTTAGTCCTTGTTTGGTCTTGTCGTTTAGATGCAACATGTTAATTAGAAGGATCTAGTGATGGCAAACTTGTCAATACACTATGTGATCCATAGTTTTTCTCCTTATGTGTGACACTTTCTGTGTCTTTGATATGCATTTAGTCAAAAGCTTAGCTTAAATTATAGAGGCTTTTCTTGCAGCCAGTGTCATATGATGTCATGAGTCTAGATTGTCATTCAAATATTATTTTATTAGTTGCTACCAAATTTTTATCCTCAAGAGTTAATTTGAAACTCTCCTTTTATTTATAACTCTTATTTTGTGCTTTATTGCATTTTTTAATCACTATAAGTGGTCATTTAAGTCTACACCATGAGCGGTAGAACTTGAAAAGAGATCTAGGTGGGGCCAACAGTGTTTACTACAAAGGGATTTCGAAGACCATGAACATTATAGCTAATTTTGGTTTGCACTAACTTCCTCTATCACTCGAGATGTTGAATTTTCTTATCAAAGATTTATGTGTACTAGTATTTTTATTAAAAAAATATAGAGTGCTCACAATTATAATATCTATAGGTGTTTCATAACATTTCAACTAAATGTATAAGTTTATCTAAAGTGGCAGTTATATAAATTATTGTCTTGTATATATAAAACTAATGGAAACAATAATTTAGGAAAAGGATGGTTTTTTAAATTCCTCAAACAATTGCTACTATATCTTCATTTGTGACTTTAGGCTCATGCATTGTGTTTCTGACTGTCGGCTTATGCTCAAGCATTGTCTAATGATCTAGATAAATGACCTTGTGTAGTTTTTCTACTGTCTTCTTATAGCTTCTTTGGCAGGGCTTCGGCTTCTCAAAAAAAGAAAACCCGCATTTTAGTGGCTTTCTAGCCCCAAAACGACTTTAGCTTTACCCGTTTTGGTTTTTGCCTTGGTTTTAACTTCAGAAGTCGTTCCCATGTGTGCTTGTTTAGTAGGGCTTTTAATTATCAAGCCGGGAGAGAAGTCCCAACAAAAGCCCTGCCAAAGAGGACATTAAATAATCTGCCTTGATTTCATTGAGCTCTTCTTTGCACCTCAGTTGGCCATGGGCCTGGGATTTCTCAGCAAGGCCCATTAGGATTTAGGAGGACAAGCTAGATATAACAGATCTGATATCTCCCAAGGTCCCAACCGCAATCAAAGGAGGAACCAAGTGCCCTTTCCCTTTGCAAACTAGAATATGTATAGGGGTTATTTAGTTGCCTGCATTAGTCTATATTTAGGTTTATACATTGCAGTTTGTCTATGTTTGATCATCTACAGTGTTCAAAACAGGTCCAGGTTGGGGCATATTAGACAATATAGATTTGCACAACCCGATAGGGACACACAAATGAAATATTCTCACATGCCCTATCTCTGCTAGAAACATGTAACTTCTACTAGAATATTGAAGTGACTATATGAAATATAATGCAAGCTATCAAATACAATTTTATCGAACTTTGCTTATATGTGCAGAACAAACAAACACTTTGCATATTTATGTTGATTTGGATTGTCCTGCATAAAGTATAATAAAATTAAAGTTAATGCAAGCAACCAACAGTCACACCGAAAGGAAAACTAGGCTGCTACAGATGGAACCATTTGTGATACATGAATAAGAAAACGGAAATGACAGAACGCGAGCGTACGTCCCGTCTGGACACCGTGGGCCCAGGCCTGCAGACCAGCCGGTCTAATAAACCTCGTCCTTCCCCTTTCGCTGCTCCTGCCACCCGCCTCGCGCTGCTCCTGCTTCTCCTCCGCCTCCCGCGCCCCCTTACTTTGCTCCTGCCGCTCGCCCCGCATTGCTTGTGCTCCTCCTCCACTGCCCACCCTGCTGTTCCGCGTGCTCGCGCCCGTTGCTCCTGCTCCGTGCGCTCGTCTCACTACTCCGCCGCCCGCGCCCACTGTGCCTGCTCCGCCACCCACCCAGCCCGACGACGTCGACAAGCGCCGCCAACGCAAGGAGAAGTGTCAGGCCCTGACACGGAAGCCCTCCGTCCTCGTCTGCTTCTACGGCTGTGGCGCCCCGATGCAGACGACGGAGGAGGCCGCACCAGGATATGATGCTATTGCAAGCTCACATTTCAAATGTTTCAGATGTTTTAGAGGTATGTTGTATGTGTTTTATACGGATATTGTAAAAGTAAATCGGGATATTGCATATGTTGTAATAGGTGTACACATATGTTGCAAGAGGTCGTCTCCAATGTTTCATCTGTTTTTCAGACGTATGTTGCAAGCGCGTTTATTTTGGATGTTGTATATGTTTTCACATATATTGCAAGTGTTTTATCTGGATGTTGTGTATGTTTGCAATGGCTTGCAAGTGTTTTTGTAAGTGTTTCAGACACATGTTGCAAGTGTTTCATCTGTTTTTTTATATGTTACAAGTGTTGCATTAAAATATTTTAAAAGTAGATTGGATGTTGCACATAAGATACATGTGGAAAGTAGGAGGGGATGCGAGCGGTCGCCGCAGTCACGCGGCACGTGCCCCCGCGTGGCCGCGAGACGTAGGCGCGAGCGAGCAACGTCTGGCCGACGTGGGCCCATGCAGTCGCGGGTATCCATTGGAATGTCCGGGTGCTAGCAGTGCCGATAAGAAAAATACGGATTAAAGCCCATCCACAAGATGCGGATAAAAGTATTTAAACATTTCTTATTTTCGTTAGGTTCAAGTCTAACGATAATAATATTCTACTACTAAGAACCATTTATTTTCAAACTAGTCCATTTACTAAATACACTTTTTTTTGTCATACATCAAGTCGAGTACTTAAACTTAGGTGGACAAGTTCACAAAAAAACAACTAGTTGAGTTATAATGATATTTTATCTGCTAGTATTTATATTATAATACTCCCTTTGTCTCTGAATAGATAAATTTCTAGAGTTGTCTTAAGTCAAATTTTTAGACTTTGACCGAATTTCTAGAAAAAAAATGTCATTAGATATACCATAGAAGATATTTTCATAATGTGTTCATTTTATGTCATATATATTGTTACTCTTTTCTATAAAGTTAGTTAAATCTAAGATAGTTTGACTTGCATGGATTATAGGAATTGATTTATTTGGGGACGGAAGGAGCAAGTCACTGTTCAAAATGTTTCGGCAATTCTTTCGTGCGTGGAATGATGCAATAGAATTTTGAATCAGCGTTTTGATCTTTGATTATCCTTTAGTAGTAATAATATCGATGTAGGGTTCAATTGGTAAGAGTAGTAATAATAGAATTTTGATTCAGGGTTTGTTCTTCGGTTATCATGTTCAGGTGGTAAGAGTGGCCCGGGGTGGTAGTAGCCCGTTGTTTCCATGCTGAGTAATAAATAAGTAAATAACTACAACCTCTGATTGCATTTTTTTACCTTGTTTGAATACACTCATATCTATCTCAATCTATATGTATTAAGATGGATTAAGGTTGAAAATTAACTAATTTCCACTTTAATCAAGATTAATGTAAACACGAGTGTATCCAATCAGAGTCTTTGTTATAGTGTTTTCTTTATCTGTGCTTTTGTGACCCCGAGTCCGGGAAAAAAAACAGTGAATCCCGAATCATAAGTCGTGACAAACAGGATTGTTGTCATGTAGTGTGAGTTCTGAAATCAACTTCCCATTCCCATATAACAGGAAAACGTAGTAGTTCATACCAACGTGAATGTGGTCGCAAGGTCGCACTGATAAGCTATCTTTATTCTGATAAGAAACGGAAAATCGTGATGTTCACGCGAGGCAGTATCATTGTCCTGTTACGGCTGTGTTTACTTCCTAAATTTGGAGTGCCAAAATTTACTGTAGTGACATTATAGCATTTCGTTTGTATTTGGTAATAATCGTCCAACCGTTGACTAATTAGGCTCAAAACGTTCGTCTCGCAAAGTACAACCAAACTGTACAATTAGTTTTTGATTTTATTTACATTTAATACTCCATACATGTATCACAAGTTTGATGTGACGAGAGATCTTTTTTTTTTGCATAGTGCACTTTTCAATGGAACTAAACGCAGCCTAGGACAAGTTGTCTCGTGCTCGAGTTAAGCGTTCTGTTTTCTTCTTCCCTTCTCTTCGTCCCTGTTGAAGAGAGTAGTGTAGGTGGATGCTCTGCAAACCGAAAAGCGAAAAAGTTATTGCATTGCCACCCTGCAAATTGTTTTTAGCAGAGCAGACGTCTGTCAGAAATTCAGAAGAAACCAAACACCGAGGAATAAATACACATACATACATACCATGCCTTGATAATCTGAATCTATTGTATATTTACCTGGCACTCTTGTTCTTGCTGGGTGTGTTTAGTTCCGCGAAAAGGTGTAAAAAAAATACTGTAGCACGTTTTGGCTTTATTTGGTAAATAGTGTCCAATCGTTGACTAATTAGGTTCAAAACGTTCGTCTCGCAAAGTACAACCAAGCTGTACAATTAGTTTTTGATTTCATCTACATTTAGTACTCCATGCATGTATCGCAAGTTTGATGTGACGGGGAATCTTTTGTTTGCACAGTGATTTTTTTGAGGAACTGAACACAGCCGCTGTTTTCTTCATTCTTCCAAATTTGCGTGTTCTTCTCACGAACGAGAACACGTATTTCCAATTTTGCGTGCTACGTGTGTTTCATGTCTGTTTGTTTGCGCTGATATTCAATGCCTCAACTGCTAGCAAGATCAGATAAGACTGTGTACCCTCCATCTCACTGGCATGCTCGTCATTGCTTTAAAAAAAAACAAATGATCACTTCATATATTGCGTTGGGTATCCTACAGCCATTTCTTGTTGGCGATGGCCCCCCTTGTGCCAGCTAAACTCATGTGGAGATGGGAGGACGTCGATGTCGCGATGCCCCAACTTATGAGCCCTGCACCGTCGACGTCGAGCCCCTGTTGCCGTTGCCGATGGATTGCAGTCCAACGACCCGAGCAATTGATCGATAAGTCGGTGATTTGGACTGGAACCGTCGCCGTCGGCCGTCCTAATTTGGTTATCGCGTCGAGTTGAAAGCAATTGTGCCCAACTGCCCCCTGCCAGCAAAGGGAACACATGATGCATGCCATAGGCTCTGTTCGCTTATGCTGAAAAAATAAATTAAAATATTGTTCTGGCTGATTTGTGTGAAAGAAAAATATTATTTTAACTAAAAAAATAAGTTGAAAAAAGTATGGATTATAAGTCGGCTGAACAGGCCCATAACCCTATCCGGCGACAGCTGTGCCGGTGACGTGCGTGCGCTAGTTGTCGCCGATTTGCCTGACTGCCCTGAGGCCCGGCTGGGGAAGAACGACGAGCCTCTCTCTTCCTTCCCATCCACACGCCGACCGTGCAGCCGACTGTGAGAGAAAGCGACCACGTCATGGGAGGAGGGCGTCACCGCGCGCACGGCGCACGCTCCACTCCAGATCAGCAAGCAATACCAACGGAGACAGGCATAACCGGAACCGGCAACTTGCGTGTAATACGCCTCAAGCCACATTTTTCGTGCAGGGGACCAAAAAAATAGACGATCGAGACAAATCGTGGCCTCTCCGGGGAAGTTGGGCGCGTCGCTTGCGGCTTGCGGGTCCTCGGCGCCTATCTGGCTATCTGCATTCTGCACTGCCCCTTGTGAGCAGTGACCTACTGACCTATGTCACCAATCCCGCCTCCCAACTGTATTTTCATTCCACATTAAATTCCTCTTTTTCTCCCCTTCACCGTTACATCAACGAAGTACTCCATGAAACTTTGGCCTTGCCTTGTTTAGTTCCCCAACTTTGGGACTAAATTTCACTATGAAAAAGAAGATTTCTCATCATATCAAAATGCCGACACATGTATGGAGTACTAAATGTAGATGAAATCAAAAACTAATTGTATAGTTTTGTTGTACTTTGTGAGACAAACATTTTGAGCCTAATTAATCAATGTTTGGATAATTATTATCAAATAAAAACAAAATGCTACAGTGTACTTCAGTATTTTGGTCATCCCCAAATTGGGAAACTAAACAAGGCCCTTGTCTAGTTTCCTTCCAAATTTCAAATTTTTACACTCTCTCCATCACATCAAATCTTTAGACGCATGCATGAAGCACTAAATGTAGGTAAAAAAATAACTAATTGCACAGTTTGTCTGTAATTTACGAGACAAATCTTTCAAGCCTAATTAGTCTATGATTGGACACTAATTGCTAAATACAAACGAAAGTGCTACAATAACAAAAATTCAAAAAACTTGCCATCTAAACGAGGCCTTTAGCAAGTCGACTCTTACAATGTCAAATCAATTTTGCACTGCCCTGCTTCGCGGATACTCCTTCCAGTCCCGAAATACAAGATGTCCTAATTAATTTGATGGCAAATTATTGGTGACACAAAAGATACGTCAGCCCTGTTCATCCGGTTTATAATCTGTCTTTTTCAGCTTGTTTTTTCAGTCGAAACAATATTTTTCTCTCACAACAAATCAGCCAACAGTGTTTTTCAGTCGGCTTATCAGCACAGCCGAACGGGGCCATCATCTTGTGCTTATCATATTTTGAACGTGATAATAGATACTAATGGCAGTTATGTATGTGATTGGTGCTTTGGAGGAGTCAATTCATTTAGAATATCTTATAATTTAGTATAAATTTTTGGATGCTTCAATACCTTATATTTTAGGACAGATGGACTATAACACTAGCTTTATGTTCAGCCCAATTTTCTAAGGTTATAGAAAAAGTATCAGTATTCATAACATAAAATAGATATGTTATGAAACTAATATTTCACGGTGATTTTAATAACACTTAAATATTGATATTTTATAAATTTACTTAAATGTAAAATGTTTCACTCGATGTTCTAGCACAATATTAAGTTTGACTAACTATATATAGAAATATCAATATTTTATAGTACAAAATAAATATTCACTAGATTTGTCATGAAATATATTTTTATAGTATATTTATTTAGCATCATAAATGTTAATATTTTTACCTAAACATTTGTTAAATGTTAGATATTTTCTTGACAGATGTAGTAGATTATAGTTAGGTTCACATCCTGCCTCTGGGGCTACCTTTGGCCTTGTTTAGATCCCAAATTCGGGAAGCAAACTTTGCATAGTAAATGTCCCGTCATACTGTAGCAATTTTGTTTTTATTTGGTAATAATTGTCCAAATATTGATTAATTAGGCTTAAAATATTCGTCTCGCAAAGTACAACAAAACTGTGCAATTAGTTTTTGATTTCATCTATATTTAGTACTCCATATATGTGCCGACATTTTGATGTGATGGAGAATCTTCTTTTTGCATAGTGGAATTTAGGGTGAATTTGGGTATCTAAACCAGGCCTTTATAAGCATACTCAGTTAATCTGTACTTCTTCGCTAATTATTATACACGTAACTGGAAGTTGAAGTTTGTAGATTGGACAACTGTACAACTTCATCAATCAGCTACGGTGGCATACGAGCACTTACACAACTACAGTAGTGTGCTGTGCATCCTTTATTGCATGGCTGTACGTGGATGTGCTTCAAGCCTCTTCATCAAGGAGACGCAAAAAATGGCAAAAAGGTATGGATTACATCAACGCTCAAGCGTCTACCATTCTTGACCAAATTGAAACTAGTGCAACAAATAGCGGATCACGTATTATCAATCAATTTTCTTGTGTGTTTGTAAGCACAGAAATCATTAATTTGACATCGTGCAGCCTTTTCATTTATTTATGAAGAAATAAAAGGGTTTAAGGCCTGGTTTAGTTTTCAAAAAAAATTGGGTTCTACCATAACATCGAGCGTTTGGACACATGTATGGAATACTAAATGTAGATGAAAAAAAAAACTAATTGCACAGTTTGGTGGAAAATCGTGAGACGAATCTTTTAAGCCTAATTAGTCCATGAATAGCCTTAAGTGCTACAGTAACCCACATGTGCTAATGACGGCTTAATTAGGTTTAATAAATTTGTCTCGCAGTTTCCAGACGAGCTATGTAATTAGGTTTTTTATTAGTATGCGAAAAACTCTTCCGACATTTTACAAAATATTTGATGTGAAACCCAAATTTTTTTATCACCAACTAAATACAGTCTAAGCCCTTGTTTAGATTGAAGATTTTTTCAACCTGATGAATAGTACCACTTTCGTCTTATTTGACAAATATTGTCCAATCGTAGACCAACTAGGCTCAAAAGATTCATCTCGTGATTTTGAACTAAACTGTGTAATTAGATATTTTTTTACCTACATTTAGTACTCCATGCAAGCGGCTAAAAATTGATGTGATGGAGAGAGAGTGAAAAAACTTGGAATTTTGAGGTGATCTAAACATGGGCTAAGCTGTCAAAGAACAGAACAGTAGAGTAGGCAAACATTTATCAGTCCGTTCCAGCAGCATTAATCAAAATTCAGACAAATCCATGTCATTCCTTCACCTACTTGTTGCCCTGGCCCCCAGTACTACCGCTTCAAAGCAGCAGCAGGCCAGCAGCTGACGCCCTGACCCTACACCGAGTCAAACCTATCGCCTCCTCCGATCGCCACGCGCCCGAGATGCTGCTGGCAGCAAGCTCACTGCCCCTACAGCCTACAGCGAGAGAGCACGCACGGCAGCTACTAGAAGGGCATGTTTAGTTTCTATTTTTTTTGAAAAATATTGTAGTACTGTTCGTTTGTATTTGACAAACTTTATCCCGCCATAGATTAATTAGGCTCGAAAGATTCGTCTCGATATTTACAGACAAACTATACAATTAGTTATTTTTTTACCTATATTTAATGTTCCATACATGCGCCGGCATATAGGATGTAACGAGAAATCTCAAAAACCTTTTGCATTTTGGAGTGAACTAAATGAGGGCCAGACCCCTTTTCAAACTCTTTTAAGGGGGTGTTTGGTTCGAGAAGTTAAAGTTTAACCAACACTGTAGCACTTTCGTCTTATTTGACAAAAAGTTTCCAATCTTGGACTAATTAGGCTTAATAGATTCGTCTCGTAAATTACTCCTAATATGTGCCGACATGCATGCAATTAGTCTACATTTAGTACTCCATACATTTGAGGGAACATTGATATGATGGGAGTTAAACTTTAACAAGTTGAAACCTTTTTAGATACCTAAATTCACCCCCAAATTCCACTATGCAAAAAGAAGATTCTCCATCACATCAAAATGTCGGCATATATATGGAGTACTAAATGTAGATAAAATCAAAAACTAATTGTACAGTTTTGTTGTACTTTGTGAGATGAATATTTTAAGCCTAATTAATCAATATTTGGACAATTATTACTAAATAAAAAAGCTACAGTTTTGTTTCGGGGAGTCCCGATCTGGGAATCTAAACACGGCCCTAAAAGCCCCACCAGCGGGCGCAGCAGGCACCGTCATCACTCCCAGGCTCGAGGGCAGAGCTAGGGGCCTCACCGGCGCGATCTCCGGCCTGTCGAGCAGGGGCGTGGCGCGGCCAGGGACGACGAGGGCGCCATGAGCTCGTCGTCGGAGAATGGCGCGGGTTTGGAGGCCAGCGGGAAGAGGAAGAAGAAAGCGGAGGAGGAGGCGGCCAAGGTGCCGTTCCTGAAGCTGTTCTCGTTCGCGGACCGGTGGGACTGCGTGCTGATGGCGGTGGGCTCGCTGGGCGCGTGCGCGCACGGTGCCTCCGTCCCGGTCTTCTTCATCTTCTTCGGCAAGCTCATCAACATCATCGGCCTCGCCTACCTCTTCCCCACCACCGTCTCCGGCCGCGTCGCCAAGGTACGTACTACGTAACTGGCTGGCTCGTCCAGACGGCGCCGGCACGCGCATGGCGCATCTAGCTCTCCGGCCGTTTTGGAGAGATCTCGGCGCGCTCACCTGCTTGGTGCAACCACATGGGCTGATTTGTTTCGCTTGGCGTGCACACAGTACTCGCTGGACTTCGTGTACCTCGGCATCGTCATACTCTTCTCGTCGTGGACCGGTGCGTGCAACAAGACACTGCTACTTCTACTACTGTGCAATGCGGCCAGCGAGCAGCGTGCGTGCGTGCAGATAAGATCGATGACCCTGCGCGTCGTGTTGCAGAGGTGGCGTGCTGGATGCACACGGGCGAGCGGCAGGCGGCGAAGATGCGGCTGGCCTACCTGCGCGCGATGCTGGACCAGGACATCGCCGTCTTCGACACGGAGGCGTCCACCGGCGAGGTCATCAACGCCATCACCAGCGACATCCTCGTCGTCCAGGACGCCATCTCCGAGAAGGTACGCCCACGTGACCTTACCTTACCTTGCTACTACCTGCGCGCGTTGCCATTCTCGCCGTGGCGCGCCGCGCTCAGCCGCTCAGGCGAGGCGGAAGGGGGAAAGGACGAGAGGAATTAACGCCGGGGCGCCACCGCGCCGGGCGGCGCGCTGATCTGATCGGGGCCGGCGCGCAGTTACTAGGGGCCGGGTTGGTGAGGGGCATTGAAGGCGTGCGCGGGCTTGCCACGGCAGCAGTACGCTGCAGGATTCACAGTTCGCAAAGTACGTCGCCGATTTATTAGGAAGTTGAAATGTAGGCCCCATTTATTTCGAGTATGTTAAAGTTAACTCCCATCGTATCAATGTTTTCTTAAGGGTGTGTTTAGGGTGTGTTTAGATAGTTGTAAAGTGTGTAAAGTTTCTGTAGCATTTTTCGTTGTTATTTGGTAAAATTTATCTAATTATGGACTAACTAGGCTCAAAAGATTCGTCTCGATATTTACAGACGAACTGTACAATTAGTTATTTTTTTACCTACATTTAACGATCCATGTATGTGTCTACAGATTTGATGTGACGAGGAATCTGATAAAATTTTTGAATTTTGAAGTAACTAAACACTGCCTAAATATATAAAGTATTAAATGTGACTAATTGCATACATATCGGCACAGATTAGGAATAATTTATGAGACGAATCTATTAAGCCTAATTAGTCTAAGATTAAAAAAATTTTATCAAACAAGACGAAAGTGGTACAGTGTTCCCACCAAACTTCCCCGTAGAATAACTGCATGCCGCTTCTCGATCTGTTTGAGATTTATTTCTGCGGGAACCGATTTATAAAATCAACCAGTGGATGTTCATGTTCATCCCATATGTCTAGTACTAGTAGATCGTAGATCGAAAGAATTGCAGCCGTGGTACCTCAGCGTATGCTTATCGGTTCGTACGTGTTCGCCATCTAAGACGTGGCAATCGGGGATAGGTGGATCCTGTAAAGTCGCTAGCATAGTGTTTTTACAAGTACAGTACTACTTTTTTTTACGACCGTACCTAAGCTTTTTTTTTGTTAAGAGGAAAAGAACGTTACGACGTGAAAAGTTTGAAAAGAGGGTTACAACATGCTTAAGTATTTTTTTTAGAAAGAACGGCAAAAATTTTTGCCACAAATTTTATTAGACAATAGAACATGCCTCGTGGAAAATGTTTTATTTTTGCAATAGCTCATTTTCGTCAAAAACAACAAACGCTTCCATGACTCGTGGAAAATGTTTTATTTTTTTTCCAATATAGCATATGAGCATTAATGGCCTCATCTCAAGATTGACATGAAGCACAATCAATGGCTTACCATGATGCACCGTCTGTCTAGATGGATCGAACGTACCTTGCCATGTTGTACACTGTTCCTGCGGTATGATCATGATCATGAACGTTCCAACTGTCCTCCACAACATGGGTTACATATCACTTTTCCACAAGATTCTTGGTCCACGAATTGAGTATCTCGCTGAGTGCTTTTCTAGTTCACATGGAAGTCACCTATGGCTTGTTTAGATAAAACTCTTCATACCCAATGCATATAGATTGGAGTAGAAATTAAATTGAATTACTCTCTCCAACCAAAATAAATCAACTTCTAGAGTTGTTATGAGTTAAATCAAATTATTTTAAGTTTGCCTAAATTTATAGGAAAAAAACTTCAATGTTTATGAAATATAACTAGTTACATCATGAAATATATTTTGACAATCTACTTATTTGGTACTATAAATGTTGTTGTTGATCACTATAAAGTTGGTCAAACTCAATAACTTAGAGTGACTCTAGGAGTCTAATTACTTGGGACGGAGGGAGTATCATTTTATATCAAACTTTTGCTCCCAAATACTGTACAGATAAACTAGAGAGGATTATGTTCTATCCAATCAAAGATACTCCTAGTTGATAAGGAAAAATATAGATTTTTTGGGCTAAATGAAATATATTAATGTTGATGCGTGAGTTTGACAAACAAACCGTAGGCATCTAACATACTCCCTCCGCCGATGAAAGAATGCAATTATGGGATCCGTGTCGGTCAAAATAGCTCAAGTTTGACCAAGTTTATAGCAAATAGAAATAATATTTATGTCTCCAAATAAATTTATTATAAAAATATATTCTATAACTAATCTAATGATACTTATTTTGTATCAAGAATGTTAATATTGTTTTATATAATTTTGGTCAAAGTTCACATTGATTGACTTCTCGGGAAGCGAGAATTGCATTTCTTTTGTGGACGGGGGGAGTAGTTGATAAGGACATTATGTATTTTGTTTTCTCCTTAACAGAGAATACGGGTAATATAATCTTTTGCTGTCTTTTGAAAAAAAATGTATTGGCGTTGAAAAGTGAGTTTAGCAAACAAACTGTAGCATCATGAAACAGCTGATAAGAAAAGCTATGAATTATTTGGTGAAATTGACATATATATAATATATTATTAGTGTTGATGAGCGACTTTGACAAATAAGCTATAGGTATCATGATGGATAGAAATATTTCTTTACTTAATAAAAATATTTCTTCACAAGGATAAATATGGATTTTTTTTGGTGGTGGTGGGAGTGGGGGGGGGGAATATATATATGTAGTACATTTTTTAGATAATGGATAGAAATATTTCTTTACTCAATAAAAATATCTAAAACATTGCCACGTTTCTTTTTCTTTTAAAAAAACAGGAACGGTTCAGCAATGGCAGCATAGCCAGCTGCCATTTCAGCTTCTAGTGCGTCTCAAATGCATGTGAGCATGTCTCTCGGCTCTCAGCAGCTGAGCATGAGCTGAAGGTCCATGTCTACAATATGTTCCCAGACTCCTAGTCCTAGCAAGTCAGTCAGCCTTTATTTTTTTTTTCACTCGTGGAATCCGCCCCCAGCCCCCACTACCACTGGCTATCCAGTGGGCCTGTTTTGGGCAGAACCCGAGCTGACACCGTCAGATCTTCATCGTACGACTTGCTCGATCGTATGTGTTTGACTGAGCTAGCGGTTCATGTGACTTTTTTCATGCATGTATGTATGTATGTATGTATGTATGTATGTGTGCCGTAAATTAAGTATATTTTCATTTTGGGCATCGAAATAATTTTTTTAACTAAAATAATCGAAATACAGTTATGTTGTAACATGTGATTGAAGAACACATTGAAAAAGTTAGAAGCATCGTCGGCTGCGGAAAATTCATCATAGCTAGTTGGGCCGCAAAGATTGGAGAGTTGCACTCTATTTCTGCATCATTTTACGCCTCGGCCCATAGCTACCTCAAATCAGGCCCACATAACTTCCACCGTCCCACTAGCCCTTGCTGGTCGCGGATGGCGTGCCTGTTTGCCTGTGTTTATGTGCGTGTTCTGACAACCTGATGGATGGTGTTTCCGTGACTCGCTGCAGGTGGGCAACTTCATGCACTACATCAGCCGGTTCCTGGCCGGCTTCGCCATCGGCTTCTCGCAGGTGTGGCAGATCAGCCTCGTCACCCTCGCCATCGTTCCGCTCATCGCCATCGCCGGCGGCACCTACGCCTACGTCACCATCGGCCTCATGGCCCGCGTCCGCAAGTCCTACGTCAAGGCCGGCGAGATCGCCGAGGAGGTCGACTGCCGCCTCAAATTCTCTCGATGTGTGCTTGTAATCGATTGCGGACGCGTGTACGTACTGACGCTGCCGTAGGTTCGTGCGCCCGCCCGCAGGTGATCGGCAACGTGCGGACGGTGCAGGCGTTCGTCGGCGAGGAGAAGGCCGTGAGGTCGTACCGGGAAGCGCTTCTGAGGACGTACAAGTACGGCAAGAGGGGCGGCCTCGCCAAGGGCCTCGGCCTCGGCTCCATGCACTCTGTGCTTTTCCTCTCCTGGGCGCTGCTCATCTGGTTCACCAGCGTCGTCGTCCACAAGCGGATTTCCAACGGCGGCGAGTCCTTCACCACCATGCTCAACGTCGTCATTGCTGGCCTGTGAGTGCACAGATTTTAAGTCCCCAGTCTACGTTGCGAAGCAATCAAGTGAAAAATTCTTATGCGCGCGTGACTGGTAGGTCGCTCGGCCAGGCGGCGCCGAACATCTCGACGTTCCTGCGGGCGAGGACGGCGGCGTACCCCATCTTCCAGATGATCGAGAGGAGCACCGTGAACAAGGCGAGCTCCAAGACTGGCCGCACGCTGCCAGCGGTCGACGGGCATATCCAGTTCCGCAACGTCCACTTCAGCTATCCGTCACGCCCGGACGTTGTCATCCTCGATAGGTTCAGCCTGGACTTCCCGGCTGGCAAGATCGTCGCTCTCGTCGGTGGGAGCGGGTCCGGCAAGAGCACTGTCGTCTCGCTCATCGAGCGCTTCTATGAGCCGCTGTCTGGCTCCATTCTGCTTGATGGGCATGACATCAAGGAGCTCGACGTCAAGTGGCTGCGCCGGCAGATCGGGCTGGTCAATCAGGAGCCGGCCCTGTTCGCGACGAGCATCCGGGAGAACATACTCTACGGCAAAGGCGACGCCACAATGGAGGAGATCAACCACGCGGCGAAGCTGTCTGAGGCGATCACATTCATCAACCACCTCCCTGATCGGTACGAGACGCAGGTCGGCGAGCGCGGGATACAGCTCTCCGGCGGCCAGAAGCAGCGCATAGCGATCTCGAGAGCCATACTGAAGAACCCGTCGATACTGCTCCTAGATGAGGCGACGAGCGCACTGGACGCCGAGTCCGAGAAGAGCGTGCAGGAGGCGCTGGACCGCGTCATGGTCGGCCGCACCACCGTGGTGATCGCGCACCGCCTGTCGACTATCCGGAACGCCGACACAATCGCAGTTGTTGACGGAGGCAGGATCGTCGAGACAGGCACGCACGAGCAGCTCATGGCGAACCCGTGCAGTGCGTACTCCTCGCTGATCCAACTCCAAGAGGCCGCCCAGCTTCAGCACAAGCCTTCTTTGTCTGGCAGCGCAAGCATTACCAGGCCACTAAGGTATGTTTATTCTCTCTACACTACTGGGCATCGTAAAAGAAGGTCGAATGTGTCGTTATGATCTGCTAAACTTAATTCGTTGGCTTGCAGTTTCAAGTATTCAAGGGAGTTGTCCGGGAGGACGAGCATGGGCGCCAGCTTCCGCTCCGACAAGGACTCAGTCAGCCGGTACGGTGCTGGTGAGGCGCATGACGAAGTGCGCAAGGGGAAGCCCGTGTCCATGAAGAAGCTCTACTCCATGGTGCGCCCGGATTGGTTCTTCGGCGTGTCGGGCACCATCAGCGCGTTCGTGGCTGGCTCCCAGATGCCGCTCTTCGCGCTTGGTGTCACGCAGGCGCTGGTGTCCTACTACATGGGGTGGGAGACCACGAAGCTGGAGGTGCGCAAGATCGCCGTGCTCTTCTGCTGTGGCGCCGTTCTGACAGTTGTGTTCCACGTGATCGAGCACCTCAGCTTTGGCATCATGGGTGAGCGGCTCACCTTGCGGGTCCGGGAGAAGATGTTCTCGGCCATACTGCGGAACGAGATCGGGTGGTTCGACGACACCAGCAACACGAGCGCCATGTTGTCGTCGCGGCTCGAGGCTGACGCAACTCTTGTGCGCACCATCGTCGTCGACCGCTCCACCATCTTGCTCCAGAACATTGGTATGATCGTGACGTCGCTCATCATCGCCTTCATACTCAACTGGAGGATCACGCTGGTCGTCCTCGCCACCTATCCCCTCATGGTCAGCGGCCACATCAGCGAGGTGCATACTAAACACAAGGTCTTCGCGTGCCTAATCGTCGTATCAGTGTCCAGTCAACTAAGAATCCTGTATGATCTATGGAACAGAAAATGTTCATGAAAGGCTATGGTGGCAACCTCAGCAAGTCCTATCTGAAGGCAAACATGCTCGCCGCAGAGGCAGTGAGCAACATCCGGACGGTGGCCGCGTTCTGCTCAGAGGAGAAGGTGATAAAGCTCTACGCGGACGAGCTGAAGGAGCCTTCTAAGAGGTCCTTCCGGCGAGGCCAGGGCGCTGGACTCTTTTACGGAGTCTCCCAGTTCTTCCTCTTCTCCTCTTACGCACTGGCATTATGGTAAAGTGTTATATATTGGATGGAACACAATGAATTTAGTTTTTGTACTCCATACAGACCTAAAATGTTCCAAAATTCAGGTATGGTTCAGTGCTGATGAGCAAGGAATTGGCCAGCTTCAAGTCTGTGATGAAGTCCTTCATGGTGCTCATAGTGACGGCACTGGCCATGGGGGAGACACTAGCAATGGCACCTGATATCATCAAAGGGAACCAGATGGCGTCCTCCGTGTTCGAGATCCTGGACCGCAAGACGGACGTCCGGATCGACACAGGTGAGGACATCAAGAGGGTCGAGGGGCTGATCGAGCTGCGCGGCGTCGAGTTCCGATACCCAGCTAGGCCCGACGTGACCGTGTTCAAGGGCCTTGACCTGCTGATGAAGGCCGGCAAGAGCATGGCGCTTGTCGGGATGAGCGGCTCTGGCAAGAGCACCGTGCTGTCGCTCATCCTCCGCTTCTACGACCCGATCGCCGGAAGAGTCTTGATCGATGGTACGTCTTGTCTAAAGATAATGAATATAGCTCCAGTTTTTGCACGACAAAATCTTCTGCCAAGCCTAAGTGCATGCATTGATGCAATTTGCAGGGAAGGACATCAAGAAGCTTAAGCTGAAGTCTCTGAGGAGACACATCGGCCTGGTCCAGCAAGAGCCGGCGCTGTTCGCGACGACGATCTACGACAACATCCTGTACGGCAAGGACGGGGCCACGGAGGCCGAGGTCATCGAGGCGGCCAAGCTGGCGAACGCGCACTCGTTCATCAGCTCGCTGCCGGAGGGATACAAGACCAAGGTCGGGGAGCGCGGAGTGCAGCTGTCGGGCGGGCAGAAGCAGCGCATCGCGATCGCGCGAGCCATCGTGAAGGACCCGGCTATCCTGCTACTGGACGAGGCGACGAGCGCGCTGGACGTGGAGTCGGAGCGCGTCGTGCAGCAGGCCCTGGACCGGGTGATGAAGAACCGGACCACCGTGATGGTGGCGCACCGGCTGTCGACGATCAAGAACGCCGACGTCATCTCGGTGCTGCAGGACGGCAAGATCATCGAGCAGGGGGCGCACCAGCACCTGATCGAGAACAAGAACGGCGCCTACCACAAGCTCGTCAACTTGCAACAGCAGCAACAGATGCAGGCGCAGCAGAGCTCATGAGACATTTGAATAAAAATGGTGCGTTTGTATCTTGCTGTGGCGTTGTCTTTCTTGGGCTTTTGTAAAAGATCTGCGCTGGTAATCTTTTCAATGAAAGGGAGTGTTCAGAATTACAGGATAAAGCGTTATTGGATTGTTATTCCTTTGTACTAGATTATTACAACTGAATTTTAGGAGTGTGATACATCTGTATCTCTGACTCCGTGATTAAAAGAACTGTACATACTCTTGCAATGTTATTCTGCTGCATGGATCTCAATGTTTAGTTGGGTCGTTTTTGACCGAGTGGAGTGCTTAGTTGGGTCGTTTCAACAAGTCGGAGGAAGTAGTGGCGCGTTGGCAAGTGGGCTCGGTGGTTTACCGGAGCAAGTAGTGGCTGAGTTGTTAGTTGATCGGCGGTTGTGCCGAAGTTGTACCCTCAGTTGTATGGTTTTTTTTGCCCAATTTCCATTCAAAAAACCGGACAGTATATTTGCCTTTTTTCTTTTTTCATCTAATAGAAATCACGGCAAATCTTTTGTCGTCCTTTCTAAAAAAAGGAGTCCACAAGCTCTAAGCCGACTAGGTGGTGGCAATCACCAAAAATAATAAGAAATCCTGTTTCTCAATGCCTTCTAATGCCACTTGATGATGCTCTCAATACAAATGGACTAGAAAATTGATCTCACACTCAATTGATGAAAACCCAATCAAGTATGTGAGTGGAGAGGCTTAGACTGCCCGCAGTGGCATACTCTAAACGATACTCTAAAGTTTTAGAGTATGAATATAGAGTAAAAACTGCTGCACTGGGTACTCTAAAACGATACTCTATCATTTCTCTCACTCTATATTTAGAGTAGTACAGTGTTTACTCTATAGTAGGCAGTAGCGGCCCCACTAGCTAAACAAAGGAAAAAAAATGTTATAACTCACAAACCAAAAATCCAAATTAAATTTCGATTGCACCATTAAATTCGTCTCAATAAATCCTTCAAAACTAGATCACACATGGATATATTTAGATAAAGTGACAAGTGAGTCTCATAGTGGATAGAGTGGATAGAGGATGATATAGAGGATGGATGGGTGCGGGAGAATTGAGTATAGAGGAGAGAATCTTGCTGACTAGGACGTATAGAGGATGAATATAGAGGTCCATGAGTGCGGATAGTCTTACGGATTGCTCTAGTATGTGAATAGCCCCCATAGCCGGCCACCCCTCTATTGAGAGGGGCCAAAAACTAACGTTATAGGTTGTTACCCGCGTTGCTGGGCTGCTAGAAAACTCCAGTGACTTTTTCGGTGGACCACCGGATTTCTAAGTCAGTTACTTAGCTTCCGGTCCGGCATCAAATGTTCCCAAAGTGCAAGCAGAACCAAATGTGAGCTCATCAACAAATTATGAGTGTCCTCTCTCAGGTCAGGTGTCCTCTTGCGCTGGAGGTTAAGCGCAGTTTGTCAGTTGTTTAGCTATCCCTCTTGTTATGAACGACGTATGGAATATGAAGTAAAACGAAATCAATCATAGCGGAGACACACGATTTAACGTGGAAAACCCCTTCAATGTGAAGGGGAAAAACCACGGACACCAGCCAGCAACAATCTCACAATCTCAAGAGTTTTGGGTTACACGTCCGTGGCGGCTTACAAGAGAATCAAGTCTCCATGAAACCCTAGCAAGGGTATATGTACCGGCCCAGCCTTCGGCTTCTACGGGCATCCGCTTCGCTCCGTCAGAAGCCCGGCCTATATCTTGCAGTGAATTTGGAACAACTCAACACCTCTTGCGCTGATGGTCAAGCACACCTTCTGGGTCTGTCTTGTCTTCGTTTCATGCTTCTTAAACATCTTAAAGATGCTTGTATTTCCGTTCTATGAATGGGAATGGAGATCCCCCGAATTAAAAAAAATCAACAAATTAATGAGACAACATCTGAAGGGACAGAAAAGAACTGAAGTTTTTTTGGGTGGAGAGTCGGACTTCGACTGGGAGCCACCTCTACTCACACAAGAATTAGCTCATTCTTCACAAGATGAAATTGTGCCAAATCCGAAGGCGTATTTTGTCCCGCGAGCTGCTATGCAGCAAGGAGGAAATAAACAGGGCAAGGTCACTGTTGTTCCTTGTTTCCCCGTAAGTGGAAAAAGTCGGTCTGAAAGAGTCACACCATATGACCGTCCGGAAGCGTATAGGAGCATTACTTCCTGACTACCTAGTGATCAAGATAAATTGCAGATGATGGCCACACGCACTGGTGCGGATACTTGCTTCAAAGTGAGTGCTCGCCAACATGTGGGAGAAAGAGTTGATGACTTAACGGAAGACGGTACTGATGATGCCACAAAACACCTTGTGTACTTTGGGAGTTTGAGTCAGTATGTGGTGATGTGGCAAACAACCCATCCTTATTGTCGCGGCAGCTCTCTGATTCTTTGACTGGGCCGCCTTCCATTGGTATAGTCGTATACCAGCCGGGTCAGTATCTAGTTGGGCAGCCATGAAAGAGCTTTTCAAGTCTCACTTTATCACAATGAGGAAAGACATATCCATCCTAGACTTGTCAAAAATCCACCATAGGCGAGATGAGAAGGCAGAAGACTACATCATCCGCTTTAGAAATAACTATGCGAGGCTGGCAAGGGAAATGCATGCGGAGGATGCTATGCAAATGTCTGGTGGGAGTATCAAGATGTGACCCAAAGACGTTTAGTGCATTGGGTGACGCTGTTGCAGCAACAAAGCTATAATTTGAGAAGGTGCCCCACATCATAGAGATGTATAAAAATGCTGGTTCTCATGATAACACTAGGGGCAAGGCAAAGGCTCCTGCTGAGTCAAATACTACCAACATAGTACCGATTATAGGACCTAGAAATGAGCGCCCGAGGTGAGTTGGGTGTTCGAATCTTAAACAGCTCCAGAGCAAGCAGTATGTCTTCAGGCAGGACCTTGTAAGAGGCCTCTTTGAACAGATGAATCAACAAAAATTGTTGAATTTCCCCATCCCGGCTAGACCTGACCAAATTGCAATGACTGACAATCCTCTCTCTACTACCCATACCATAGGTACGTTGGCCATGTCATTGAGGATTTGTATTGCTCTCAAGGAGTGTTGCAAAGAGCTGTCGATATGAAGGGAGATTGTCTCACAAGCCCAAAGCAAGGAATCTTATTCGCCCTCTTCTGCAGCACTATTTCAGTATTACATTTCAACGAACGAACAGTGTTTTCTCTCACAACAAATCAACATAAGCCAAATTTCAGCGAAACGAACAGGGCTATAGTGTCCATACGACAACTTGATACAAATGGGGAAGAAGAGTATTGGGTTCCATTTTCTTAAGTGGAGCGACAATTGGAAAGATTTCAACTTGCGTCGGTCAGTCATTACATCATATATTTTTCATAATAAACATATTTAGAGATAAAATATTAATACAATTTTATATAAATTTAGTCAAACTTAAAATTTGCTGACTCCAGTGGCGGATCTAGGATCAAAGTTCAAGGGCTGAAGTTGTCATCTTTAACCTCTAACTTTCTCTCCTCAAAGCGGCCATAGAAAAAAAATTGAAGGGGTTCTAGGGGCTCCATGAGATCAGCGGTGATAGGGGTGCTGGAGCCCTCCCTCCCCGCTAAAATTGTCCTTGCTCCTACCTACCAACGTCTAACTCAAGAACAACCCCTCCCCCCGCCCGCTAGAACCGTTGCTGCTCCTACGTACCAACGTTTAATCATTGTGTTCTCCTGACTGAGATAGACGACCATCGGTACCTTCAGAAGGAGACACATTGTGTCTTTGAGGAGGTGGCATGCTTCCTACTGAACTACAACGGCAGCTTCCAGCAGACAACTGGGAGCTACCGCAGTCGCCTCGGATGACTTGTTGTTGCCCTCAACAACGACGACCTGCAGCACCCTTTTATGGAGCTGGTCTAGGTGTTGGCTACTACATTGCCTCCCTCGGACCTGGTTCCGACACCCGCGCCGCCTATCGCTCTCGCAGCCGAAGTCTGCTATTCTCCGCGAACATGGGGAGGGTGCATCCACCCCCTGGGACAAATGTGAGGTGTAGCTGATCACACTCTTCCTCGCGTCTCCATGGCCTGGTCATGGTGGAGGACAAAGGCCCTATGTGGGAGCAAATAGCCTCAGCTCTGAGTCTGCTCGATGGCACCTCACGCACCCCAACCGAGGTGCAGGCCAAATGGAAAGAGATTAAAAGCGATTACAGACAGTTCGTCAAAACTCTTGACGCGAACACGGAGAGCCCTCCTTGGGTGCAAACTCATGGGACAAAGTTGTGGTCTATTTGGCCGTCGTGCTCCGCGTCTTCATGGGTCTTATGCACATCCAGTAGTGCACATCAGAAGGGCACATGGCCTCAAGGGCAGATTTTACTTGCGGTTTTTTTTGTTATTAAGGGCATATGTTCTTGTGCTATAGACCACTGGATGTGCATCAGGATGCGCGCAAACCAGGAGGGTACATGTCCTTAAAGGTATATTTTACTTTTTCTCCGACAATAGTCAAAAACAAGTCCCCAACAAATAGCGTCCGTCTTTGAGTCAAGTGACGGACACCTCATGCACCCCGGTCAAGTGCCAGGTTAAGTGGAAGCAATTGAAGAACGTATACAAATAGTTCATCGCCACTCCTGATGCGAAAAAGGTCGGAAAATGTCCTTGTTTTTCACTACTTACCGATGTCCCCAAGACGAAAGCTTTGCTTTTCAGGACAATGTACCTTGAGTCGATGAAACCAGCTGAAAAATCTAAAACACACATTGACTTAAACGAATGTGTCTAAGGGGAATCATGATAAGTATATATAAAAAATCGATAGGTCATTCATTCGTTTTTTTCTTTTCTTTTTACAAAGGATGTAGGGCTGTGCAAGCGAGGACGTACGAGTGGACGCTTGGCATGGCAAGTATACAAAACAGAAGAAGCACAACTAACCAGAAGTGGGTTATATATCTTTTACTATACGAATCCTACACCCAAATAAGGTGAAGATTTTCACGTGGTTATACTTCAAGAACAGGCTAAGCACGAAAGCTAATCTGCTAGACAAGCGTGTGATGGATGATGCCATCTGTGGCCGGTGTGATCATCAATTAGAAGACCAGAACCATGTCTTCTTCGACTGCAAGCTTAGTAAAGAAGTCTGCATCATTTTGGGTTTACGTATCCTCTCCACTACTGTTGACAACGATGTTTGGGCACTGCCTTCGAATTGCCAGCAGGACCCGGTGACCTGGCCATCAATTTCAATTTTTCTAAATTTTTTGTGGCGGGTCTAGGATGCAAGGAACGAAATTATCTTCCACAACGAAAAGCATTTACCGCGTGATGTGATTATTCGTGTTTGTGATGATTTAATCATTTGGGAGAGTAGGTTTAGCTCTACCTCTATGATACCCGGTCTTCGCCGTTGGCATTTCTTTCTTCGCTCCTGTGTAACCTCCACATAAAGCGATCGGATCGCCTTGTGTTGTAACCAAACTTTTTCAATTGTTCTTGATATAATCCAGCGGGGAAGCTCCCCGTTCAGTTGGTTCTCGTCAAAAAACTATATGAATCCTACACCACATTCACGTCGTTGGAATTTCTCGACCATTCGATTCATGTGCTGACCTCGATCGACCCGTCCACGTATTGATTCTCCCTATCTGCCCTCCTCTCTCGCTCTCACGAAACCTCCCTCTCCTTCTCTCTCTCTCTCTCACGGGAGCGAGGGAGCCATTGCGAGACACAGTGGGGCGAGGTAGCACTGCCCCCCGGGCCATTGGTCCGGGCGCAGCGGGCTCCGCGGCGCGGACGCAACTCCGCCGGTGCAAGCTTGGTGGGCCCTCAGCGCATGGCGGCTCCACCGGCCGAGCGACTGCTTCCAGGATACACCGCGTCGCCGCGGAGTGCTTGCAGAACCTTACGAGATTCCATCCTCCTTTTCCGCTTCACCTCAAGCTGGTGTTCGTTGCTCCTCGACCTGCCTAAGCCGTCCACGGATCCCATCCTCCAAGGAGCCACCCCCACTTAAGGTCTTGTTTGAATGCATGTGTATCCACTTCAATCTATATGTATTAGAGTGGATTTAAAACTTAGTTTAATTTCATTCCAATACACTTCAACAAATGTAAATTGAGATGGACATGTGCATCCAAACAAAGCGATGGAGCGAGGAAGCAAGTCAGAGTTTCTTCCTCGGTGGCATCAGGCGCGTGCGCAGTCAACGATGGATGCAAGTGGCTGCTGAGCTAGGAAACGACGGAGGCACGAGAGAGGTGTTGGAGTGTTTCAAATTCACTGCAAGATATGGGCCGGAGCGTAACGGAGTCTGAAGCCGGCCATCAGGCTGTGCTCGTGCACACACGGGGGGTGCGGGGGGCGGAGCCCCCCGCGGTACGGTACATATATACCCTTGCTAGGGTTTCTTGGAGACTTGATTTTCTTGTAAGCCGCCACAGGCGTGTAACCCAAAACTCTTGAGATAGTGAGATTGTTGCTGGCTGGTGCCCGTGGTTTTTCCCCTTCGCATTGGAGGGGTTTTCCACGTTAAATCATGTGTCTCCGCTGTGATTGATTTCGTTTTACTTCATATTCCATACGTCGTTCATAACAAGTGGTACCGGAGCTTCAGTTGCTGTAGGGTTCATGATGACGTCGATGAAGTTCGATCTTCCGCTGCTGAACTACGACACGCGGTTCTCGCTATGGCAAGTCAAGATGCGGGGAATTCTGGCGCAGACTCATGACTACGATGAGGCGCTGGATAACTTCGGTAAGAGGAAGGCCGATTGGACTCCTGAGGAGATCCGCAAGGATCAGAAAGCTCTCGCCCTAATTCAGTTACATCTTCATAATGATATTTTGCAGGAGTGTTTGAAAGAGAAAACTGCTGCAGAACTATGGCTAAAACTGGAATCGATCTGTATGTCCAAGGATCTAACCAGTAAGATGCAGATGAAGATGAAGTTGTTCACTCTGAAGATGAAGGAGGAGGATTCGGTGATGACCCACATCGCTGAATTCAAGAAGATCGTGGCCGACCTAGTGTCGATGGAGGTGAAGTATGATGATGAGGACTTAGGTCTTCTACTATTATGTTCTTTGCCAAATTCGTATGCAAATTTTCGTGACACCATACTTTTGAGCCGTGATGAACTAACCATAAAGGAATTTTATGAGGCTCTCCAGTCTAAGGAGAAGATGAAAGTTATGGTGCAGCATGACGGAACGTCGTCCTCAAAGGGCGAAGCTTTGCATGTGAGAGGCAGAACTGATAACAGATCCTCAAATGATAGCAATGATGGTAGAAAGAACTACGAGAGGAGAGGCCGTTCAAAGTCCAAGCCGCATGGTAATAAAAAGTTCTGTGTTTATTGCAAGCTGACAAATCATAATGTTGAGAATTGCAGAAAAGTACAGAATAAGGAGAAGAGAAAAAACAAGTCGGCTGGTAAGGTCTCTGTTGCTGCTGCTGCGTCTGATGATGATTCTAGAGATTGTCTGGTAGTGCTTGCTGGTTGTGTTGCTGGTCATGATGAATGGATTCTAGATTCCGCATGTTCGTTTCATATTTGCACTAACAGAAATTGGTTTAGTTCATATAAGTCTGTGCAGAAAGGAGATGTTGTGCGGATGGGAGATGATAACCCATGTGACGTCGTGGGGATTGGATCAGTTCAGATCAAGACTGATGATGGCATGACACGCACGCTGAAAAACGTCAGGTATATACCAGGGATGTCTAGGAATCTTATCTCATTGAGCACGCTTGATGTAGAAGGTTACAAATATTCCGGTTCAGATGGCATTCTGAAGGTATCAAAAGGTTCTCTTGTCTGTTTGAAAGGTGATCTTAATTCTGCAAAGTTATATGTCCTTAGAGGGTGTACTTTACATGGTTCTGATTCCGCTGCTGCTGCTGTTACTAATGATGAACCTAGTAAAACTAACCTTTGGCACATGCATTTGGGACATATGAGTCACCATGGTATGGCAGATTTGATAAAGAGAAACCTACTGAAAGGCTGCACTTCGAGTAAGATAAATTTTTGTGAGCATTACATTTTCGGCAAGCATAAGAGGGTACAATTCAACACTTCTATTCACACCACCAAAGGTACTCTTGATTATGTTCATGCTGATTTATGGGGTCCTTCTAAGAAGCCCTCACTAGGTGGTGCTCGTTACATACTTACAATTATTAATGATTACTCTAGAAGGGTTTGGTCTTATTTTCTAAAACATAAAGATGATACTTTTGCTGCTTTGAAGAACTGGAAAGTAATGATAGAAAGATAAACTGAAAGGAAGATAAAATTGCTTCGTACTCATAATGGTGGAGAATTTTGTTCGCATGCCTTTAATGATTATTGCAGACAGGAAGGCATTGTTAGGCATCACACCATACCCCATACTCCACAACAGAATGGTGTGGCAGAACGGATGAACAGGACCATTATCTCCAAGGCCCGTTGCATGCTGTCTCATGCGAGGATGAGCAAGCGTTTTTGGGCTGAAGCTGCTAATACTGCCTGTTACTTGATAAATAAGTCATCTTCTATTCCACTAAATAAGAAAACTCCTATTGATGTATGGTCTGGTACGCCTGCTGATTATTCATAGTTAAAAGTTTTTGGATGCACTGCTTATGCTCATGTTGACAATGGAAAATTAGAGCCTAGAGTTGTTAAGTGTCTTTTCCTTGGTTATGGTTCGGGAATCAAAGGCTATAAATTGTGGAATCCTGAAACAGGGAAGACTTTTATGAGCAGGAGTGTTGTATTCAATGAATCTGTGATGTTTACTGACAGTTTGCCCTCAGATCATGTTCCAGAAAAAGAGCTGTAGAGTATACGCATACAGGTGGAGCATGTTGATGATGATATAGGTGTGCAGGTGGAGCCTGCTGATGAGCAGGATGACCATAATAATGATGTTGCTGATGATGATGCTCATGATGATGTTCAGCAAACTTCTCCTAGTTTGCAGCTACAGGAGGAATTACCTATTGCTCAATGTAAGTCAACAAGGACAGTTGTACCTCCTAAACGTCTTATCGAAGAATGTAATTTGTCTTACTATGCTTTGAGTTGTGCTGAACAGGTGGAGAATGTTCATGAGCCAGCAACCTATAAAGAAGTTGTTCGTTGTGCTGATAGTGAGAATTGGATTTCTGCTATGCATGAGGAGATGCAGTCTCTTGAGAAGAACAGTACATGAGAGGTTGTTCCTTTGCCTAAGGAAAAGAAGACCATAAACTGCAAGTGGATCTTCAAGAGAAAGGAGGGTTTATCTCCAAGCGAGCCTCCAAAGTATAAGACAAGGTTAGTTGCAAAAGGCTACAGTTTCAAAAGATCTAGATATGATAGCTGTGTTTACATCATGCATGTTAATGGATCACTTATATATTTGTTGTTATATGTTGATGATATGTTGATTGCTGCCAAGAGCAAGAATGAAATCACTAAGTTAAAGAAGTTGTTAAGTAGTGAGTTTGATATGAAAGATCTTGGTAGTGCTAAGAAAATTCTTGGTATGGAAATTAGTAGAGACAGAAAATCTGGTTTGCTATTTCTTAGTCAACAAAATTATATCAAGAAAGTTCTTCAGCGTTTCAACATGCAAAATGCTAAGGCTGTTAGTACCCCTATTGCACCTCACTTTAAGTTGTCAGCTGCTCAGTGTCCTAGTATAAATGCAGAGATTGAGTACATGTCAAGGGTTCCTTATTCTAGTGCTGTTGGGTCTTTGATGTATGCCATGGTTTGCTCTCGTCCAGATTTGTCATATGCTATGAGTCTTGTTAGTAGATATATGTCTAATCCTGGCAAAGAACATTGGAGGGCAGTTCAGTGGATTTTCAGGTACCTCAGAGGCACAACAGATTCCTGTTTGAAGTTTGGAAGAACTGATAAGGGTCTCATTGGTTATGTGGATTCTGATTATGCTGCTGATCTGAACAGGCGAAGATCAATTACTGGTTATGTATTTACTGTTGGCAGTTGTGCTGTGAGTTGGAAGGCTACGTTACAGTCTGTTGTTGCTTTGTCTACTACTGAAGCAGAATATATGGCTATTTGTGAAGCGTGCAAAGAATTGATATGGTTGAAAGGTTTGTACGCTGAACTCAGTGGATTTGAATCTTGCATAAGTTTGCACTGTGACAGTCAAAGTGCAATTTACCTCACTAAAGATCAGATGTTCCATGAGAGAACTAAGCACATAGATATCAAGTATCATTTTGTGCGAGATGTGATTGAAGAAGGTAAGCTGAAGGTATGCAAGATTAGTACTCATGATAATCCCGCTGATATGATGACAAAGCATGTTCCTGTTGCTAAGTTTGAGTTATGCTCAAGCTTAGTTGGTTTAATTGAATAGTCCAAGAGACTATTGTTGGCACCAGTGGTTTTCTATCTTTTGTTGTTCAGGATGATTGGTTGATTTATGATACAAGATGAATTTGTCTCAAGGTGGAGTTTGTTGGAGTTGTTCCAAATTCACTGCAAGATATAGGCCGGGCTTCTGACGGAGCGAAGCGGAGGCCCGTAAAAGCCGAAGGCTGGGCCGGAGCGTAGCGGTACATATATACCCTTGCTAGAGTTTCTTGGAGACTTGATTCTCTTGTAAGCCGCCACAGGCGTGTAACCCAAAACTCTTGAGATAGTGAGATTGTTGCTGGCTGATGCCCGTGGTTTTTCCCCTTCGCATTGGAGGGGTTTTCCACGTTAAATCATGTGTCTCCGCTGTGATTGATTTCGTTTGTTTCCCCTTCGCATTGGAGGAAACTAAACACACCCTTATTGTAGGATATGCATTCGACTTTTCAGCCAAAATATATTAATCCCATTTTATTTGCAATGCTGCGTCCATCACTAATAGGTGAAGTTGCTGCTGAAATGATAACTGATAAAATGGTCAGTTCTCAAGATTGTGCAAATGTCCTTTCAACCAGGAGCTCAAGTGAGGATGATATATATTTTTTTAATAGGTGAACAAGTAGATAAATATTTTTATTACCACTGATCCTACATTTCAAGTGGATACTATTTGCACTTTCATGTGCAGATGATAGATTGATAGCGTGTGGCTTTGGAAAGCTAAGGAGCACTACTTTTGGTTTTCTTCGAGTTCAATTTTGATCAATTCTGAAGTATATGCAAAGCTAATAATATAAAAAAAGTTTTGATCAGCTGCAAAGTTAATTGAAGATCGCACTTCTAATCACGTATTTTCATTTTCTGCATAAGGATACTTAGCGTTATACTATTCCTCTCCTTGTACGAAATAGTATAGATGGAGCAGTACGTGTTCCAAAGTATTGCACGGTTAAGCTTTGGATGTTTCCCTCATCATTCTTCATTCCAGTGGGCTCCACCAGCACACTCCCTAAAGTTTTACCAGATGTCTCGCTTCTGTATGTTCCTGAGGCCTTCTTTAGATTACCCCTAAAAGTTAGAATTTTTTCACTTTCTCTTCATCACATAAATTTTTGGACGCATATATGGAGCAGTAAATGTAGATAAAAAAAACTAATTGCATAGTTTGATTGTAAATCACGAGATGAATTTTTTGAGCCTAGTTAGTCCATGATTGAACAATAATTATCAAATACAAAAGAAATGCTACAGTTTTAAAATTTTCTAACTTCTTCGATCTAAACAGGCCTGAGTTAGATTTCTGCATCGAAGTCTTGAAGCTCTAGGAACCAGAGGATCCCAGCCAAAATCACAATGACCACCTCAAAGATGGCGCCGCGCCACAGGTTTTCTAGTTAATTAAAGCATTGAAAAAACTCTATATTGGCTATACTGTAAGACGACGAGTATCAGCCTGTTCGCTTGAGCTTTCAGCCGCTTATTTTCAGTCAGCCAGCAATATTTTTCTCTCACAATAAATCAGTCAACAGTACTTTCAGCCGCTTATTTTCAACTCAAGCGAACAGACTGTATATATATTGTCATATTATAGCATAAATAAATAGAACTGTAATGAGCAGATCTTTAATTTGGTCAGTAGATATTAGTAAAGCTTGCTGCTGTTGGGTAATTTATCGTGCGTGTCACTATCAAATTATTGGGACTTTGGCCTTTATTTGCATTGTGCACAGTATTTGCCCGCTATATCGACATGAGGCGAACTTGCCCTTTTTATATATGCACCGAAATGCAAATAAAAATAAAGCTTCCTTAATTCTCAAAACAAAAGCTTGCTTATTACTGGTCAGTGTCTGCTGATTCGTTCTATTATACTCACTCTGTCTCAAAAGAAGTGATGTTTTTTACTTTTAGACATCTCATTTGGCCGTTCGTCATATTCAAAATTTTAATGATAATTTATTTATTTTATAATTTGCACAAAAAATTGAATAAGACAAATGGTTAAGCACAATATCCAAAAGTCAAAACCGTCATTGATTTTGGAACGGGGGAGTATCTGATTCGTAATGTCTATAGTGATTCGTTGATTTCTTTTTTTTTTTGTGAAGATGGTGTGAGTTTGACGGTGTACTTGGTTGTATATTTCCACCGATTAGTTTGACCCTTTTTAATGTTTGTGGTGTTTTCACCGGATGTGCCTCTAGGCGCACACGCTCTTAGGCAAGGTATTTTTCTCTTTTGATTTGAATATAAAAAAATAAGATTGGAAATTATGTCGAACAAGGCTATAAAAAGAAAAGAAAAAACATAGAGTAGCTACAAACGGACGAAGAGCTTTTAATTCCAAAAGAAGAATTAATACTTTAATAAAAAAAGGTTTTAAAAATTGAGATACATACATGACTCAAACAGCTAGAACATAGGAGTACCTAGGAAACCCAACCGTGCAAACCTACTACCAAATTCTGCCAAAAAAAAAACAGCGGAACTGTTTCCAAAATCTCTCCGTTTCCTCAAATCGACCAGACAGCAAAGAGGAGAAGCGTAACCGAAATCCAATATAAGAGTACGGCGGTCTGCCGGTCTCCATTTTCTTGTGCCCTCCCCTCTCCTTTTCCCCCTCTCCCTCTCCTGTCCTCTAGCCTCTAGCTCGTTCGCCCGCAAGCTCGCGACCTCGCCCAGCGGCCAAACCACGCTAGAGTTTGTTTGCAGTTGGAAGAGGGGAGGTGAAAGAGGACGAGATGGCGAGGGACGACGGGTTCCCGGTGTGGGAGGCGGCGCTGCTTGCCGGCGTGGCTGCCGTCTTCGCTGCGGGGCTGGCCGGCGTCTACGTCTCCATGCCTCGCTCCGACTACAGCTTCCTCAAGCTGCCCCGCAACCTCCAGGAGCTCCAAGTCCTCACGTAATCCAACCCTCTCCGTTCGTAGTTGCTCTAATTTGGTACCCCCAAGGCCCAAGCCAATTTTTCACTTTTTGCTTAACAGATGGCATAAATCGTACTTCGATCGTTCTAATTAACCCGTGATTGTCTAGCAAGATAAACAGATATACGATGTTCAAGCTGTTCTTTGTTGGGTTGCATTGGTAGATTTGGCAGTGTAGGCGTATCTTGTAGCAAAAAAAAAAAGGATCTGCTGTGCTCCTTGTCATGTTTGATATGGCCAATTTATATCATTCGGCAACACAATATAGGTAGAATGTGAATTTATAACGTGGTTATCCAAATCCAAGTAGGTTCATGCACTTTGCTGTGTGTGGTCCCCTTGATTCATTGAAGAAAGTAATAAATTCCGTTGTTTGCGGAGTCGGTGCAGTTTGTAATCCTTTCTTTTCGATATTTGGTTTCTGACCAGCTGTAACTGTCGTATGTTTTGAACCTGTTCACAGCGTGTTTTGTGATGTGTGCCTTTCTGTTCAGTTTATTACTGTTAGCTCACAAAATCACGTTGTAATCTTGTGTACACACGTGAGCACATCTTCCTTGTCATTATTTGTAAGGGTCTGTCTAAAGTCCAGTGATCTCTCTAAAGTTCAGCGACCCTTTTTGTCTCACCCACTAAAACAGCTGTTTCATGTACACTTTAGTCACTTTTAGCTACTCCTCGGAACTAAAAGTCACTAAATTTTAGTGATCCCTAAACTTTAGCAGGGTGTTTGGCATCCCCGTGACTAAAAGTGAACCAGACAAATGCTAAAGTCGCAGATATTTGTAAGGTCAGGTCACCAGTAAATGTAGAGTACGGTAGTACAGCTTTGCTTCTTTTTTGCCAGTTCAGCAGTAAAGTTACGGTACAACTTTGTTTCATGCTAAAGTTAAGGTACAACTCTGGTAGTACAATTCAGTATTTGTTCAGTTTGACTTCAGAGTGTTGCCAATATGTTGCTGTAGGATTATATGTATGTTTCAGTTCCAATGTATCTAACTACAGAAAGTGGATCGCCTGCCTTGCAGTGTCCATCTGGAGGGCTACACCAGTGACTACACCATCCAGGTGCTGGTGGGCTACTGTGCCGTGTACATCTTCATGCAGACGTTCATGATCCCAGGGACCATTTTCATGTCCCTGCTTGCTGGGGCCCTCTTTGGGCAGCTCGGTGGTCTAGCCCTGGTGATCTTTGCTGCCACTGCCGGTGCTTCTTCCTGTTATTTCCTGTCCAAGCTGGTAGGGAAACCACTGGTCTTCTCGTTGTGGCCAGACAAGCTCACGTTCTTCCAAAAGCAGGTAACGGCAGGATGTGCATTGTTAGTTGACATGCTATTTTGATAATGCTCAAACGTGGAATGATGCCTTATGCTCAATTTACTGCCAATGTGGCATGGCTACTTCGTTGATTTGATGTTCTTATAGGAGTGTGTAGCTGCTTCGTGTTTATATTAAATCACTGCTGAATTTACAATGTCAATGCCCACAACTGAAAAGAGTTAACAATGCTCTACAATTTTTCATCAGGTTGCAAAAAGAAGAGAGAAGCTGCTGAATTACATGCTTTTCCTGAGAGTCACCCCAACACTGCCCAATACTTTCATCAATTTTTCTTCACCTATAGTGGGTGTGCCATACCATACTTTCTTCTTGGCGACAGCCATTGGCCTCATCCCAGCTGCCTATGTGACTGTCCGGGTATTCCTGCTTCTACTGTACTCGTTCCCTCAAGTGCATTCTTCGTGTGTGTGCTAATAGGTTATCCTAACTTTCGCCTTTCTGATTTCTAGGCTGGAATTGCTTTGAGCGACCTGAGATCGTTGAATGACCTGTATGATCCACAGTCGATAGCGGTGTTGTTCCTGATCGGGCTTGTTTCGGTGACACCAACATTGCTGGGCAAGAACGAGACTCCAAGCAGAGCACCAGACACGGCAGCTAGCACCAACTGATCACTTACACGCCACCCCAGCTCTCCTCTCCTGTACATACAAAAGTCCAGCGTTTGGTGGTGGTGGCTGTGGCTCCGAGATTCTGGATCAAATAGAACCGACCACGAACATGGCGAGGGCCCCCAGTCTGTCGCCACTTTTGTGCTGATTTCCTAGATGGGGTCGGATATCTCATGATCACCTCTCATCGTGAACCTTGCTGGCAAAACGGGCTGGGGACAGACCTCTTTTCGTTGCTGTGTTTTACATTGTTTAGATGGAAGGTTTCACTGATTGTATGTATCTTGCACACGTTAACCAGATTCAATCAATACAGCCGATTCCGTGATTCATTCATGGATGTTTGCTGTGTTGTCGTATACTACCTGCGAAATGATTCTTCAGTTTAGTGCACCTTGTGCGTGGCGTGTGGTCTGTGGAGATTTTTGCGTTTGTTCGGACGCGACACGGGATGCAAACGGCCCGTCATTCTCGATCTTGCTTTATTTCATATACATGTGTGATCAGTGATCATTCATAGCTATTCAGAGGAGGCATTATCTGTATGTTTGACGATAGTGCGTTGGTTGGTAACGCATAGTATGTTCGCCCACCTCTTTGTTTGGGCCTCTTGAGCCGTGCAATGGCATGGTCCGCATGGACGACGATGTGTCATGATACCCCGGACCTCATGCCCGGCAATGGGGTTGGTAGCGCTCCGAAAGCCGCTGGCTGCTGACGAGGCATCCATGCTCCAATCCTAGCCACGAGCCAGCACAGCCAGTAGCCACAGGTGTGGTGTGTGTGATTGTGTGCACGGTTTACACGTTGACGTGTCGGCTAGCTCACCTGTCGTGATCGGGTCTCCTCGGTCCTCACGAATAGTATCAGCAGCATCTTTTTTGATGAAAAATATCAGCAGCATCCATCATCCTCACCCCAACGAAGGCCCAACAGAACGCTTGGGCCTGTGAGAGCAGGAGTTCAGACTCGCCCCGGCCTCCACCAACTAGCCCAGTACTTTATTTTGGGTCTCCATGGACCGAAGCGAAAACACGACATGCAGCACCAGCGGGCGCGCGACGGGGCGCCGCAGCCTGTTTCGGCGTTTTTCCGCAACACAAGCCATCGAATCCGACAACCGCGTCCACGGCGGAAACGGGAAGGAATCGCGGGCAGTGGCCACGGACGACGACCCACGCGGCGGGTGGCCGCTTTCTCCAGCAGCGCCGTGCGGGGATTCCGTTGGAACGTGCAGTGCAGGCGTGCAGCGGCCGTCCGCCCGGTGCGCGCACGGCGCACGTCTCGCCTCCTGCACAAGCACGGCCGCGCCGCACTGCACCTGCACGTCGGTGCGCGAGCTGTCTCCAGGCCAGGCGGCCACCTGCCGCTTCCTTGCGGGGAAGGTGATTCCTGTCCCGGGTTACAGCATGTGACAGAGTCCTCGCCTCGCGTAAACTGATTGAGCAATGAGTATTCACCGGCCGCTTGGCCTGGCCAATCCTTTACTCTCACACGTGCCTACGCAAACGCAATCCTCCTTGGCTTCACGGCTTTCTCGTGATGGAACTAACCACAGGACCACTGACAGTGGGAGCAAGCGGAGATTAAAACTCAGACAAACTTAGTAGTGAATCAACAAAACCTAGTGTAAGATCTAAGCAAAGATTAGAGAGAGAAGAAGAAAACGAGTTAGTATAAACAACCGTCGGATTTGGGCTCAGAGGAGTTGGAGTCGGCCATCGTCTTGAGGTTGATGGTGGCTGCGCACGGACAGCGACGGTCGATGACGAACTGGTGTCGGTGCCGCGCGGTGACGGCGGCGGTGAGTTTCCCGTCACTAGCTGCGGCCCTAGGAGATCGGGTTAGGGTTTGTTGGAGGGAGTGATGGCGGCGGTGAACCTCGTGTAGAGCGCCCCGGCCTCCCTCTCTTTTTATATCCGCAGTGTGACAGGGGCCCACCAGCCATGAGTTGGACTGGGCTCCCCGATCAGGAGCAGATCAGGGTCCGTTGAGGACCGTTGGGTCTCAACGTGAGGAGATCAAATCTAACATTCTCCCCCTTGATCTCTTCTAATCACTTATCTTAATCTTAATAACTTGTTTTAATCTTAACTTAAACACTTAACTCCCCCTCATTATAAAGAGATTCTTAGAGCGCGTCTCATCGTGACAGAAAAAATCTTCTGTTGGATTTGAAGGCTACAGTACACCTCTCTAAATTGAGACAGAGATCTAACTAACGGAACCTAAGTGTTCAAGGATCATAAGCTTTCCCTTAACCCCATGCCGGCTAGGTGTTTTCTAAACACGTTGGGTGGTAAGCCTTTTGTGAGCGGATCCGCTAACATGTTTTCGGTCTTAATATGCTCTAGACTTATGACATGATCCTGAACCTTTTCTTTCACAACATAATACTTAATGTCAATGTGTTTGGCAGCACCACTTGACTTATTGTTGTGAGCATATTCAACTGCGGGATTATTATCGCAGTATAACTTAAGTGGTCTCTCAATGCTGTCTACCACTCTTAATCCGGGTAAGAATTTCTTAAGCCAACTCACCTGCCCCGTGGCCTCATAACATGCTACAAACTCAGCATACATTGTTGATGATGTAACGAGAGTTTGTTTGGAGCTTTTCCACGATATGGCTCCACCTGCGAGGGTGAATATGTAACCTGACGTGGACTTTCTTTCATCCCCCGCATAATCTGAATCTGAAAACCCCACTATATCTAGGGAGTCAGTCTTATTATAACTTAGCATGAAGCCTTTAGTACCCTGCAAGTAACGTAAGACTTTCTTAACTAACTTCCAGTGTTCTGTACCTGGATTTTTCTGATATCTGCCAAGCAACCCAGTAACAAAAGCTATGTCAGGGCGAGTACAAATTTGAGCATATTGTAAGCTTCCGACAGCTGAAGCATAAGGTACTGATCTCATTTGTTCGAGCTCGAACTGATTCTTGGGACACTGATGTTCCCCATACCTATCGCCCTTAACAATGGGTGCAGGTGATGGACTGCATTTGTGCATACTATATTTCTTAAGAATCTTTTCTATGTATGCCTTTTTTGACAACCCTAATACCCCTCTATTTCTATCACGGTGAATCTCAATCCCCAGAACAAAAGAGGCTTTACCGATGTCTTTCATGTCAAAATGCGAGGATAAAAACTTCTTAGTCTCCATTAGTAGAGTGACATCATTGCTTGCTAGCAAAATATCATCCACATATAGGACTAAGAAGATGAACTTAGAATTCTTAAACTTTACATAAACGCAATTGTCCTCTACATTTGCCTTAAACCTAAACTTTCTTATTGTATTATCAAACTTCAAATACCACTGTCTTGAAGCTTGTTTTAGTCCATAAATAGACTTCCTTAGGCAGCACCCCATGTTCTCTTTTCCTTCCATGATAAAACCTTTCGGTTGTGCCATGTATACATCTTCCTCAAGATCCCCATTTAGGAATGTCGTCTTAACATCCATCTGATGTAATTCTAAATCAAAATGTGCTACTAGCGCCATTATAATTCTAAAAGAATCTTTACATGAGACCGGAGAGAAAGTCTCATTGTAATCAATTCCTTCTCTCTGAGTAAAGCCTTTTGCCACGAGTCGCGCCTTATGCCTTTCAACATTCCCCTGGGAGTCATACTTAGTTTTATAAACCCATTTACAACCAACCTTCTTAGCTCCCTTAGGAATGTCCATCAGTTCCTAAACTTTATTGGAATCCATGGACCTTATTTCATCTCTCATTGCTTCTAACCACTTCTCACAGTGTTTACTTCTCATGGCTTGTTCATATGTAGTGGGATCATCCTCCATATGAAATTCTTCGGTTTCATAAACCTCATAATCATCTGAAATAGCTGATCTTCTAACTTTTTCTGATCTTCTAAGATTCTGATTGTTTGGCGCTATTTGGGGTTGTTGTTGTTCTTCCTGATGCTCGACGTGTGGTTCTAATGGATCCTGAAGGACAGGTTCCAGATTATCATTGGATGTCGGCAATGGAGAACTAACAACCGGTGCTGGCACTACAGTGTCTAACACTGTTGGTGCAACAGCTATGGGTAGCACAAAGAATTATTCCTGAAGCATTGGAGTAGGGGCATAAACCCTTTTCTACTCTAAACTAATCTCCTGTGCTACCTTGCTCCCCCTTATCAAATCATCTTCTAAGAACTCAGCATGTCTGGTTTCCACAAACTTAGTATACCTATCGGGGCAGTAAAAGCGGTAACCTTTTGACCTATCTGGGTAGCCAATGAAATGGCAACTAACTGTATTAGGATCTAATTTCCCTAAATTTGGGTTAAATATCTTAGCCTCAGCAGGACATCCCCACACCCTTAAGTGCTTAAGTGAGGGTACTCTGTCTGTCCATAGCTCGTACGGTGTTTTGGACACCGACTTACTTGGAACACGATTAAAAATATGAATGGCGGTTTTCAACGCCTCCATCCACAAACTTACCGGTAGGGTGGAGTAGCTAATCATACTTCTTACCATATCCATTAAGGTACGGTTTCTTCTCTCAGCCACTCCATTCTGCTGAGGGTCTCCTGGCATGGAATACTGGGCAACTATGCCATTTTCCTGAAGGAACTTTGCAAAAGGACCCGGAACTTGGCCATACGGGGTATGTCGTCCATAATATTTCCCACCACGGTCTGATCTTACTATTTTAATCTTCTTATTATGCTGATTTTCTACTTCTGCCTTAAATATCTTAAACTTATCTAATGCTTCTGATCTTTCTCTTATTGGATAAATATAACCAAAACGCGAATAATCATCAGTGAAAGTTATGAATGAATCATAACCATCCACACTCTTAATAGGAAATGGTCCACAAATGTCTGTGTGGATTATTTCTAAATTCCCTGCACTTCGTTTGGCATTTTTCTTAACTTTCTTAACATATTTGCCCTTAATACAATCAATGCACTGATCTAATTCTGAGAGTTCTAATGGCGGAAGAATTTCAGCCTTGACTAATCTATCAATTCTCCCCCTCGAAATGTGGCCTAATCTACAGCGCCACAATTTCGAAGAGTCAATCTAAAATTTCTTACGCTTTCTATTTGCATTCGTAGACGAGGAAACATTTTCATTCTCAACGGATATAGCATTAACATTCTCAGAAACTGATAACAAGTAAAGTTTGTCTTGTCGGATGGCAAGACCAGCACACTTATCATTAAGAAATATCTTACATCTGCCATTTCCAAAATGGCAGGCCAATCCATCATCATCTAACTTACTCACGCTTATTAAGTTTCGGTGCAAAGAAGGAACATAGAGTACATCAGAAAGCCTAAGTACAAAACCATTTAATAATGCTAAAGTGAAATCGCCAATGGCTTCGACATCGGCTTATACTCTATTTGCCACCTTAATTGTTCTTTCGCCTCTTTGCAGGGTTCTCCTCGTATGGAATCCCTGTAAAGAATTAGCAACATGAATTATTGCACCTGAGTCAATCCACCAAGTAGATTTTTCATAACTAATATACAAGGATTCATCTACAAATGTAACTAAATCCTCACCATTCCTGTTGAGGTACTTCAAGAAACCAAGGCAATCCTTTTGCATGTGACCTGTTTTCTCACAGAACATGCACTGATTCGGTGCTAGCCAGGGCTTCTTGCGGAGTGGGTTTTGTGGCCTGTTTTGGTCCTGAGCCCCATTGTTGTTCTGAGAATTCTGAGTCTGAGGGTTCTAAGGGGCTTTACCCTGAGAGTTTGGTGCCTGAGCGCTGGAGGAAGAGCTGTCATCCCACTTTGGTTTCCCTTTTGGCCTGGCATTCTTATGGTGGAACTTCTTATTGTTGTTATGCTTCACGAAAAGAGCAGAGTCTCCCCGTGATTCCTTAAGTCTTTCCTCCTCCTGAGTGGCTTGCCCAAGGAGCTTCTCAATGTTCCAGTCCTCAGGTGCCATGTTGTAGTGCACAACAAAGGCTTCAAACTCCTTTGGCAAAGAAGCTATGATCACATGAACGACAAATGGATTTGGGAGAACCATCTTCATTGATGCGAGCTTAGATGCCAAAGTGTTCATCCTCAGTATGTGCTCTCTGACACCACCACCAGTGTATTTTTTATTTATAAACTCTCTAATAAGCACACTTGCTTGAGTCTTAGTTGTACTATGAAACTGAGTCTTGATTTTTTCTAAATACTCAGTGATGGTGGTGCACTCAGGCAGTGATCCTCTGATGGGCTCTGAAATAGTAGCCTTAGCCAATGTCAGACATTTCTTATTGGAGTTGTCCCATTTTTTCTTAGAAAGATCATAGGACATCCTCACTGACGCATGCTCACGCTTGCGTGTAGCAAACGCTGCATCAGTCTCATTCTGTGCAATGACCGGCTCCTCAGGTTCCTGAGGGCACGGTTCATTGAGAGCTGAGTCATTGTCAGTCATGACAAGGGCTAATTCATACTGCTCACGCCACGTCTTATAGTTGGTCCCGTTAAGCTTCGGGACCATCTGCACCCAGTTGGTGAGTCCTGAAATTCAGATAAAAAATGGTGAGTAAACTTAGTAAAAGGAAAAATTTGAATTTGAAATTGCATGTATTAAAACAACGTTGGTCATTATTAATACATACAATCCTTTGTACATTAAATCTATATCACCGTTGGGCAAGATTTAGAAATAATGCACAATAATTGATGGACTAAGCAATTATAATATTGATATAATCGACGCTGGTCAAAAAATATTAATATTATAACATTTTCTAATTTCTTAAATTTGCTCCTTAACTAAATCTCTCGTTGGTTCGAAATTAATTAAGGAGCAAAATATACTTACTGAGCAGCGGAAAACGTGAATAAACTAAACTAATTCTTAATTCCAGAAACATTTCTGATATTGTCACTAAAAAAAATTTATCACTTTTGATAGAAAATTTGACTAATTTCAAAATCATAAAAAATACTCATGGTAAAATATTTCTGGAATAAAAACTGTACTGATTTCAATGGGCTAAAACTGGCGAGCCGCAGATGCGGCCCGCGACCGCGGCGCGCGCGCAGCCTCCCGTGCCCCAGGCCGCAACGTGGGCCTGGGCCAGAAAAGCGTGCACGGGCCGCGCTTCCCCTCCGCCGGCCTGTCCAGAGATGCCGTGATCTCAGTCGTTGGCTTAGATCGAACGGCTGCCCACCGTTTTCGTCGGTATAAGAAGGCCGACCCGGCGGTTCTAAACCCTAACCCTTCTTCACCGTTCTCATTCTCTTGCCCAGTCACAGCAGCCGCAACGGCGATATGCGGTCGCCGAGGGTTCTTCGCCGGCGGAGGAAGAAGGCGCCGCCGTGAGCCCCCTCACCGGCGGGCGTGCTCGCCAACGGCGGAGCACGCCGCCGTCGAGTGGCTTCACGGGCGGTTCCGAGGAGCACCCGCGCGGAAGTTGACTGAACCGGCGGCAAGACGGGCGGATTCTTACCGCCAGCGGCCGTGGAGGTATCCTCTCAACCCCTTTGAACCGATTTTTATCTTCTTATTACTAAGCTGCACGGGTTAGGGTTAGGGTTAGGGTTAGGGTTTGGCTAAGTTAGGGTTTGATCGTTGGATCTCCCCGTGTTTTTTTTTTCTTAATCGGGTTGATCCCCATTCTTAACTAAGCACCAACTGTTAGTAGGCGATTGATACCATTGATGGAACTAACCACAGGACCACTGACAGTGGGAGCAAGCGGGGATTAAAACTCAGACAAACTTAGTAGTGAATCAACAAAACCTAGTGTAAGATCTAAGCAAAGATTAGAGAGAGAAGAAGAAAACGAGTTAGTATAAACAACCGTCGGATTTGGGCTCAGAGGAGTTGGAGTCGGCCATCGTCTTGAGGTTGATGGTGGCTGCGCACGGGCAGCGACGGTCGATGACGAACTGGTGTCGGTGCCGCGCGGTGACGGCGGCGGTGAGTTTCCCGTCACTAGCTGCGGCCCTAGGAAATCGGGTTAGGGTTTGTTGGAGGGAGTGATGGCGGCGGTGAACCTCGTGTAGAGCGCCCCGGCCTCCCTCTCTTTTTATATCCGCAGTGTGACAGGGGCCCACCAACCATGAGTTGGGCTGGGCTCCCCGATCAGGAGCATATCTGGGTCCGTTGAGGACCGTTGGGTCTCAACGTGAGGAGATCAAATCTAACATCTCGTTCATAGTAGCCAGTGGTACCTGTCTCTGTCCAATGCTGATTCTCTGCCCATGTTCGTAATGTCCCTGTACCTTGCTGTCTCGGTAGATTCAGCTGGAAGAACGTGATGGCCCCCGGGGATTTCAGGACTGTCCCAAGACACATGTCATATCTCAGTATTTACTACGCAAGCGGATAGCAATAGCAGGGCACGGAAGTGATCGAGGCATTTTAACAGTGGCACATCTATCTGCAGATTGTGTGGGCAAATGCAGTGTTTTCTTCCCGGCATTGTCCACAGGGAGAGTGCTCCTGGCATCATGGGTAATGTCGTCGCAACACACGTCGTGGGTAATGGGGACTCTAGGGTCGGAGTGTTTTCTTAAGAGAAGACCCTGCGCTGGCAAGAACGAGTGAGACATGCCACGCGTGAGCTCTGAGCTTTGAACCCTACAACAACTGCTTCTTGATTCCGTGCACAGCTGTCAGACATCCACATGTTTCCACTGAAAAAACTAGGCCCCGCCCGCACATGTCTTCCGCCCTCTCAGCCGTGTCGCTCGTCCGTTCCCCTGCAATGCGGTTTAGGAAGAGACAGCTCGCGCATGGCGAAATTCAGAGTTCTTCGATGCGCGGCACAGGCCAACTGGAGTTCATCATAAGCCAGGCAGCCAGTAATGCTCTCAACTGGAGTTCACTTCGCGAAAAGTAGCTGAAAAGTTACTGTAGCATCTTTCGTTGTTATTTGGCAAAATTTATCCAATTATGGACTAACTAGGCTCAAAAGATTCGTCCCGACGTTTACAGACAAACTATGCAATTAGTTATCTTTTTTACCTACGTTTAATGCTCCATGCATGCGTCAAAAGATTTGATGTGATGTGTGTAAGAGGAAATATTTTGGGTTGGGAGGGGGAAGTGAACGCGGCCTAAGGACAGAAAACTTGCTGCCAAGAAATCCCATTGGCTTGACTCCAGGCAACCAAACGGCATGCAGACACGTGAGGCGCAGAACTATCATTTATGCAGGATGCAGTGATGCCGGATTGCCGCCGGACAGCAGGTTGTACTGACCTTCCATTCAGGAGGTCGAAGAGATACGCGGACACAATAAATAGGTCAAGTACATTGACATCCACTGTTCACAGACCTTTACAATGGACTCAATTCAAGTCATCAAGACAGAGGAAGTGCAGCTCCATCTTGGTTCTGCTACAGATATTTTACACTCACAAAAGCTGTGAAGTATATACGGGAACAAATGAATCGAAATCCCACGTCCATTTACATTAACATTACCCCAGCAGGCGAAGAAATACATGGACTAGAGTATCAATATCAATGCTCCTCAAAACATGCACAATATAAGAAAATAAACAGAAAAAAGGGAAGCAAATACATCACCCTTCTATTCTCTTCTGAAACTTCTTATACTATTATCTTTACAGCGAACCCTGCAGTTCTGCTGAACCAAATTGAAGGTGAAACTAGAGAAATAGTCATCCATAGCATACATCGATATTTTTTTTTCTTTGAGATGTTTCGATTTGTTCTAATGCTGGCTTTTCTTCTTCAACAAACCACCAAATTTCTTCATCAAAGGCTTCTTCGGTTGCTGCTGCTTGATTGCCAGCTTCGTGTTGTTGTTCACCCTGTTGTCTATGGACAACCTGTTGCAGTCAGAGGCAGCGTCTCCCTTGATGGACTCCAGATCAAATTCTGATTCACCGTCTTTCTCCTTGTCTGTAGATAGATCGTAGTCGGTGACCTTGCTGTTCTCCCACATCTTTGTAGCGATCACTACAGGATCATCCTCCTTCATATTTCCCTTGTCATTCTCATCTTTTGGACCTGTTCCATTTAGCACTTTAGCATTGCCAAGCACGGAAGATAGCTCCTTCAGCTTCTCTGAAGCATTCGACTCTTTGACCTGTAGCTCATCATTCTCCTGTTTTATGTTCTGCAATTCATTTTCTTTGTCTAGCAGCTTTTCTTTCCAGCTCAAAGCTTCAGCTTTGGCTTCATCCTTGGCTCTGTTCGCTTCCTCTACCTGAGCTTCCAGCTCCTTCAGCTTCTCCTCCAGCTCAGCATTTCTATTTTCACAGTCTTGCACCTTCTCTACCACCTTATCCATCTCAACTCTCATTGTACCAATTTCTTCTTCTGACTTTTTGATTGAGCTCACAAAGCTGACCTCTTTGGATTGCCACTCCTCAGATGTATTCTTCGCTTCTGCCTCCATTCGCTCCACTGTCTTCTTCAAGCAGACTCTCTCATAGTTTGCTTCATCAAGCATCACTTCATAATTCTCCTGGGTGTTCTTGAGGTTCATGATGAGCTCCTCGATTTGTGCCTTGGCACGCTCAATCTCTTGTTGTTTGTTCAGGTACCTCTCCCGTGCCTCTCTTGCCTCACCGGACATTTCATGCAACGCTGAGGCTAGATCTTCCATAGCCTTCTTAACTTTCTCATACTCATCTTTGCTAGTTTCTAGTTCCTTAGCCAGCCTCTCCTTCTCTTCACATATTGATTCAATTTGTGAACTTGCATTGTTCTCATTGTTAATAGCATCCATCTTCTCTTCTTCTAGTGCTTGGATCTTTGACTGAAGCTCATTGATCTCTTCCCTCAGTTCAAACGCTTCTTTCTCAGCAACATCAAGACGCTCATTAGACGTAATAATATCTTCATTCTGCCTAGCTACCTCTTCTTCCAAAACCTGCAACTTGTTCTGAAGGTCAGAAAGTTCAGACTCTTTCTCCGAAAGCAAGGTGCTTGCTGCATCCAATTCTTTCATCACCGAGTTCAAGGAATCAACCTTCAACATGTAAGACTGGTTGGCTGCCTCCAATTTAATTTCCAGAATTTCAGCCTTTTGCTTCCATTCATCAGCTAGCTCCTCTGCCTCTGCTCTGGCCTTCATAGCATTGGCAGCATCAATTCTCAGCCCTTCGATCACATCCCCCAATTCAGCTACCTTCTCTTCAGCATCCTTTGCCTTCTGGAGCTCAATCTTCAGTGCAGAGACCTCCGCCTCGAGCCTCATAATTTGCTCAGCGCCTTCTCTCTCTTTGCTCTCCAGCTCAGTGTCAAGCAATTCTTTCAGGCGAGCAACCTCTGCGTCGAGGAGCTCCACCTTGTGAGCATTCACTTCACTGAGCCGAATAGCATCATCCGCCTGATTGAGTGCCAAGTTCTTGGTATCGATCGCATCAGCGAGCTCATACCTAGCCTTCTCGAGCTGCTCCACTGTGGACCGCAGCGCGGCAGCGTCTGACTCCTGCTGGCTCCGCATGTTCTCCAGCTTCCTCTGCAGCTCTTCCTCCTTCCTCTGCATGGACTCGATGCTCGTCTGCTCCAGCTCGACCGCGCGGAACATCTCGGTCTCGGAGGCCTCCTCCGCCTTCTTCCGCGCTGCGAGCGCGACCAGCAGGTTCGCATTGGCCTCGTCGGCCAGCCGCTTGGCATCCTCCAGCTCCTCAAGGACCTGGCCCTTCTCCTTCTCCTTCTCCGCCAGCTGCTCCTTTGCCCTCTTCAGCTCCTCCTGAACCGCGGCGAGCTGCGCCTGCAGTTCGTGAGACTGCTTCACGGCGCTGCTTTGCTTCTGCAGCCATTCCAACGGGATTAGTCACATCCCAACAACACCCCAAACGGCACCAAGCAAAGATCAAGCGACACTGATGACGAATAAAAAGAGACTCGTACCTCTGCAGGCGGCGTGCTGAGGCGGGCGAAGACCTTGGGTGTGCGGCGGTCGCCCGACGGCGGCTTGTCCGCCGAACCAGGGGACCTGTCGGCGGCGCGCGGCGCCTGCGGCGGAGTGCCATTGGCCGGCTTGGCGGCCCCCGGCTTGCTCGGCCTGCCGCCCTTGGGCGTCGGCGGCGTGGTCTTGCCGCTCTTGCTCTCTGCCGCCGCAGATCTGCGTTGCAAGAACCAATTTTTTTTGCTCAGATCAAGAATCGAACCACACAACCTACCAGGATCTGCAGCCGAAAAAAAAACTGCCGCACAGAGCCGGAGTGATCGATGCTTACTTCGGTCTGGCTCCCAGCATTGCTACGGCTGCCGCAGGCGGTCTCTGCAGCTCCGAACCGGGACGGTGGGTGGCCTCAGCACAGGGTAGGGATTGGGAGGGAAGAAGCAGTCGGTGTGTCGGTGTTGGTCGCTGTGAGCAACAGCAGAGCACAGCGCAGCCGTGGTGGTCGCTAGGGGGGGAGGGGAGGAATAGAATCTGATCACCAGCACTGGCGTCATGAACAGCTCAGCAGTGTATATGTGTGCTTCGTATACGGATCTCACATCATTAAGCTGGAGACAGAAAGAGAGGAGAAAGACAGTGACTGAGAGGTGAAGCGTATAAAGCCAAGAGAAAGGCAGAGCTTGGAGCCTGTTTAAAAGCTCTAAATTAATAGTGGTAATAGTGCTTTAGCAGAGAGTAAGATCACGCATTGTTTGTGTGCCAGTGCCAGGGTTAAAAATTCAGAGAGCACGCTTTGCTTGAGCCTGCAGCTGTTGCCCCCTCTAACCACCGGTGTCCTGGCCGAGCAAGCAGACAGAGGTGACCGTGGAAAAAGACGTCACCTGCTTGCTTCTTTTCCACTCTTTCTTTCTCTTCCAGTTCTGGTGTGCTCGCTTTTACAGAGTTGTACGCCGGTGTCTCTTGTGAACAGAGCAGCGGCGAGTGAAAAAGGCCAAAAGGGCCAGGTTCCAGGTGATTTCACGAGAAAACCCTCCAACATTTTGCCACTTCCCAGCGTCTCTGGTAAACCATGTTTTTAGGTCCAGCTGCACGATGAATTCAGAAGGAGTTTCGAACAACAGGAAAGAAGATTCAGTCTGTATCAATTGTGCATGCATTTTTCTAAACGAGGCCTTATACCAGGAGAAGCTTCCACGGCAAATCATAGCAGGTGCTGGATTTGATTGAAGATTGAGCAGGAGAGATAAGGAGATGTTTTTCTTATATTAGAAACTATGTCTGCACAAGAATTTAAAATAGAAAGAGTTGTGATAGATAGATAGATAGATAGATAGATAGATAGATAGATGGATGATATGAGATAAGCTTATCAAATACTACTAAGTATGAAAATTATTCTAAATCTAAAATTCTATAATTTGATGGTTTGGACTGTGCTTAACCCAAACATGGCCACATAAACAGGGTTCGTTTTTATCTGGGCAACGTGCTCCGGCAATAACATGCGCCGACGCCGTCCATCTCTGTCTCCGGAGAAACCAGCTGTGCACACCAGACGAGCCGGAATTCCTGGCTAATTGCTGATTAGTACTACTCCGTACATTAGTAATGGATTTGAGATTCTGCAAGCGCATTAAAGTGGTTGCAACTGGCTAGAGAGGACGAGGAGCCAGGTGCAACTGTGCAAGAAACTGAAGAACGGGCACGGTGATCTGGCATCGGAATCCGGGGGTAAAAGCGTACTAGGCCGTATCGTGTCGTGGTGAGGGGCTGAGACCTGAGAGTGAGAGGGCACGGTGCCGCACGCACCACGCAGCGATGCTGTCCAGCAGACCAGAAAGCAGAAACCCAAGTGGTCAAGAGAACAGTAACGACATGCGAGTCAATGCCGTCCTGGAACCCCGTTAATTACTCTAGGGAGGGGACTATTGCGCCGACAGGGAAAAATAGTAGAATGTGTTGTGTGGCCATCGTGCACGCACTAGTAGAAGCCTACTGGAACAGCATCAGAGAAAAATAATGCCCCTACGAAAGAGCATACTGCTGCTCCATTATGGGTTCTTTTTATATGATAGGACGGTACTCATCGATTATATAATGAGTAGAAGAAAAGGCTTGTGGGTGTGTTTAGTTCCGAAGTACTGTAGTACGTTTTGACTTTATTTGATAAATAATGTCCAACTGTTGACTAATTAGGTTCAAAACGTTCGTCTCGCAAAGTACAACCAAGCTGTACAATTAGTTTTTGATTTTATCTATATTTAGTACTCCATGCATGTATCGCAAGTTTGATGTGACGGGGAATCTTTTGTTTGTACAGTTTTTTTTAAAGTAAACACAGCCTGTGTATCTTTTGAATGCCTGAATGGTATTGTATTGGCTACGTACTCAGTACCGACAGCTATTCATATTTTTTAATGTGTATATGTAGGTCAGAATAATCAATTCTGCCTTGTTTTTCACGTGTGTTCTATTTGGGGAAAAAAGGATGACAAATTCTGCACTGATTTGACTAGACATGGTTCATGTTTTTTTCCCTCGAAAAATCTCCCGAAGAAGATCAGAAAATGTCAAAATGATTTCAAATTGGTTGTGCTTTTTTATGTACAATTTTTCATGGGATCATAGCTGCTAACATACTCTAGGTTAAGATATCATAACTTTTCATGATTATTTTCAATAGGTTGAGAGCTGATACTGCCTTATCCCACCAGATAAAAGGTATTAAAATGGTTATTTAAAATTCTCAAAGTATTGTTTTGATGGGCTATGATGTTATTTACTTTGTTTTTTTTATTTTTCTAGATACATAGTTTCTACTATAACATATATCTATCTAGGTACATAATAAAAGCTATAGGCCTGCTTGGTTGCAAGTTAATCTTTGCCGAGCGAAAATATGGACAAATTCAAAAGATTTGACATGCAATTAGTTTAGTTCCAAAATTTTGGCAAGGCTATATTTTTTCTCTCTTGTTAGCAGCAAACCAAATCCAACCTTCGTTGCCTTGCCAAAATATTGGATTGTCCTAGTTTCAGAATACTCATATATTTTGGCCTTGCTCTAAAATTGGCTTGGCAAGAATTAGCTTGCAACCAAATAGGCCCTATATATATACTAGAAAAAGCCAAACTGAGTTACAATTTAGAAGGAGGTAGCAAATAAAAGATTTGTTTTTATAACAGCAATTTTTATAGCAGCAAATAATTTCTTTACAAAAATATCCCCTGATGCAGTTGAAACCCAACTGCCATTTCACTATCGTAGATAGATGGTCGCTGAGCTAATCGGCTCCTTTCGTCGTGGCTTTTGTCGATGCGCCGGTGTAGATGAGACGTCACTGTACGCGCAAATTCCTTTCACCGACGCGGGGGGAGGGGAAATAAGAAAAAGATGGCAGCACACTACAGAAAAAGCGGCGAGAAGAGACGACACGCTTGCTTTCAACTTTGCCTCTGAAAAATACAGTATACTGCTACAAAACGTGCCCCCATCAATCACCTCTACAACAAACAAATAAAGCAAGCGGAGAAACTTAAGTGTCTTGACAAAAAATACACGCGCGTTAATACACGACCTAGTCCTCATCATATATACCAAAAATTAAGAACATGATCCACGCCACGAACGGACATCCGTCCGCCGCAACCTTTTTTATTACAAAAAAAAAAACACTACCTCGAAAAAAAAGATACCGGACCCAAATAGTCTCGGGCACCGGCAGGATCCTTTTTCTGTTTTTCTCCAGGGAAAATGAACTGGATCTTCGTTGGCATAGAAAGCCACGGCCAGGGGCCATGAGGAATTATTTGCTGTTGCTAGTTGCTACAGCCCGGACACGACACGATTGATGCCACTGACCGATTGAACAGCGCGATCAATCTTCTCCCACCGGCACCGGGCACTCGGGCAGCGCCCACATCGACAGGTGATCACCCAGCGCTAGCCTCTGTGTGTGCTATGGTCGTAAGGACTACAGAGGCTAGAACCCAATCAGAACACTGCTGCCTGCAGTGGTGCCGTGGTATGTGTCGGGGTCATGACAATCGCCTCCGTTCAATCGTTCGGGGGAGCCTCACTGGCTCACCGGCTGGCTAGCGACCGTCCACACGACTGTCACCACATGGTGCGTGCGTGTGCGTGAGGAGTCCGGCATCCTGTGCCTCGTTGCTACTAACAGTCCAGTGCGTGCTCCGTCCGGCGGCCTCTCCTCCGTTGGTAGTGTTGCGCAAGCTCTAGCTCTAGGCTGTGCTGTGCCGGTGCACGTGCACGAATGAGATGAGACGCAAGGAGTAGCGTGCGTGTAGGCGTAGCGTAGGGACGAATGGGAAGTAGGCCAGTGATGCTGACGCAGGACGAGAGCGTGCAGCGTGACTTCTTGGAGCATAGAAGACGTCAAAATTGTTAGAAGGAACGAAAAAAAAACACATGGGGTGAGAGAGGCTCGAACTCTCGACCTCAGGATAACTCAGATTAGCTATGAGACCTACGCGCTAGCCAACTGCGCCACCACCCCTCCGATGTCTAATCAACCCAAATTTCATTGAAGTATTACTCACTATTAAACATGGAGATGGAAAACCATTTTAGAGCATTCGAGTGATAAAGCTGCCGCACAGGCGCGTGGTACAACCCTCCCTAAAACAGTCAGCGCCACTTTTTTAGAAAAAAAAAAAACAAAGAAAGAAAGAAAGGTAAAGTACATTTTTCAACCTAAAACTTGTATTAAAGTTCGATTTTCAACCTTCAACTGTAAAATCAGGTAACAAACACCTTCCAACTGTCAAAACCGGACAAATTTGGTCCTTCGCTGGTTTCAAAAGTGGTTTTCTATTTTATAATAATAATAAAATCTAGTTCGATCTCTAGAAGTTTGCAATTAATTTATTTTAAATTATAAAAATATAAAACTATTTCACGTTTTCTTCTAAAAAATGTTACATATATGTTGATGCTATATTTAAAATTGTTTTAAATTTCATACCGAATTAAATTTCGCACGAGATTAGATTGTTCGCTTTTCGTTCTTTTACATGACAGTTCCCTCCCTTCCTCTCCGCGGGCACCGGGTGCCAAGCCTGGCTTTTGGCCCAAAACAACTAGAGAGGCGGCCGCGCGACAAGCCCTGTATTAATGTTTCTATTGCTTTATTGCACGTTGTCACGCTTGTTTTTATTTAAAACAAGAAAGATCTAAACAATTTTAAATATAGCATTAACATATATATATATATATCATTTTAAGAAGAAAACATGATATAGTTTCATATTTTGTTAATTTAAAATAAATAAATTACGAACTTATAGAGATCGAACCGGATTTTTATTATTATTAGAAAATCGAAGACCGCTTTTGAAACCGGTCGAGGACCAAATTTATCCGATTTTGACAGTTAGAGTGTGTCTGTTACCGGTTTCATAGTTTAAGGTTGAAAATCAAACTTACGAGTTCGAGTTTGGAAAATGTACCTTAGCCACACCCCTCCTCCCCCTCCCCCCAAAAAAAAAACCACCAAAAGGGTAACAGACATGACCGGACAAGCTCGAGCCGTTTGGTTGCTCCAGCCTGCCCTGGCGCGTGGGGATGCAGGAAAGAGCTGTTTAGATGTCTGTATGTCGACTTGAGTCAGAATAAGCTCACGCTAAATTCTTCCGTCAGCCTGGCTCTATAAAAATGAGATTGAAATGTATTTCTCGCGGGTTTAATTGGCGAGACGCAACTTGATTGCTTTAGACATATGCTTTTGTCTTCGAAATGGATTAGTTCAAGGAACCAATCAACAGCCCAGTGCCCGTCTTTTTTTTAGCCCTTTTTTCGAAAGATTTTCTTAAATATATCCCTGACGGAAAGATTTTAGGAAATAGACCCAGGACTTGGCGTCATCCACGCTAGCGCCAAGGTAACACAGCTTGGCGCCGTTAGCGTTGGCGTCAAAGCCTCCATGCCATTTGGCCGACGACGCCGAGCTGGCGTTGACGTGGTAGCACCTTGGCGCCGTCACCATTGGCGCCAAGCTTGGTGCCATCGTCATTGGCGCCAAGCCTGGCGCCACCGACCTGATATCATATATATCATTTTTTTATCCTAAGTATTTCTAGGTTGTTCTAAGTGATCAAACAGAAAGTCACTGTAAAAACTCTAGAGTTAGTCACATTTCTCAATATCTAAGGCCTTGTTTAGATGCACTCCAAAAGTTAAAATTTTTTCACTCTCTCTCAATCACATCAATCTTTGGACCCATGCATGAAGTAGTAAATGTAGGTAAAAAAATAACTAATTACACAGTTTAGTTGAAAATCACGAGATGAATCTTTTGAGTCTAGTTGGTCCATGATTGGACAATATTTGCCAAATAAGACGAAAGTGGTACTATTCATCGGTTTGAAATTTTTTCAGCATCTAAACGTGGCCTAAGTCATGGGGATTGAAATATGGCTAAGTTATGGTAAAAAAGTCATTTTCCCATATGTCTACCACATGATAATTGGTATTCTAACATATTCAAGCCATAGCAAAAAATCCAGATTTATTTGGCTAAGTCTTTAAATTTACTATGGGATGGGGATGGAAATATGGCTCATAGTCAAGTCATAGTAAAATTCAAGACTTAGCCAATTTCTAGGTTACCCATCGTATGGTAAATATCAAAACTTTGCCAAAATTTTGTATGTCCACCTCATAGAAAAATTAGGATCCAAGTCATATTAATTTAGAGCTTTGTATGTCCATCTCATGGTAAAATTAGGTAGTCAGGATTTTTGCTGCGGCCAGGATATGTTAGAATACCAACTATCATGGGATAACATCAAATTTGTCAATGTCATGGTAAAATTCCAGACTTAACAAATTTTTATATGTCCATCTCATGGTAAAATTCTAGACTTAACAAATTCCAACAGCTCGACGCTAAGATCCATGGCGCCAGACTTGACGCCAATGACGATGGCGCCAAGCTTGACGCCAATGGTGACGGCGCCAAGATGGCCGCCACGTCACCGCCAGCTCGGCGTCATCGGCCAAGTGGCATGGGGGCTTGGCGCCAACGCCAACAGCGCCAAGCTGTGTTACCTTGGCACCAGAGTGGATGGCGGCGGAAGCCCTAGGTCTATTTTCTAAAATCTTTCCGCCAGAGGTATATTTGAGAGATTTTTTCAAAAAAAGAGCTAAAAAAACAAAAAAAAACAAAAAAGACGGGCCCAGTGCAACCTGGCTAGAGCAAGACGAGCAACCAAACAAAAATGCTTTACATTGTCTTAGCCTGGCCAGCGGATGCTCTTGCATCCCAGATGCGAGACATGCCGATTATGGAAGAGAACCAAACAGGCCCCAGATGCATCTCTTTGAACTTTGAAGCATGAAGCCGATCTTCAACGAGTCAATCCATTTGCCAGACTTGACAGCATCTTCAAACGCTGAAGCGATCAACGTGCATCTATCATTTTTTCTCGACAAAACAGGACTGCAAGAGATGTCCAATACCTCACAGGCCTGGCAAATACATACAAACAAAATCCTATCTATGCTTTCATTTATTCATGTAACCGAGCATATCAGCACCGCTTGGGCTTCCTCGCTAAGATCCTTCATTAATCTTAATCACCCGTTGCTCTGCAGGTCTTCGCTGGCGCAGTACCATGAGCCTCGCCCTCACATGTTGTCCGTGGTGGCGCCGCTTGTCAGGGGACGACTGAGCAGTGAGCAGGCGATGCATCCTCCGGTCTCCGGCACTCCTACCTAAAAAACTCCCTACTTCGCCGTGTTTTGGCTCACTGGTTCAGGCACTCGGCACTCCACGCGGCAGGGCAGCACCATGAACTTGCCGACTTGCCGTAGGGTGTCAACCTCACCAGGACCCTCGTCGTGGAAAGTGCCACCAGGAAAGGAAGTGATCTTGGTAGAGGCTGAAGCTCTTCTTCCGGAGCCAAATGATGGATCCCTCTTCGTCTTTTTCTCCGCAGAGGCTTCTCTCCGAACGCCATCACACGGTTCAGCTATGCCATTGTCAACTCTGGCTGCCAATTGACATACCATGAGTTATCGAGCGAGACCTCTAGACGAGCGGTACCAAGCTGTAACCCACAGGGAAAACACAGCGGTGAAGACAGCAGATGAGTTGTTGCCCTGTTCGGAATGCAGGAATCTTTCCTAAATGCTGTGTTTTTCCTTGTGAAATTCCATATAACAAAATTGTATGTTTTGTTACAGGACTGAAGACTCGATTCAATTTATTATCACTGGCTATGATACAGGATAAGCCCTGTCCTGTGTCTAGCAGTGCTACCTACTACACAAAATGGGAAGTTGTTACCGGTGTCAATCCCATAACATAGCCACAGGCGTGTGATAAAACATCAGGAGACAGAAATATTAAAAGATAGATTAACTAACTCTTAAGCTCTCATATAACCTGCAAGGCTGCAACCAATCTAGCCAGCCATAAAGTCTATCAACAACGACATAGTCTTTTCTCCCAAGCAAGTTGGGGTAGGCTAGAGATGAAATCCAAAAGAGACGAGAAATAGAGAGACACATGAAGGGACATAAAAGGCACAAGACAAAAAGAGGTCACGGTTCAGGCACGTTAATTGTCAGTCTCCAAGCGCTCCTGTCCATGGCTAAATCCTTAGAGATATTTCACTCCTTCAGATCTCTCTTAACGGACTCATCCCAAGTTAGTTTAGGTCGACCTCTACCGCTCTTTACATTATCGGCCCGCTTTAAAACCCCACTACGCATCAGCGCCTCAGGAGGCCTCCGTTGGACATGTCCAAACCATCTCAACCGATATTGAATCAATTTCTCATCAATTGGTGCCACCCCAACCCTATCCCGAATATCGTCGTTCCGGACTCTATCCCTCCTTATGTGCCCACAACACCAACGCAACATACGCATCTCTGCTACACTCAATTGCTAGACATATCGCTTTTTTGTAGACCAACACTCAGCACCGTATAACATCGCCGGGCGAATCGCCGTCCTATAGAACTTACCTTTCAGCTTCTGAGGCACCCTTTTGTCACAGAGGACGCCAGAAGCTTGACGCCATTTCAACCAGCCGGCTGAAATTCTATGCCTAACATCTTCATCAATGTCTCCATCCTTTTGTAGCATCGACCATAAATACCGAAAAATATCCTTCTTGGCCACCACTTGCCCATCGAGGCTAACGTCTCCCTCCTCATGCCTAGTCACGCTAAAATCGCACCTCATGTACTCGGTCTTAATCCTACTAAGTCTGAACCCTTTCAACTCTAACGTGTATCTCCGTAGTTCTAACTTCCTATTAACCCCTGTTCTATTGTTGTCAACTAGCACCACATCATCAGCAAAGAGGATACACCAAGGGATATCACCTTGTATGTCTCTTGTGACCTTATCCATCACTAAAGCAAATAAATAAGGACTCAAAGCTGACCCCTGATGCAGTCCTATTTTAATTGAAAAGTTACTGGTGTCACCATCACATGTTCGAACAAATGTCACCACATCCCTGTACATATCCTTGACGAGGGTAACATACTTAGTTGGGACTTTGTGCTTTTCTAAGGCCCACCACATGACATTTCTCGATAGTTTGTCATATGTCTTCTCGAGATTAATAAAGACCATGTGCAAATCCTTCTTCTGCTCCTTATATCTCTCCATCAATTGTCGTAATAAAAAAATCGCCTCCATGATCGACCTAACAGGCATGAACCAACCAAACTGAAGTCTATGACATAAAGCCATAAAGTCTATGACAGCAAAATTAGATTAGGGGACAGCGGACGACCACAAGGATGCTAAACCAAGATATACAGAGAAAGAGTAGCAAAAGAAAAAAAAAGAAAAAAAAGGATATACAGCAATACAATATTTCGGCACCCAACTTAGTAATACCTAGTACTGAAGAACCAGCTTTCTTTTCTTTTTGTCCAGAGGGTCACTTGCAGGGCATCTGCGAGACTCATGCTTTACATTTTGCTGTGTTATGCAGTCCATTAAACCTTTTCTGCGTGTGGATGTCATGCCCCTCATCAAATGTAATGCATTCTGATCAATGCAAGGACCCTTCACAGCTTTAGATGCAGATGCAGCCTTCTTCGCCTTTGGTTGAAATTTCAAGTTTGGAAGTAAAGTCTCCTCTTCCTCATCTATAAATGAGACAAGGAGAAACACGAGCCCTTAAAAAGTGGATGAACAGTGTTTACAACATGTAACATTCAACTGCGTTGAGAAACAATTAAATAGATCCAAGATAATTAGCACAACAGTGCTAGTCTGATGTTTAGATCTGAAAGGGTGAGGTGATTAGAATCACAAGGATTAGGCCAGTAATCAATCATAAAGTAGTAGTGTTGTCAACTGCACGATAATTTGAGTGAGAATTCATATTAAATAAATTGGGTGGGAAGTTCTATCAAGGAAAATAAGATAGATGCATTATGAAAATAAAACCAGAAGCTCATAACTATAGTTGAAAATGCATACTTACCAAAGTCCTCAAACTCAAACACTCTAAACTCATTATCAGAGGACAGTGACAGTCGTTTGGAGCACCGTGGAGTAGAGGGCTTATCCAGATTGGTAGTTTCTAGACTGCGGAGACATCTAGGCGCATCATTTTGGAGAGAAGCCCTGGATGGATTATTTTCATCTATTGTTTTATTGCTGTTGGAAGCACCAAGTGAACTTCTCTTAGATGGCTTCTCAGGAAGGAATGATGTTTTGCACCGACTCGTTTCATCTTTCTCTGTCTTCTCTAATTGGCTGGCTTCATTTTTCTCTAACTTATCACCACAACTACTGCTAGTGCCTCCTCCAGAAGAAGTTGAACAGTTTGCATCTATATTTTCCAAAACTGACACAGGAGATGTGCCACAGGTATTCTCAGCTTGTAGGGCATCCTTGCCATCTAGCAAACTCGAGAACCATAGAAATTTGCCCTGCCTAACATAGAATAGAATATATGCTTCCTGGTTTAATGCACTTGAATCAGTAATAGAATCAACCTGCAAAATGGCTTGCCTATTACAATGGTGAAAAGGTTCATATCATCAAATGCATTAGCAACGGACTGGTGGCACATACATTGGAGTCATTCATCAAGTACCATGTGCTTGGTGAAGAACGAATGGTGCAGACATAATGGCCATAGTTGGGTAATCCAGAATGCTCAACAACACCATAAAGATCATATTTCAGCTCCCCCTGCATGTGGAGGTATAGTATAACATTAAAATCTACCTAAGTGGAAATAATTCTGTTTGTGTAGAGGGACTGGAATCCAAATCCTTAGTCTAGATACTCCTATAGCAGCATGTCTTCCAAACAGGCATTAAGTAACTTACTATAGGAAAAACTCACCGCAGTGTCTGGGTTGCTGTGGAATGGCTTCAAATCAACCTCCAGAGGGTACGCCACATGTTTGTCAATCTTCTCAACAGAATTGTCAAGGGTTGTAAAACGCTTGAGATGAAATGCAATAACATCCGGTGCTCTATGAAGTGTAAGCTGCTTGTTCTTACAAACTTGAGCATTGCAACTTTCACAGGTGAGCTTGTTTTCAGAGTCCCCAATCTGCTCTACCTTGGTAAAAGATTGCAAAGCATCTACCAGGTGATCGACCTGATCAATCTCCAAGCTTAGATCCAGGAAGGGCTCAAATGTCTCTGAGCTGTGACCACACTCGCAGCAAGATAACTATAGATATAAAGAGTAGCATTAGTTGTGATGCTAGTACCAAGAGAACAAATAGGTGATGGAGAAACTAAATATTACATGGCTTTTCAGTTGTCCTCCAAAAATCTCCTTTACTATACTTTCTTCGTCAAAGGATGAGCCATTGCCCTTTGACTTGGGATCAAGAGTACACTTATGCAAGTTATCGAGCAAGCAACGTAGGAATTCATGTGCATCTTCTTGCTGTCCTGGTCTAAAATCCGAAGATAACTCTAGAAAATATTGTTAAGAAATCTCATATCACATAACTTCACATGGAAGGACTATAGCAAGCTGGCAACAATTGAAAGGATGCAGTAGTGCAATACTTAAGTGAAGAGTAAGGTGAACTGAATATTGAAAAATGGAAGGATATGAATTAACAGGAAAAAACATATATGTAAACAACAGTTATAATGGGGAAAATTAAACGGACTCAGCAAAATTTCAAGAGGAAAGGATACTTCTTAAACTATCTCTGAACTTTGTTGGCGCTAAAACAGATCCAGACCTTCGAATTGATTCATCAACATGTTCTTTAAGGGCACAGAAAGAACAGAACCCATCCTTATTATCTGCAGATTAACAGCAGTTCAGATCATCCAAACTGAGATAAAACAGAATGTATAAAAAACATATTTCGAACAATAATTAGTTGTATGAAATTATCCATACATGAGCATGGAGTGAAATGATCAGTAGAGCGAAGCTTGAGAAAAAGCGGTACAGTGTGAGTGATACACTGAAGAGTTGCATTTAGGAAGCATGTGTTCCCCATATTGCTAAGACCAGCTCCCTGCACATGGGAAAATTTTGCAACACGATAAAATTGTGATAAGTCCTTAAGGATGTCTATAAAGTATAGAACTTAGCACAGAAGACATTACATACCACAGATTTAGGTTGCCTTCTATAAGATACGGACAAAGGAAAATGCATATCTTCAGCATCACAAATTTCACCAATCTATTGAACAAAGACCAGCAATACAAATGACTTGATGTAAGGAAGGATCGAACATAAAATGTCAGATAAAATGTGATTAAGACAATAAAAGGCTTACATTAGAGTTGCATTGCTTGCTGTTAAGGGGTAACACTTGCTGATTATCTTGGACACCCCATAAGTCGGTTTCATCCTACGGCAGCACCCAGAAATAATGCTAAGGGACTTTTCAGAGGCCTAAGCTAGCAGTAAATATCATAGGGCTGTGGTGGGGGCGCTTACAAATGAATTGGGCTGCTCTGTGCCAAGGGGCTCTGGCTGCTCACTTGTTCCTCCATGTGGCACATCAATTCCATCCTACAATATAGGAATAAGTTAAAAGTTAAAACCTAAAAGGACAAGAACTAGGGATCTTCTAGGCACAGAACTCTGTATTAATATTAATGTTATATACAACAATAATGTCTTTTTTTGTCCCAAGCTACTCAGAGGCAATCTAGTCTAGATATGAAAGACCACAAAAGCCATCAACAAAGTGGGTAGAAAGGAAAGAAAGGAAATGGTATAGGTAGAAACAATAATAGTACGAGAAACTAATGGCATAGGTGTTCAGGCACATGGATGGCTATAGGAATGTCATGTATGGAAATATAATTGCAGATCAGCTGCATGTATCATGAATTGTACATAGTCATTTAAGTTTCAAATTTATGCGAAGTTCCACATCATTATCCCACTATTAGTCTCTCAAAGAAAACCTTAATTTAGCTTAACAGGCAACCTTAATTAGTTAGTTGTGCTTCGTACTAGTGGCTGTGTCAGGACTGTGCACACTTTTCATTTTTTTATAAAAGTATAAGAGAACAGAACAAATGTATACATGAAGTTCCTGAGATGATTTTGCAGATAAAAACTGGCAAGCTGAATGCTTTGTACCATTGATTGTTCCATTTCAATGACATCTTGCACGAAACTGACTTCCTTATTGATTGAATGTGGTGAACATGAATTGTCTTCCCTGCCCAATGTACCAGATATGCCCTGAACAACAAATCCAAGAACCAGTAAGCAAATATTACTATCAGAAGAGCCCATACAAATTCACTAGAGCCATTAAGTTTTAAAATAAGGGCTGGGGGAAGGACACACCTCAGGTTGAGGTTGCTTGCTTCCAAGGGGAGAAGATGCAGTTAGGGTCTGTTCATCCGCCATTGAGGTCAAGCCACTCTATATCAAAGAACAGGTATACCCAAATTATTACAAGCTACAAATTTTCAAATGATCACATAAATATTGAGATAAAAGGCTCACAGTGTGGTCATTTTCATTGACAGCAGGAGCACAAAACATATCCCACGAATTCGAGTAGCTCTGTAAGCAGGAGGGAAGGCAAATTATGAACTTAAGCATAATAACAAATTGACACTGCCAATTCCGGATAGAAGCATGAGTTTCTGGCTTACAACAGTGCGAAGTGGCTGGCACATCGAGAAAAATGGTTGATGCTGCTTAGTATTCTGATCCCCATTTTCATAACTTGCCCCCTAACAGAAGTGATGATGTTAATATATTTTCATCATGATACGAAAAATACAACTATCACTTTCTATGATACTCATTCCCCGTTCACAGCAAATCGTGCAAAGCAGATGGATCAGAACGAACGCAGATCAGAACTATGACCATTCTAATTTTGTTTTGACATGGGTTGACCGTTGCATTAATAATTAAAACGATTTGAACAAAGAAAACGACAACCGCATCACTGCCCCTTTCTGTATTAGAGGTGTTAGTAGCGATCACTCCTGCAGCTAGCAACAGCTGCGGCGCCGATCCCGAATTAACGGGTTGGGGATATCCACCAGCATAATCTCCGCAGGGCCCGAATTAACGAGATCCGAGCTAAAACCGCCGCAATAACCCACACGGAGAACGCACTAAGACGCCAAGGCCCTGGCGCAAGCATCACACTGCAAGTCAATCGGCCCCGGAAAAATCACACCCTTAGTCGGTAAACCCTGAGGCTCCAAGCCTCCAGGCCCAAGCGTACCTCGCAAGCTTCCGCCTCCAGCGGGACCTGGAACTCGGAGAGTCCAAACCAACCCAAGCAAAAGGCAACGAATCTTACCGGAACAGAGTCGGGCGGGCTCTGCCCCGCGGCGCCGTCCTGCTCCGCCATGGGATGGAGAGGGAGGCGGGCGCCGATTAGGGTTTCGCGCCCACGGAGTAGGTGGCCGGCCGGTTGGTGCGGGGGGGCGGAGTCCTAGCCTCCAGGGATTCCGGGGGAGAGGAAGGTTGGTTTGGTTTTGGGGAGGCTAATCGAGGCAGCAGACGAGCAAAATGGAAGGCGATTTGTTGGTTGGGCGGAGGCAAAGGAGAGGGAAATTTTTTTGGGACGGCGGAAAATTTCGGGTTTGAAACGGAGGCGGGCGCGGCGCCGCGCGTTTTGGTTTACTGATGAGTGATACGCTGCTGCGGCGGAGGGAGATGTGTTGTGTCGACTATGACTAGGATAGGACTAGGAAAATGGGACGGAGGCGGCAACCAAGGGTAGTGGATTTCGCGTTTCCCGCTCGCGGCGCGTGGGGTCGTGGCTCGTGGGTCGTGGCTACTGGGCTGCTGGCAGCACGGGATTATGGCTGTGTTTAGAGTTATTGAAAAGTGTACTATGCAAAAAAAAAAAAGATTTTCTGTCGTATTAAACTTGCGATATATATGTATGGAGTACTAAATGTGAATAAAATCAAAAAATAATTATACAGTTTGGTTGTACTTTGCGAGACAAACGTTTTGAGCCTAATTAGTCAACGGTTGGATAATTATTACCAAATACAAACGAAATGCTCCAGTAAATTTTGTCACGCCAAATTTTGCCACGGCGCGCGGTTTGGCGGCGTTGCCCGTGCGGAACGGACTTGTGAGTCAAAGTCAGGCCCCTGCTGCCCCAGTGGTGCGTGGAGTGTGCACGGTGGACGTGACCCGCCAAGCGTTTCGTTGTTATCTGATTTTCGTTTTTATTGCTCGTATACCAAAATAAATACACGTTTCACATGGTAATGTATATCTAGATACATAATAATTTTGATAAACCGGAAAACTCACAGCAACTTTTAATTTTAAACTGAGGGAGCAATACCTATTGAAAAGACCAACAATGACCCGGTTTCTGCGGCTAATAAGCTGGCTGGTGCTGTTTTGTTGTGAGAGAAAAACACTGTACCACGACTGATAAGTTCAAGCGAACAGGGTGAATAGGATAAACCTAACAATTCAAATAACTTGTGGTGGCTTAAATCATCGAGTCTTGGAAATTCCGTTCATGACCCGAAATTCGACCCAAATCCAATTTAATGGTCTTGCTTGCCATGCTTGGGGTATTTACCAAGTGGTCATCTTTCATGAGTGGATATTTACTAAGTGGTTATCTTTAAGAAATTGTTTTTGAAACCATTGGAGTTCTTTTTTTCTTTCTTTTTTTTTATAAAAAATAAAGAGAGTTGTTTTAAGAACCTTTTGAAGATACCTTTTTAACAAAACAAAAGGAGAAAAAGGGTAAACTTGTCAACATTAGATTTTTTTAACACACTTTTTTGTGTCAATATATTATAGATACATATATATCGGCACAACTAGGCCGGCCCATTAATCAAGCCCTCTGCAGCCTTATGGGCGGACGCGGGACGCCCGCCGGGTCACGAAAGGACGGATGTCCGGCTCGGCTCCACGTCATCACCTATCCCTGTCATTCCATATCCATCACGCAAAAATAAAAAAAATTATAAAACAAAGGAAAACAGAAAAGGTGGGGAAGTTGTCAAGAACTCCTCCGATCCAACCTATCCATCGATCGATCGACTCCCGTTCCCCTCGGAATCGAGGCGGCCCCGAGAATCCCAACGCACGAGAAGAGGAACAAGGGAACCAGGCGGCGCGAAGAGAGCCCGGGGTGATGAATTGTTACGGTTTATGGACGGAGCAAGCAAGGAGCCTCTCCGCAAGGTAAACACCAACACGCCATTCCTCTTCAATCTCCGGTTGTTTCCCGAGATCTGCTGTTATAATCCTTTTATTAGCTTCGACTCGTGGACTTTGAGCTTCATTCAACCATGAGGGCAACACCGGATTCGGAAATTTTGGGCTGAAAGCTGCTCCGTGTGTTATTGAGGTGCTGGAGGGGAGTGGTTGATTGTGGTGTGTAGTACTATGGACTCGAAAGGTGGATGGAGTCCGTGCCATTTTCTTATTGATTTATTTTCGAGCTGCTTTTAGCGTGCGCATGATTGGTACAATCTCTACTGTAGTATTGCTTTGTTGCGGTCTCTCTAGTGGAGTGCACAAGGCTGTATGGCTGCTTTAGAAGTGGCTAAAATTAGTCTTGCTCAACCGGGGCAGGTGACTTATTTAGCCTGCTGAATTGTAGGTAGTATTCCAGTTTGTGGCCGTCGTGCACTTTGGCTTTCAGTTCAACCATCTTTGCAGTATTTGCAAATTACTTTAAAATTCAGTGCTGATAATAGTTGCAGCAAAATGGTTCCTATTCAGAGCTGATTTGGTCATTACTCATAATCAGAGTATCAGACAATGGCTGGCATAGTATTATCCACGATGAAAACACACTTAGCTTGCAGGTCTGAACTAGAAAGAACGCGCGGCGTCGTGGGGTGTCAGCGTTATGGAGCTAGTTGTGTAGAAGTCCAATCCAATGTTTGCCCTTTTTTAATGTTTTTTATTTATTAAAATCAAAATGTGGCGAATTTTAGAAAAGGACTGTACCTGTGGAATGGACATAGCAATAACGAATAAATGAGTTGTATTTGCCTGTATAAAAACTTCTGCTCCAAGCAAGCAAGATTTTATATCGCATAGATGACTACTTCGTTGGAGCAAAATTTTATATCGGAGAGATTACTACCTCGCTAACTGTAATAGACACCAAAATGTATCAAAGAATATAAAATTGCAATGGACGAGCGTAAGCGTATAGAATATCGTATTTGTTTGGCAAGTTAATAAGTACTTGGTGTGTCCTTGATGAAGTGGTGACTGGTGACTAAGCAATTCTGATAATGCAAGCATAGGAATGCTTTGATAGCCTAAGTGGCTAAGTGCTTATTGTTTTGAATCACGTATTATTGATGTGTTAATGAAATCATCTGAAAAATCAAAGAGGGTCCACACATTGTCACATGTCATAGTAAAATCTTTCCAGAGAGAACATTCTCCATCTGGTATTTTGAAGACTGAACTCTGAAGCAGCACATATATATGATTTTAAAGAAGCTAATAACTTGTTGGCTTGATGCTAAGGCTAGTAGCCCTGTAAAAATGGGCGTTCGTACTTCTTTATTGGTATTAAAATCGAGAATCAGGTACCTGAATTCAGAATTACCAAAGTACAGCTAGGATATTTTCTGTTCATGTTTTCTTAGAAAGCAGAACGGCTTCTCCATAGTTGTTTTCTGTACATGAAGAGGTTATGATAGGGACCATCAAAACTTAGCAACACATAAGCTTGAGGAATGAGGATGCATGGTGTATAAAATTGCAACACCATAAGGTAGAGGTATTGCAAACCAAACATCTAATTAGCTAGCCTTGAAGGTAAGAGGGCCAAAAGCTTGGTATCTTTTGTTATAGGAACATTTTTTTTTTGAAGGCATATAGGAACATATTTTGTTGTGACACTTAGCTTGCCTAGCATTGGAAGTGAGATCCAAAAGCTTGATATCTTTATCCTTGTTATTGCAAGGTTTCTTCGATATGCCTCTCCTTTGTTCTTTCCCTGGCTACACCAAACAGGGGCAGTTTGATTTATACTGGAGTATAGAAAATAAAATGCCAGTAAGGGAACATAAGTTATTTGTGTTCCTAGAAGTAGTTATAGGGAAACAGTTTAGCGCGCAATGTGTCAACAAAGGTTGAAAGTTTTTATGAGATGCCACAGTTCATTAATTTTCATTTTGTGCAGTAGTTTACCTTTAGAAGGTTCAGTCCCATGATGATGGTTAATCCAGAAGCAACTACTGAGAGTCCATGTCCAACCTGAACATCTGGAATATGTAAGGTTGTTGTCAGTCCTAATATCTGGATAGACATAGGAGAAGCCAGGTCAAATATCTGGAACTATATTAAAGGAAGTATCCAGTTGGAAAATATTGACCTTTCAACAATATAGATATGCTTGATTTCCTAGAATGCTTTATTAACTTGAATTTATAGTACAGGTCAGTAAGGGTTGTGGAAACAGTTCTTCTGAAATTGAAGCTTACAAAAAAACAATGGGTTGGAGCACTCTCCCCACTGAACCATATCATAAACTTCTTGTTAGCGCAAATAACATCATTTTGGATAGACACTGCAAACAGGTTGACGTCTTCTTGTATTACGCAGCTGCTTGCATATCCTGATATCAGTGCATTGTAAGGTCCGGATGTCCATGTGGCAATGCTCTCAAAAGCTGAAAAGCATCAAATACTGTCTATTTAATAGATTGCCAGCACCTGGATGCATGATGCCCTCAGTTGATTGATAAATCATTTAAAAACATCATTGCAATTTCAGATTAAAAAAAGTAGTGTATATTTAGAATTTCATTAACAAAATAATCAAAATATGACCTCTTGCAGTGGCTGATTTTTTGAGCTATATGTGCTTGGATATGGTTAGCGACCTCCATTATCTTCATATCAAAAGTCTATGTATTCAAGAAATCATTTTTTTCACCTCTAAACATCACAAGTCTCAATCTTAGCTGTCAGTGGCTGCACTCGAGTGCTATTTTGGCTTTTTTTTCTGTTTCTATTATTGCTAAAATTGAGATTCTTTTTAAAATTAGAAACTGCAAGCAGGCAAGGCAAACCTTAGAAATGTTAGATTAAATCAAAATTGCTTAAGAGTAGGAGAAGGGAACCAAACTGATTTAAAACAACAGAATCTGAATATGTACACTTTGAGAAGGGAACCAAACTGATTTAAAACTACGGAATCTGAATATGTACACTAAAATCATTGAGAGAAATCCAGAGATAACCAGGGACAGGGAGGACGAAGACACGGCCACTGCTCACCTTGACACTTGCTGAAGGCAGCATTGGGCAAGTGGCATCCCCCAGGAAGCAGGAGTGATGGAACAGAGGCAGTCCTTCACTGTTGCCTTTGTTCATGTTCTAATTGAATAATTATCTTAGAGGCAAATAAAGCATCAACCATTGAGTACTTTGTGTGCATACGTGTTCTGAACAGAACAGGCGGCACACAGTTCCTTGCCTGCATGTGGGGAGAAGGCCACAGTAGTTAGAGACATGTGATGGGGAGGGGAGTGGAAGGCAGGAGCATCGCTGGAAGCGAGGGGCGATCGACGCCGGCATCTCGTCGCATACGCGGCAGGACAAGTGGATCAGGCGGAGGCGAGTGGTGCGAGGATAAGCGGAGATCGATGATGGCAGTGCCACCATCGTTCGCGTCGGCTTGTCCTCTTGCACAGCACATCGCGAAGTACAGCGGCGGCGGTGGGCGTTTGCCGGTGAAGCATCGTCGAGATCATGCATAGGATTATAGGATAGCATATCTGAGACCTAGCCAAGCTCCTGGCCATGGATCTCTTCTCGCATCGGCCCGGGATGAGCGAGAACGAGGCGGACTGTGAGGGGCGCAGCAGCCGATGGTTTATGGGGCTGCGGCGCGGGAGCAGACGGTGCCCACGCCCATTGCAGGAGATGGAGATGGAGCACTCGTGAGAGTGGCGATTGGGCAAGTGGAGGATGGAGCCCAGTGGTGGATTTTCGGGTGAAGGATGGGTGCTGCGATGATAGGCGGCGGCGCTTGGGGCTGGCGTCGGAGGGAGAGCCGGAGAAGGGAGGGACGCGGCTTGCCCTGGGGCGTTGGGATTGGGTCGAGCACTCCAGAAACGTCATTTGCCTGTCCTTCAACCGTCCGGATTAAAATCCAACGTGTGAGAAAAGCGGGTGACGTGGCTAAATGAGTCAAGAGAGTTTGGAGCAGAATTCGTCTTGTAAGAGATTTGGTATCTGCTAGATGAACCGAATACTTCCGTATTTTCTGAATTATGCATGGCTTAATTGTCTGAGCCTGTCATTGTGGGCATGTTTGCTTCTGTTGCCTCCCCTTTCCTATCCTTCACCGCAGAGGATAGCCAGTTCAGCTCTTACAAAGTAAGAATCCTTGGCCTTGAGCAAAGCAAAGCTTCCATGCTTGATAGAACCAAACATGTCCTCTTCAGTAACACAAATTTGTTGAAACAAATACTTTCATCGCACTCCAGATACAGGGTTCAGCTTAACCTCATGATTTCTTACTATTGTAGGTCGCCCATTTACATTGGTTATCTTAACAGCTTAATCTCATGATTTTTTAGATTAAGGAATATAATTTTCCAGCCTCCATCACTCACAAGTGAACGAGTATAGCCAATTACAACACACCCTATAGTACTTAGACTACGATCCACCACATGGGGCACAAAACATGGAACAAGGAAATGGAGACTCAAGTCCCAATCCTATTCCTATCTGAAGAGCTTAATGTGGTTGAAAAACTGAGCTCATTGTTCTTTAGTTGTCTTCTTAACCTAAACTTGACCTACTTGCATTAGAAGCTCATTGGTGGTGTTTGCTTTTCCGAAATGAATTCGGCTACCCACCTCAAGCCACAATTTGTCGTGAGTTGTGGCTTTCAGAAAGTGAACAGAAACTAAGACGTTTCTTGGCAAGTGTGACACTAAAATTGAATTTGTTTTCAAGCAAACACTATCTACTATGCAATTAAGTATCTTAAATGTTCTGTGATGGTTTGCTGGTGGTCAATATGGTGTGGGAGCCATGAAAAAACTCGACACTTTCTGATACTCACGTAAAATGCTCAGGATCTATCCCATATAACCCGACCTTCGATTTATATATTAAAGGCCATTATGTACAGTCATATAGTCACTATTTATCTTGATAAAACATTCTAAGGTATAGTTGTTCTTTTTTGTTATCTGTTTCTGAGATATTTCTTGATACTCCCCTTTTCCGAATTTTAAGTCTATTTGTTTTTGTCCCGAGTCAAACTTCTCTAAGTTTGACCAAGTCTATAGAATGTACTGACATTTACAATACCATATTGGTTTCATTCAATCCATCATGCAATACATCACTTATTTGATATTGTAGATGTCGATATATATTCCCATAAACTTGGTCAAGGTTAGTTAGACAAATCTGACTTAGTACACAACCCTAGCGACTTATAATTTGGAACGGGCGTAGTATGTTGTAACATGGCTTAGTTACCGCGGTATCTGCAATTCTCCTATGCTTTAGGCTAAATGCCATCTATATTTAGAATAGTGTTCATTGCAATATGTCATATCAGATTATCATACAGTTAATTCATCTGTTTATTTGTTCTGTCTTGTATACTATATTTGTTTCATGAACTTAATTATGCTTGCAGGACTACTACAAAGTTCTCGAGGTTGACTATGACGCATCTGATGACACCATCAAATTGAGTTATAGAAGATTAGCTTTGGTAAGGTTCTGTCAAACCTCCGCTCGTCAAGCTAGTATTATGTATTAGCATGCAAAGATGTCTGTAGATTGACTCATTGTAACCCATGCTTCTCGTCTCTTTTGGGTTTCATCTCTAGCCTACCCCAACTTGCTTGGGACAAAAGGCTATGTTGTTGTTGTTGTTGTAACCCATGCTTCTTCTAGATGTGGCATCCGGACAAGCATAAGGGCGATAACGATGTCACAGCTAAATTTCAGGAGATTAATGAAGCATACAAGGGTATTCTTCCAGCCTTTATCACTACGCCAATAATCTTTACATTCATCCATACTCCCCAGAAAAAAAAGGAACACAGCTGCACACTTTTATGAGCTGTTCTTACAACCTTTACTAATTAAATCTCATTGGTTTCTCTTCTTTTTCAGTTTTGAGTGACCCGGCTAAGAGACTAGAATACGATGTTTCCGGTTGTTATGAGATCGATCAATACACTTTGCGTGTAAGATTTTCTTATTCATTAGTCAGACAGTAGACGCTTGAGACAACCCTTTCTGCACTCATCGTATAATCTCTGTCCTCTATTGTATTTCAGGAGTACCTTGCGAAATTTAAGGGTATGATACTTACCTGTAATGGCCTTGGCATAGATCATCCTTCTAGTAAATGGTAAAGACGATTCAGTTGAACTGTCACCTATTTATTTCAAAATAATGTTATGTTTTCTACTCTCGATTATTGATGGCAGCACACATGTTTGGAGGCAATGTACACAACTGTATGACTATATTGTATTTGTCGTTTCCAGGGCCCGACATTTGAGGCAACTGAAGCCCCATTGATCAACGGGTACGGATTGTACCATTATTGATGCTGATCGGATTTACTGTTCCATGTAAGACACAATTGGCTTGTATCACAAACAATGGCCCCTTGCCACTTTCTGCGCAAAAGATGCACGCTATACTAATTCCAGATGGAGACTGGTCACGGATACAAAATTGGCTCCTTTCTCACGACTGATACCACGCCCCCAAACCGCATGCACGTGTTTTTTTTAACTAAAGCATCCATGGTTAAACGCTCGGCACCAACACAAAAATCAAACATGATTATATACATTATATATAATATAATCATGCTTACCAAAGCTAATCTTATATATAATACTATTATATATAATGTATATAATCAAGCTAATATATCTAGGATATGTTCGCGTGAATTGGCCCAATTCGGTCGAACAAGCCCTGTTTTCCATATTATTATTAGCAATACTCTGCCAAAATCCCCTAAAAAAAGTAATATTCTGCCAAAAAAAAGAACTATTAGTATTTTTTTAATTTAAAAAGAACTATTAGTAACAAGCACGCGCATCCGCTAATGTATATTTCAAGGGGCTCATGAACTTGCAGGAAATGTTGGTGACATTTCTTCTTCTATGTGAAATGCTTGAGTAACCTACTTGTAACAAAGCACCACCAAGACAAACTGAAGTAATTAGTTGATAATTCTATATGAGAAAATAACCTAAACTCAAGCAAATTGTTTCAGTAATATAATATGCTAGAAGCCTAAACCACAATCTATAATTCTGGTAAGATCTAAAGAAATATAATATGCTAGAAGCCTAAACCACAATCTATAATTCTGGTAAGATCTAAAGAAATATCTATTTCATGACAGTAGTTATGATGTTCTTCCTGGAAAAATATGTGGTGGAAACCACATACTAGGTGAAAACATGAAAACCAATTAAAAAACCTATTTTGGTCATCCAATTTTTTTTTGGAAATTTGGTATATCCATGGTGTATACATATATGTACTCATGTGCAAAGGTTGGGATACAAAGTTGTAACATCCCAAAAATTCACATTCAAAAATCACTCACATTAAAAATAATTTTCAAATGTATTTCAAAAACTATAAGTCATCTGAGTTCTATATCCTTCCAAATCATGTCTATCTTATGTGCATCACAATTACCTCTCTTCAATTTATATCATGCTCCGTGGCATCGGCATCACTCGCCCGTTCCTCACCTCTCTCTCCCTCTCTCTCGCTTCGCCTAATGCCCGACAACGACGCGTGCGCTAACCTCACCATCATCGCCGCCGCAGCGCACCCGCATTCGGACCCCCTCGCCGATTGCGGCAGCTCGCACGCCGTCACGACAGCGGTTCCACCTCCCACTTTTCTCTTCCTCTTTCTTCTCCATGCATGGCAACCTACAAAACACGGATACTTGGCAAAACAGCCGTATCGCGTGTCTGACACGTTTCGGACACGGATACGTATCCGATACGTCGCCGATACGTATCCGTGGAGTATCGGAATATTTATTATTTTTATAAAAATCGGATACGTTTTTAGGATACGTATCTGCTGGCCGATACGCGTATATGTGATTTGGATACGACCCAGCCCAACGAAAGCCCAACTAAAGCCTTATCCTCTTGCTCTAACCCTATCCTCCCGCACGCGCACACGCATCGCGCAGGCGCCGCACCCCCGGCTCCCAGCGCGCTCTCCGCCCGATTCGACGGCGACGCAACTGCTCGCCGCCCGCCGGCCAGCGGCGACAAGCCTCCGCTCGCCGGCGACGAGCATCCGTCCGGGGCTGGCCATCCCTGCTTGGTGCTTGCTCGTCACTCGCCGTCGCCAAGTCGCCAGCCGCCGGCGGCCATCCCTGCTCATCTACGTCAGCCGCCAGCCGCCGGTGGAGCAGTGGAGCTCGCCACTCACCCCTAGATCGAGCTCCGGTGAGTTGAAGCCCCTTCCCCGTTCTTCTTTGCTTGATTTCTTTGCTGCCCACTTCTTTGTTGCCTAGGCTGGCAGTTCGTCCATGTTTGATTTCTTTGCTCGCCACTCATGCAGTGATGGCGTCTCCACCAAATTTGAGCAGTGCTGCTAGTGGAAGTGCTAGTGTTAGCGTAGGATCTGCTGCCACAAACACAACAAACCTCAAGGCTCCACTTTGGGATTATGTAACCATTTTAGAGAAGCCTAAATCTGGTGGAGGAAATGCTAAGTGGCGCTGCAAGTACTGTCCAATGGAAAAGCTGAGTAGTTACTCTAGAGTTGAAGCTCATTTGCTGCAGATTGGGAATAAGGGAATAGGTAAATATCCTAATGTTACATATGAGATGCTTACTGCAATGAGAAGGGAAATTGAAAGGTGCAAGAGACCAGTGGAAAGCTCCAAGCCAAAATTTGTTTCTCTGCCTACTGTTCCTTCATCGAGCAATACTGATGAATCCAACAAGAGGACCAAGAGGGGGCCAATTTCAGCAATAGAAAGAGCTTGGAGAATGGATGATCGTAACCACTTGGATGCTTTAATCAGTAGAGCAATATATTCTGGAGGGATAGCATTCAATTTTTTGAGAAATCCATATCTTCGAGAAGCCTTTAGCTTTGCTTGCAGCCACAACATGCAGGGTTATACGATTCCTGGTTACAATAGAGTTAGAGAGGGACTTCTGAAGCAAGAAATGAGGCACATTGAGCGTTTGTGGCTGACAATGTGCCAAATGAAGAATAGGAGCTTGCTGGTTTTAGGATTTGCTTGTTGTGCCTTTTAATTTTATTACTTTGCTATATTTGAGAGTTGAGACTACTATATCTAAGCATTTGAGACCTTTCGACTGTTGTCCTGTAATAATAGCACTTAAGTTCTAATTGTGATGTTTTATTATTCTCAGTTTTATGTTTAGATCTGCATTATTATTATTTTTATTTCTATTTTTTTAAAATATTAAACGTATCCGCGTATCGGGTTTTTAGGAAGTTGTCGTATCCGATACACGTATCCGTATCCGATACCGATACGCGTATCCGTATCCGTGCAATATAGATGGCAACAACACATTCGTATATGCGCAGCAAATAGAGCAAGACAAAGCACCCACCGAGGCAACATCCACTTTTACCATTTACCACGCAAACAAGCAAGGCACACAGGCAGCGTGCATGTACCACCAGCATGCAAAGCACAAGCAAACAAGTGTCAGCAGTGCACCCACACACACATACAGATAGCTCATGCGTGCATGCAAAACCAGCAAGGCCTTAGTAGCATGCACACACGCATACTCACATGCATGTCGACCACCATGCAAAGTTAGGCACCAGCCGTGCATGCCGAGAATCTACCGTCCCCTGCTACGTGCCGCACCGTCCACCACCGTCCACCGTCCTCTCAGCACCATTGTTGCATGCGAAAGGACATCGAAAGCAAGCTGATGGCACAGCCCGCGTCCCGGCCTATAAAAAGGCACACCGGGTTGCTCTCCCGCAGCAGCACGCTCAGCTCGCCACTCGCTTGTTTGCTTTCACTTCACTTGCCTCGCGTATACTGTATATGGCCGTGCGCACGAGCCGGGCTCGACCGTCGTCTCACGACAAGGTGAGCAACTCATGAGCATCTTCTTGCTCTTCCCACTCTCCCTGTGGTCTTCTCATCGCTTCCCTCTTTGCCTTTGCCTGTGCCGAGCCACTCCCGAGCTCTACGAGAGCTCAGCCATGACGTCCAGCGAGCATGAAGCAAGAAGAAAGCTCATGTTAGCTTCTCTCCCTTCCCGTGCATGTGTATATGACATGTGGGCCCTAAGCAATAACTCCACCAAATAGTGCACGCATAGTATACGCCATGCACTACCAGCCAAGCCAAATGCACACGTGATCACCCATTCCTTAATCGCGTATTATTCTTTTTCATGTGATTAAATTTCGGCCATCTTGCAGAGCCACATGCTAACTTCGATTCCAAATATTATTCTTTCTAAATTCATCTAAAATTATGATCTATCTTCCATATAAATTTCATGATTTTTATAGCTCATTTGAATTTATGTGATTATTTATCTGTGCTTATTTGCCTGTTGCGCTCATTGCGTACTTTTAGTTGACGGAGTGAATAAGCCGGAGAACGAGGATGTCGGAGGCGAGTACCGCGAGTTCGACGCCGAGGATCCGGACGGTCAACAGGAGTTTGCCGATGACGCCGACGGAGGTAAGTCTGATCTAATCCCCTTTGATGCATGTTGATCATATTTTTAAAAACAACCCGTAGAAGCCGTTTTAAATATTACATGTACGTTATACGTACGAAGTATTTTCGCTGCTTAACTAAAACCCGTTTGAATAGCCATCCTTGAATTTATATTACCTGATAATTGACTTGCTCAAACTTAGGAACAAATAATATACTATAGTAAAATATTATTATTTAGTATGCTTAGGACTTGATATTCATCATGGATACTCATTACAAAGTTTCCTCAAATACATTGATTTTAAATGCAAAATGGTGTGAGTTGTGATAATAAATTGTGGGTATTATGAAAGGGTTAATGAATAAGTTATAGATGGTGATTACCCTAGAGATGGGACGGATCGATGTTCCTTTTGTGGGATGTCGTGGTGTTGAGGCTTGTACCTTTTATGGTTAAGCATGAAGATATCCGTCTTGTCTCAATTAAGGATTGAGTTGATGATTCATCTTGCCTAACTCATTTATCGTACAACCACTCGCCTTACATGGGAAAGGCTTAGCCTAAATCCCTCTAGTTGGTATGGCAATCACCTGGAGGCAGGTGTGCAACGAGGCACTAAGAGATTTATGTGAAAATTGAGGAATTGTATGAAATGTAAAAAGCTCTGTAAATTATTGTATTATGAGATGTGGCCTTAGTGTTCCCGTGGTGAGCGTCAGTGCTAGTTGTAGAGGGTAATGGCTTTTGATGGATCTGTGCTTACACGACGGTGTTAGGCTACGGTATCATACTTGTGGAAAAAGTGTACAACCTCTGCAGAGTGTAAAATTTATCCGAATAGACGTGTCTGCGGTATCGAACGAGTTATGGTTTGGTTTTAACAACTAGATGGGTTGGGATGAATGAAAACATGAGGGTGAGTGCGATTTTAGAAATGAACGGTTGTCTGCCATGTGTTGTGGAAAAAAGGCTTCAACAACACTTAAAATTGTGACCAACCTCTTTTTCCGAAATACTATCATATATGAAAAATATGTCTGTTGCAAAGGTATTTATAAAATGAAACTCTGCATGTGTAAAAAAAATAGCTTTATGCAAATAAACCAAGTCTTATCCTTGATACATATCCATATGCATATAGGGATGAAAATGGACGGAATTTTTGTTGTACCATCCCGTTCCGTTTTCTACATTTTCCCGTCCGTTTTCGTATTTGCGAGATCCCGTTTTCGTATTTGCGGAAGTAGAAAATGGTGTTTTCCGTTCGTTTCCGAGTAATCCCGTTTTAATACAGAATAGACCCGTATTTATCCCGTTTTATCCCGTTTTCAATCTATATTCAACATGTTCAACAATTACATGTCCTTATGTTACGTTAATATAACTATGAATCACCAAATATGCATGTTATGTTCACGTATATAGAATCTAAATGAATATTAAACTTTGTATATATTATTACATGACTTTATATATGTATACTTTGAGAATATTAGATTATGTGATCTTAATTTAATTTTCCGGCTCTCCATCCGTATTTGTCCGTTTCCGTATGTCCGCATATTTCGATTCCGTTTTCAAACCCGCATTTTCCGAACCCGCTCCCGTTTTCACCAAAAAACAAAGAAACGGAAGTAGAAATAGGGTTTTTCCGTCGGTTTTCGTCCGTTTTCATCCCTATATGCATATACGGTTTTCTCATTCCGTAGGTAAGATTGGACTTGCTGAGTACTCTGTACTCACCCTTACTTTGTTGGACAGAGGAAGATCCGAACTTCGATCCCGAAGCTGCGTTCGAGTAAGGTCGTGTCTGCACCCAGCTAGCCTGTGGCATTGGGATCCGTCAGATGATATGTATTAGCGAGACCTTTTTCTGGGTCTGTTGGACCTGTATTGTGTTGTGATTACTTTTAATCATGGCATGTCTTTATTGCTCACACTTGTCGAGACTACTGCACTGAGACTTATCTGATGTAATAAATGTGTTACTAGCCTCCTGGGACTAATATTGTATCACATTTAAGTTCTTGGTTAACAAGGGGCGCTTTAGAAGTCAAACTAGAAAAATTCAGACAAAAATAAATTATAGATTCATGTGCACTAAAAGATAAAATTCTAGGGTTTCTGTCTTTTAGCACACATGCACCTAAAAATTATTATTTTTGTATGAATTTTTAAAACCAAGTTTTCATATCAACTTTTGCAACTGAGTATTTATTTGTATGCACTATGGATGTGCCAAATTTTATATTTTTTTGGATAATCGAAATACATTTTTTTGAATTAGTTTCAATGTTTTCACTTAGTATGTGGTATACACCACATATTTTGCTCCCAAATATAGTAAATCATTAGTATCCAGTAAAAATTTTAATATCCAGTAAATATTTTGCCCTCCTACCACAGTAAAAGTTATTAATATCTAGTAAATATTTTCATACAGAACATAGTAAATCATAAATTTACTGTCATTTTTCGATCATGATATTATGATTTTTCTTTATGAATACTACAAGCACTGGAAAAGCTGTTGAGACATGCGTTTAGTGTATACTTATCATACTTATGAGATGATATCATGTTTGCCGCCCCCCTTAATCAAAATTCCTAGTTTAGCCCTGCTGAGAAACCTTTGGGGAAATATACACAGGAAGTTCTTTGGGAAACATTGTCTATTTTTAAGTTGAATTGAGTATATATTGAAGAGAAATATGAATTAGAGATATCCGTTTCGTATTTGAAAATATCTGTATTAGTATTCGTATTGGAATAAAAATATGATAATGCTTGGTCACGGGAGTCCGTCCGATCCGCAAAGCGCACCTCAATTCGCTCGCTGTTGCGGCCTTCTCCCATCGCGCGCCTCACCCTTACCTCACCCCTCGCTTCGGACGTGCACCGCGTCACCCACTCCTTCTCGTAGCACACGCCGCCCGCCCAGCCGAGCCAAGGCTAGTGGTGTTGGTGCTGGTGGTGCTTGCACGTCGTCAGATCCCGCCCCGATGACTGAAATCGACCGGCCCCGGTCTTCTCTTCCCCTATGTTGCAAATATATGTTTCAGATGTTTCATAGGTATGCTGCAAATTGTTACATAGGGATGTTGCAAAAGTAGATCGGATGTTGCACATGATGCATATTTTGCAAGTGTTTTCAGATGTATATTCCAAGCATTTGTTCAAAATGTTTCATATGTTTCAGACATATATGTTGCAACAAGTGTTTTATTTGGATGTTGCATATGTTTCACATATGTTGCAAGTTGTTTATCTGGATGTGCATATATTTCACACACATATTGTAAGTGTTTTATCTCGACGTTGCATATATTTCACACATATGTTACAATAGTTTGTTTTGAAATGTTGCGTCTGTGTCAGACGTATGTTGCATCCAAGTATTTTATATTGCAAATATTTCACGGGGCACAGATAGTGATGGGCGCACAGCCCGGGCGCCGGCAGATGCGGCGCGGCGAGCTGGGAGCCAACAGACGGGGGTGCAGCGAGCTGGGGCCGGTGGACGGGGGTACACGCGCCAGGTTTACGAGAGCGGGTTGTGCGGCCGTCTGGACACGAGTAGCAGGGGCGCAGCGTCGAGGTCAGGATGCTCGTGCGAGTCAGAGCGAGGAAGATGGAGATGAGCTAAGTGGGCGACGTGCGCGTCCGTCCGGACCCTAACCATACAGTAAAAGATAATATTCGGGTCCGATTCCACGTGATTCTATCCGTTTTCATCTCTATCCCAATGCATCCTGACCTGTAAAAGGCGTGGATGCTGGTTATGACATCTGAGGCCGTGTTTAGATGGGTGAAAAAGGGTGAAAATGGCGAAAAATGCACTGTAGTATGTTTCAGCTTTATTTAGCAAAAGTGTTCAATCATGAACTACTTTGGCTCGAAAGATTCGTCTCGTAATTCATTTTACCTCCTAGTTGTGCAATTAGTTTTTCTTTTCGTCTACATTTAATGATCTATGCATGTATTAAATATTCGACGTAATGGGTGAAAAGTTTTTAGGTGGAGAACTAAACCAGGCCTCAGCTTTTGTCAGGTGTGGTAATCAATCCGCAACAGCGTAGACTCACTGTTCCATGTAGGCTAGGCTAGCGGCTAGCCCGTCGAATGGATTTGATTCCAGGACCTCGTTTAGATTGAAAATTTTTCTAACCCGATGAATAGTATCACTTTCGTCTTATTTGGTAAATATTGTCTAATCGTGGACCAACTAGGCTCAAAAGATTAATCTCGTGATTTCTAACTAAACTGTATAATTAGTTATTTTTTTACCTACATTTAATACTCCATGTAAGCGGCTAAAAATTGATGTGATGAAGAGAGAGTGAAAAAATTCTAACTTTTAGGTCCATAAGACAGTGCCCAGATCTCAAGTTGGCAAACAACCGTACCCTGGCCCATGGTTTCCGTAGGGCATCGAAACAGACGGGCGACAGGATGAGACGGCGCCGTGGGCACGCACCGTACGACAGGCTTGATGAGCGAGGCCTTGTTTAGATTGCTTTTAAATTTCAAGTTTTTTTTGTTTTTTCTTTATTACATTAATTTTTAGACGTATTCATGGAGCATTAAATGTTAGTAAAAAAATAATTAATTGCACAGTTTAGTAGTAAATCACGAGACGAATCTTTTAAGACTAGTTAGTCAACGATTGGACAATAATTACCAAATACAAACGAAAATGCTACGGTAGTTAGAGTTAAAAAAATTTATAATATAAACCAGGGCTAAGGCAAAATCATGTTGGTGTCAGAAGGAGCGGGACTGTCCCTCTCCGTGAGTCTACCTCCCACTTTAAGGCCCGTTCGTTTCGTTGAAAAGTTATGGCTAAAAATACTGTTTACTAATTTATTGTGAGAGAAAAACACTGTTCTAATTAAAAAATCAGTTAAAAAGTACGGATTATACCAGCCAACACCGGCATGGATCTCGTCAGCTCCGGCTCCTACTGTAGTGATACTATTCATGAGAGCTACACCCTTCGTCCCTAAATGTTTGTCTTAAAAAACCGTGTTTCCCTCAGACACGCTTCCCGGGTGACCAACAAAAAAAAAATGACAGAGTAGTAAGGGCCGGTTCAGTTTCAAAATTTTTGGCAAAATGACACTGTAGCGATTTTCGTTGTTATTTGGTAATTAGTATCCAATCATAGTCTAATTAGGCTTAAAAGATTCGTCTCGTCCATTTCGTCTAAACTGTGTAATTATTTTATTTTTTTATCTATATTTAATGCTTCATGCATGTGTCCAAAAATTCGATATGATGGAGAATCTAAAAAATTCTACAAAATTTTCTGAGAACTAAACAGGGCCTAAGTCTCTCTCCTTGCTCTCCCCTCAGACAGCCGGTAGGAGCCGGAGAAGCCAATTTTTTTTTATTTTGGCTCCCGCAGCTCTACGGTGTCAGTGAGAGCGGGGGAGATGAGAGAGAAAAACAGATTTCGTGTACAATACTCAGCACGGTGTTTCTACAGTTGGCAAATTTTTTGGCGAAACGCTACTGTAGCAGTTTCGTTGTTATTTGGTAAATATTGTCCAATCATGGTCTAATTAGGCTTAAAAGATTTGTCTCGTCCATTTCGTCTAAACTGTGTAATTAGTTTTATTTTTTATCTATATTTAATGCTTCATGCATATGTTTAAAGATTCGATGTGACAGGAAATCTAAAAATTTTGGCAAAATTTTTGGCATCTAAGGGCAGGGCCAACGGAGGCAGACGCTCTGTAGTGGTTTCAGACAAAAGAGGATGCCACGTTGATGGAGCAGCATTCCGAGGCATTTATCTTCCAATGCGAGCAGCACAAGAGCAGCCTCAAACGTTAACAGTATATTAATATAGTATTACGTTACATCGGGACCACGTATCTTTGCTTTAGCCTCTGCTGTAGTATACATACGTCACCAAGGCCACTAGTCTCTCGTTCTAACGCTTGCTTTAGCGTTCTCCTCAACTTCTCGTCAGACCAAGCCAATGTCGCTTCTGCAAGCATCTTTGCTGGTCTGCGAGGCCACTGGCTTAGGTGACATGGATAGCCGGAGCCGAGCTGGAGTTTGGGGCAGCACGCCACGTAAGTGCGTTGGGGAAGCCCTAAACGGTGACCTTGGGCATTTCTCTCCTCGCCCTCGGGCAATGTCGCGGTGATGGTGGTGACGGGTGACGTGTTGTATGGAGTAGGAGTAGTAGGAGTTGAATGTTCTCCCGCACACGGCGGACAAAAGCTGCACCGGTCCAATGCGCTCTCGCCCATCCGGTCATCCAGAACCAGCAGGGCAGGCTGCGGCGACATGAGGTCAGCGATCACTCCATGCGTCTACCGCGGGCTGCCCTCCCCCCTCGAATAAGAGTACTGTAGTAGGAAGTACTACCTCAGTCACTTTATATTTGTCGCCGTTGGTGTACGTGCCATAAATTTGACTCGATTTATAGAAAATATGTGCAATATTTGTATCTCTAAATAAATTTATTAAAAAAACTATATTCAAATATTTTTTTTTCAGTAATACTAATTATGTACTATAAATATTAATATTTTTTAATATATATTTAATCAAAGTTGTTTTTTAGGAAACGTAAACGACAGATTTTTAGAGATGGTGGGAGTAGGCAGCACGTCACGTGTTATTTTCTCGGTTTCCCATCGTGTTGCTGCTGACAGATTAGTAGATTGACGTTTCATGTTTGGGGACGTTTTTTTTCTACGCGGCCGGGTGATGCCGGGTGTGTAGGAGCCGTTCGGCTGTGCTGATAAGCCGGCTGAAAAACACTGTTGGCTGATTTGTTGTGAGAGAAAAATACTGTTTCGACTGAAAAACAAGCTGAAAAAGACGGATTATAAGCCGAATGAACATGGCCGTAGTTTGGACGCTTTTGAGCTGCGGTCAAGCGACGCTGACGAGCGGCGGCGGACGGGGCGTTAACCTCGCCGGACTGTCGTTCATCAGTGAAACTAAGGGCCTATTCAGTGGCGGAGCCAGGATATTTTTTTAGCTAGGGCGAACTCTATACACAAGATAAACTAAAAGCGCAAAAAAAACATACTTAAGAAGGTTACGAGACAATATCAATCACCTAAACCCAGCGCTTTCACTAGTAGGTGAATGCAATCGTCGAGAGCCCAAACTCCCCAACAGCAGATGACTATTATATTAGCACACATTGGGTTATCATCTGCTAACTACTAGGGGCACATTACTACATAGTTGAGATTAAATTGCTATCCCAAAGCATTGTTGTAACAAAAAAGATGGGTGCAATTTATTCAGAGTCTTAACTCAAGTAGCGAGCCAGTGCCAATCCTGGACACATCTCTACTACTAAAAAGAATTCTTCAGTCAACACAGAAATTCAAGTAACGTTTTACTCTTGTCAAATTGACATGCTCTACCACTACAGAATGTACATAAATTGTTAAATTGACAAATTGAGATGCGATGCTCATGAATAATACCAATTGTTTTGCTTGCCAATGCCTCCTCTCCCTCTATTGCAGTAGAGTCTATAGACTAGCAAAAGCTCCTGGCCAACCATGGGCGGGGCTGCTGTCGGGCCGCCGCACCAGGCCGTAGCTTGCCTGCTCGGTCGCTCACTCGCTCCTACAGGCTCCAGGATGGTGGTGACAGCCGGGCGACCGTCAGGTGGCGCCGCCGTGGCCGTGCAGCAGTGGGAGGCGGGGGAGGGCGCGACCACGTGGGGCCATGGGGAAGCGGGCGAGCCGGCGAGTGGCGGCTCCATGACAGTTGGGCAATGGCGCGGCGCCGCGGTGGCTGGCTCCTCTGAAAGTCCTATGTTTGGTGTTGGTAATTAGTGACAATGCCTAAGTACTAATCCTATGCCTAAGTTGTATGTAGCATATGAGGATTAGTACATTCCAAGGTTCGTGGCAAGATGGACATGGTGATCATGATGGCCACACTTGGATTTGGGCGCAACCCTACGTGATCAAGGCAAAGGTATATGCTTAAGGGTCGTGTTTTAGTAACCAAGACACCTAGTGGGTGTGGTTACATTATAGGATAGATAGCCGTACTATAAAGAGGGGAATGACGCGGCTATTGAACTCCTAAGTGCCTCTAGGTGTGCATTTCATGATCATATGCATTTGGATAGAACTAATATCGCCTCGAAAAATGATTGTGAAAATGCTAACACACTTACACATGACGAGATCACTTGGTGGTGTTAGCACGTTTGCGAAGGTGGTGGAGTTTAAGCGGTAGAGAGGGTTTGGGTTCCTCTCTCCCTCCCGCCGAGCTTGCGAGGCGGGATTCAGACGTTTTCGAGGAGTTGAAATGACTATTTTCCACTACGCCAAAAGTCCAGAAAAGAAACGGAGGCGAACGGAGGTCACAGAGGTGACCGGACGCTGAACCGGACACGGTCCTTGCATGACCGGACGCGTCCGGTCAGTGTTCAGTGTCTGCGCGTTTTTCAGTTCGATGATCGGACGCGAGGTGCGTCCGGTCACTGACGATCGGACGCGTCCGGTCGTTCAGGGAGCTTACTGGACTCTAACCGGACGCTGGCACTGTCGCGTCCGGTCATTTTCTTCAGCTCGTCCGGTCACTGTTTCGTTGAGCGCTGCTCAGGCGACCAGCGCGTCCGGTCACTCACGGGACCAGCGCGTCCGGTCGTTTCCAGCGTGTCCGGTCTGCGCGTTGAGCGCGTCCGGTCGTTGCTTCGCAGTTAGCCGTTGCGCGACCGGCGCGTCCGGTCGTTTGGAACAGCGCGTCCGGTCAGTGCTTCCTGAGTTAGCCGTTGGGTGACCGGCGCGTCCGGTCAGCGCGATTTCGGCTGTTTAAGTTTCTAACGGCTCTATTCGAAGGGTTACGTCTATAAATACTCGATGGCCGGCTCAAGGCTCTCTCTCTCGAACATTTGACATACTTGTGAGCACTTTGAGCTAAGCAACTCCCCTTCCACTCGTCTCTCTTGCTTCTTTGCATATTCGAAGTGAGATTGAGTGATTCAAGTGCATTTGCATTGAGAGATTGCATCTAGTTGGCACTTGGTGGTTGATTTGCTGCGGGATTCTTGTTTCTCTTGGTGGTTGCCGCCACCTAGACAGCTTGGAGCAGCTTGGAGGCGTTGGCAAGAGTTGGTGATTGTTCTTAGCCACCTCCGGTGATTGTGAGGGGTTTGTGCCTACCTCGGCGAAGCGCCAAAGGCAACATTAGTAAATTGCTTCGTGTCATTGCAACCTTTTGCCATTTGGTAGGTTCTTGTGGCGCCTTTTGAGAGGCTCGGTGTGTGACCGATTAGCCACCGAACCACGTGGTGAAGAGGGACACAACGGGGACTAGCGTGCCGGCAAGCACGTGAACCTCGGGATAAATCTTCGTGTCATCACTTTCATATTGTGATTGATTAATCCCGGTGTTCGGTTATCTTGGTATTCATCTCTTGATTATATTGATTGGTTGGCTCAATTCTTCGCCCCTCGGTGATACCCTCCTAACTCTCTCTTGTATTAATTTCTTAGTTATCTTTGCTAGCGAGTTAGCTTTGCTAGAGTAGCTTCTTTGTGTAGCTTGCTAGTTGTAGTTTCCTTCTCGGTTTGACTTGTGCGGTTGAGTGCAAATACACTAGAATTGTGATTTGGTTAGGTGGCTTGTAAACACCCCGTAGGCTAAGCAAAACTCGCATCTCGCTATTTGTTTTATTGATAAACTTGTTTAGCTTGTCTTTGTAGAAAATTTTAATAGGCTATTCACCCCCCCTCTAGTCATCAAGACCTTTCATCCTCGCAACCTAGGCGACGGCGATTTGGAGATTTGGGAGTTTGGGGAGCGAACAACTCCACCGATTCGGCCTAGGGGAAGGATTCTACGATGGTGGGCTTTCAATGGGCCTCTCACCTTTGCTGGGTTCAACAAAGTGGAGAAATGGTCCATTCGCCAGCTGCCCAGCTTCTTCCTCCTTGCTCCTGCGCTGCGCGGGTCGCCTGCTCGTGGCCGCCGCTCCTCGCTGCCGTTGTTAGGGAAGAAGGGTTCCGGGGGTCTAGGGCGAGCTCGCCGGTAGCTGGGGCGGCCGTCCCACCCCGCCCTAGGGTGGCTCCGCCACTGGGCCTATTTGGTTGAACCAGGTCCATGGGATGCAAGGATCGCATGTTTGGTTGCCCACACGGCCTCTTGGGCTGGGCTCTGCTCGTGCAAAAGCACCCCCGTAGCCAGGCTCCAGGCGTGCGAGCAAATCGGCTGTCTCCGCCGAGCCAGACTCGCCGCATGTAGGCAGGAGCGCATGGCAGTGGAAAAACACAGGGCAGAGACGTAAAGTCAGGCAACCAAACAGCTGCGCTTCCTGGCCAGCGTGCAAACGTACGCGAACCAATCACCGTGGCTTTGCATGTAGCCAGCCTGGCCAGCTCGGGCCTGGCTCTCATGTGCGAGCTGCGCAGATACACAAACCAAACAGGCCCGTCTGTTGCCCTCTGAGACGACTGGGAAAGCAACGGGACGTGACGCTCCCCGCTCGGAGACGAGAAGGGCGCTGTTCGGGTGATGGGAGACTGGCTGTCGCCGCCGCCCGGGAGGATCCCAAGCTCGGTGCCGTGCCGACCCGACTCGGCACATCACAATATTCTTCGCGGGGGCACGGGAAATCCAAGCCCGAGAGGACGGGACGCGGACGGGGCGCCTACCGCGCTGTCCGCGCAGGCGCAGCGGCCCCCCACCCCACCTGGAGGACATCTGATCTCGGCTTCCAGAGTGTTCCGAGCCCCGGACGCTTGTACGTTCGCCTGTGGCTGTGGCCATAGTAGTATCTTTTCTCCAGCGGGAAAAAGTCTACTTACCCCCTCAGCTACAGAGGTCGTCTACTTTACTCTCTAAATTATGAAACGGTCTAATTTATCATCTGAACTTTGCAAAACCGGCCAAACCACCCCCTCGAGCGGTTTTGGCGGCGGTTGTGCTACAGTAACAGCCGCTTGCTACAGTAACAGTGGTTTTATCTTTTCTTTTTTATTTATGTCGTCTGAATCTTTGAAAAATCATACTATATTATTCAAATTAATATAGTATGATTTTCCATTTTATGATTTTTCTGTGATTTACTATGATTTTTCAAAGATTCAGACGAAATTAAAAAAAGAAAAAGACAAAACGTGGTTACTGTAGCAAAACAGCAGTTACTGTAGTAAAACCACCGCCCAAAACCGATCGACGGGTGATTTGGCCGGTTTTACAAAGTTCAAAGGATAAATTAGACTGTTTCATAGTTTAAGGGTAAAGTAGACGACCCTCCATAATTGAGAGGGTCAAGTAGACTTTTTCATTTTCCAGCGGATCTGGGCCAGGACATGCATGCTTGTATCACAAGTTACCGGTTGATGGGTGAGATCCTGGCGGAGCGAGCTTGTCCTGTCCCGCGTCTCGCCGAGGATTCGACAAAACGAAAGCCTGGGCGTGGAACGAATACGGCACTGCCAGGGCGAACAGTGGCCGCGATCTTGAAAGGAAGGAGTGATACTCCGTACTACGGAAGAGTACGTACGCCAGGCTGTGTTTAGTTGCAGCTTTAAAATTTTTGGAAACACGGTAACTCTTTCGTATGTATTTAGCAATTAGTGTCTAATTATGAGTTAATTAGGTTTGAAAGATTCGTCTCGTGATTTACAACAAAATTGTGTAATTAGTTTTTTTTATTTATATTTAATGTTTCATACATACGTCTAAAGATTCGATGTGATAGAAAATTTTGTAAAATTTTTAGAATTTTGAAGGATCTAAACACACCCTTAAGCGTCAAGCAATGAAGCTGCGGCGACTCCATTGGCTGCTCCGCGCCTCTGCTCATCGATGCGTGGCCTGCGCCTGCTGTGGAGGCAGACGGAGCGGCGGGAGACAGGGCAAGCAGCGCGGCGCGCCACAGCCTACAGAGCAGGCAGGCAGGCGTAGCCGCGTCGAGGCCTCGAGGGCTCCCAGGCTCGAGAGTACTGTAGGCTGCATTCGCAATGTGGGCCCATCTTGTCGGTGGCCAAAGGGTGGCGCTACTCCTACAATCCTAGTACCCGGCTCCGTCCAAAGCAGGACGAGCACGTCCTGTACTGTACTACGCTCCAATGTGTGATTGTGACTGCACTGAATTGATCCTACACGTTCCCCTTTTTGAGCGATAATTATGCTTTTCCCCCTTTGAAGCTAATTATGCTAACAACTGCTAGTGTACAATAATAAACGATGCAATTGCCGTTAACTGACAAGGCACGCACAGTCGATCTGTCAGCCGAGCGTGCGCTTCTATAATAACTAAGGGCCTGTTTGGTTTCAACAGGTTAAAGTTTAACTTCCATCACATCAATGTTTCCTCAAATGCATAAAGTACTAAATATAGACTAATTTTATGTATGTCGACACAAATTAGGAGTAATTTACTAGACAAATCTATTAAGCCTAATTAGTCCAAAATTAGAAACTTTTTGTCAAATAAGACGAAAGTGCTACAGTATTGATTAAGCTTTAACTCCTCAAACCAAACACCCCTGCTCCTACTGCATTGCTACAATGAGGCTGTGGCTGACAGAAAATTGGAGAGCTTAAAATATCCAATTTGGTGTTACAAAGTGGAGTACAAGCACGCTACAAATGCGAAGAACCCATGAGGATGAGGAGATCACCCACTAGCATATACGAGTATGCACACATTACGCCCAGATCACAGGCTTTCAGGTCTCCGTCTAACTTAATCATGAAATTAGCGGCACGCGACGCGACCACAACAGGAGAACGAACGCTCCTCCTCCTCTAATCCACCGCCTTATATATAGTTAATTAACTAATTAATAATAAGTAAAATGATCCCGGGCACATGACCCCCACCCAGTAATCACTTTTCGGCCATCTTCTGGAGGTAAGGTACCTCGCTCACGCAGTCACGCCCGCCCCGCCACGCTCGCCGACGACCTGCGGTGCCGGAACGCCTTGAGTGGGCTCGGGAAGTGCCACCCCCACCGCGCCCGCGCCCGCGCCGCCGCGGTCTTCGCCTCCACCGCCGTGGCGGACACGGAGCTGGAGCGCGGCAGCCCCAGCCCGTCGTCTTCGTCGTCGTCCATCTCCGCGTCCCCCTCCCGCGCCGCGGGCTTCCAGAACGGCGGCCACCCCCAGACCCGCGCCTTCCGCCTCCCTCCCGCGGAGGCGGGAGCCGCGGAGCGGGCGGTGACCGCGGCGGCGAACGCGGCGGAGGAGCCCGTGGCCACGGACCGCGAGCGCGCGATCCGGTGCTCCCGCTCGATGAGGCTGTGGACGCGGCCGACCGCGTCGCCGGAGGCCGACGAGGAGGACGACGGGGACGCGGCGCAGGCGCAGGGCCGCACGTGCGCGCAGTTCGGACAGAGCCGGAGGAGGCGGTCCCGGAGGCAGTACGGGCACACCCCGCCGCCGGATCTCGCGGCGGGGTGCTTCCGGCACCTCCATCCGTCGCCACCGACTCCACCGACGCCGGCGCCGGCCGGGGCCACCGCTGGCTTCTCCGCCTTCATCGATGCGGTTGCTCGTAGCCTGCTTTGCTTCTTTCTTTCCTTGGTAGGCGCTTCTCGCTCGCTTGCTCGCTCTCTGTGGTCTGCACGGGTGTGAGGGGACGGGCGTTACCAGCGTCGCTGTTGAAAAAGAGTGGGGGCAACGGCACGGAGGCTATAATAAGGGGGCTAACGGCGTGTTGTTTCGGAGCGGGGAAAGTGGGCGTCAACTTAGGCCCTGTTCAGTTCCTAGAAAATTTTACAAAATTTTTCAGATTTCTCGTCGCATCGAATCTTTGGACACATACATAAAGCATTAAATATAGATAAAAAATAAAACTAATTACACAGTTTAGACGAAATGTACGAGACGAATCTTTTAAGCCTAATTAGACCATGATTGAACACTAATTATCAAATAACAACAAAAATCGCTACAGTGTTGTTTTGCCAAAAATTTTAGAACTGAACCGACCCTTACTGGTTATCTACGGGAGTACCATTGCCAAAGCTGGCGAGCAGTTGCGCGGTGATCTTCTGTGGCTGAAGAGCAACTCCATAAACCGTCCGAATCCGACAATTGTTAAACTTTGGTTAACCTGGCGAACGACCGAACGTTGACTCTTTTCCCTCCGTTACTTCGTGTAACAAGTGAGAAGCCGCCGGCGAATGAACCGAAACGAGCGAGCGTGCACCAAATTGAGCCTGAGATCCACGCACAGGGCAGAGGAGACAGCAGCAGCCGTGCTCAATGTTTCTTCACAGAAACACAGCTGGGAACAGGGTCACCACGTCGTTAGGGTCACAGCACAGAGGATCCCGGCTCGGGGTCGACAGATAAGGCTGCCGCCGCACGTGCGGAGCGGGAATGAGCCGTGTGGGGGACAACAACGAGGGGTCCGCATGTCGGTCTAGACGTCGTGACCAGGGTTAAAAAAACCGCTCGGTAAACCGTGGTTTACCGCGGTTACCGGCCTAACCAGGTCGGACTAGAGATGGCAACGGGTACCCGAAACCCGAGTACCCGACGGGTATTACCTGATAAAGAGACGGGTATGGAATGAATTTTCTACCCGTGGGTACGTTATTGGGCAAAATCATATACCCATCGGGTATGGCGGGTACGGGTGCATACTACCCATACCCGCATACCCGCGGGTAAGACATACCCGCAAAAATAACTAACCAACCTCAGTTATTTTAGCGCATATAAGTCATGAATTTGGCCCATTGAGACATCCACTATATTTCTAGTAGATTGCCTTTGTTGTAATGATGCTAATAATGTTTGTTAGCATGTTTGTAACTTGTTGGAAGCTTAGAATGATTTATTTTTGCATGTGACTATTTGATATTTTTATGTAATTTTCGGGTATGCTATCGGGTACGGGTTACCCGTCGGGTGAGAATTACCCGGCGGGTACGGGTATGGAACTATTTTTTTACCCGCATGCGGGTACGGGTAACCCGACGGGTAAAATTTTGCGGGTGCGGGTACGGGTACGGGTGGGCACTACCCGTCGGGTACATACCCGTTGCCATCTCTAGGTCGGACCGGTTCCGGTCCGGTCCGGTTAGGTATTCCCTAAATTTAAATTTAAAATTTAAAAAAAAATGCTAAAAAAATTCCTAAAAATAGTTCATGATTTATAGAAGCCAATGGTGTAAAATTTTTTCAAATTCGAGTTCGTTTAGTATTTATTTATACGTATAGAAGTTTGAAAAAAAAGAAAAAAAATCCCGGTCCTGGCCCGTTAAGGCCCCCAAATTCAAATTTAAAATTTGAAAAAACAAAAAATGCTGAAAAAATTCCTAAAAATAGTTCATGATTTATAGAAGCCAATGGTGTACAAATTTTTCAAATTCGAGTTCGTTTAGTATTTATTTATACGTATAGAAGTTTGAAAAAAAAGAAAATTCCAAACTCAAACCGAGCGGTAAACCGCTTAAACCGAGCGGTTACCGCTCCAAACCGCCCGGTAAACCGGTGACAAACCGAACCGAAGGCGCGTTTGAATTTAAATTCAAATTCGACCGGTTACCGACCGGTTACCGGTAAACCGGACCAGTAAACCGGAACCGGAGACCGGCGGTTTGGGGTGACCGGTCGGTAAAAAAAACCCTGGTCGTGAGGGAGACGCCTGGCCTGGTGGCCGGGCCCTGGCCACCTGGTCCTTTTTCCTTCGATGAAGATGATCCCATCCCTTCTTTTATGCTGCCTGCCCCCGTGTGGACTGCCCGCTTGCTGGTTTCCTCGTTGGTTTCGTGCCGTGTCTACTGGCACACGCACGCGAGAGCGCGGTGCGGCCGCGATGTCAACGGATGTACCGCACGTGTGCTTGACAATTCTCGGACGCGCGAGCCGTTCTCTTCTGATCTTCTCTGTGTGGCTCGGCGGCGCCGGCGTCTCGGCAAGTCAAAATTGAAATATACGACTCGAATTTTATCTGGGAACTGGGATTAGTTCTTGCTCCTCTTAACTCTTTAGGGCCGTAACATAACTTGCCAATTAAATGCAGTTCTGCCTGTTCGATGACGACACCAGTGCTTCTTTCGGCGGCCGCGCGCGGCATGCGTGCACGCACGTCCGTGCAAATCCGTGCGCGTCAGTTCATTTTGGGAAAGATTTTTTTGGCCCGGTGTCCGGACAAACGCCACGATAATCGATTATCCGGGGCTGAGCATCTCTAAAAGCTTTTCTAAGATTTGCACTTTGAATAAACTAATTGTTTAGAGATTTATTTGATTCATATCCTCAAATAGTTTTTTAATATCTCAGTCGCATTACAGAGAGTCATACTCGCTTTCAACATTTGACTAACGAAAAATCCGGAATAGATGATGTTTATACTTGAAAATCCAGTTAAAAAGATTGTTTGAGGATTTTTTTCTGCCAAAATATTTATCTATTACTATAGATTAGGATAGGGAGTCTTTTAGAGTTCTCTAAATGACACTGGCTAATGCCAAGTTAGACAGACTATAACGGATTCCGTGGTGCGCAGTGCGGAACAATTAGCAAATCACCATTAGGATTTCAAGGGCACTCTACTCCGCCAGTGTCCAGCCAAGCAAATCCACGTGCAGACATGCCTTTCGAGTCACGCAAAATCTTTTTGGGGTGTAGGGGCCGTGGAGGAAATCCCATTGTCGAATGAACTATCAGCTTGCTCGTCATGATTGGATCCTGCCTCCGACGAAATTATCCAATTTGTTCTTCAAAGAGACCAATGCAAATAGCCTGTTCGCTTGAGTTTTCAGCCGTTTATTTTCAGTCAGCCAGCAGTGGTTTTTTTTCTCACAACAAATCAACCAACAATACTTTCAGACGCTTATTTTCAACCCAAACGAACATGCAAGCCTCCCTCCACTTATGAGTCCACCAAATAGTCTTAAGCGCCCGTCTTTGGTGATGTTGAAAGTTCGGTCACTAGCTACTTAACTTGCTCAAAAAAAAGGAAGGTAAAAGAAAACAGCAACCTTCCTGCTGTGTCTTCTTCAAAATGCAATGTTGAACAATACGTAGTACCAACAAGACTGAACCGACCCCCCCCCCCCCCCCCCCCCCCCCCCCCCCAACGCATGTGCAAGATTCTGTTCGTTCATTCCCTACCCTAACTACTCGCAGTCGCAGTGCGTAGCTCAAAAAGAAGAAGGCACAAAACGACAGGCACATCAGCACAGCATCACCCATCACTCGCAGGCGCGCGCAACCACCAAGCGCAAACAAAACCACAAAACACGGACAAGGTGGCGGGCGGTGCAGGCGAGACGCATCGATGGGTCTAGTACCTGGTGCGCAGCGGGTGGCGGCACACGGGCACCGGGCCACGTACGACTAACGGGTCCCGATCCCGTCCTCCACGTACTCCCCGGTAGGTGCCGCGGCACATGGGCGACGGCCGCCCTGTATTCAATCGCGAGACGGCGCAACCGCAACGCGCAGGATCGGAGCTGGCGGTCGGCGTCAAGCAGTATCCCGCCGACGGCGACGGGGGATCAACTAGTCTAGTCTAATCCCGGTTCCCCCTCGACGGCCAGTACTTTAGTGGGGGTCTTAGTCTCGCTTTCACGTTGTTGCTCCGCGTTAATTATTAAGCTCTCGTGCAAGAACTAGCTTAGGTAGGTTAGCTGCTTAACGAACTAACTGCACTGCACTTGATGATTAGGTGGAGAGCTGGAGAGAGCAGTCGCTTCCAAGCACTACATGTAATCGCTTTTGATGGTGTAGGCTGTAGTAGCTGAGCATGGGTGTGCAAATTCTGCTGGAGCCTGTGGCTCTTAGTCTTAGCTCCTGTCTACGAAGCATGAACGTGGTGGTCTGGTGGAGACTGGACGGCACACCACAGCTTCTGCACATCTGAGGCGGTAACGTTGCTCCGATGAGAAACGAAATGATCATGGAAGCTTAGTTATCGGTCACGGGCAAAAACCAGCAGAAAGAATACTACTCCTTGCCTCTGCTGTCACCACCAGAGAAGAAAAGTTAATGACCGGGACATGCAAGCAACAAAACCACAACTGGAGAGGACCGAGCTTAGCTCGGTTGGCACGCTCTCGGTGGTACGAGCGGCCGGTCCTGGGTTTGATCCTTGGATCGGCTCACAGGCCTCACCTCAGAATTTATTTTTCGTTTCTCAGTTATCTCACACGTGGATGCACCACAACGATCAGGATGACGTGCCCGTCATGTGCGAAGCCTCGAAGACTTTGGATACCTCTCAGCCACATGCGAGTCTCTTCGTATAGGTATAGGTGTAGCTTACGCACTAAGGTATGCGTGTGTGAGTGTGTGTGGTGGTGGCGTGAGTTAGTGCGTGAATTCAGATACTACAGCTTCTGTATTTGAAGAGTTTAGGCTTAATAAAAAACAAAACCACGACTGGAGCGTAAACTGACTTCAGAGCCCAGATGACTGTGCAAGGGTGGGTGGAACACCAGCTTGGGACGTTCCATTCCGTCTGCCGCTGAGAGGCAAACAGATGCAAACAAGAAACGTGCAGTTGGAAACCATTTGGTACTGCACCCGGAAATGGACGGCTAACAGCTGCACTACAAGAGAAACCCCCATTTAAGATACTTGCCAACGTTTAATCTATGTGTTGCAGGCAACTTAGCAGTGACACATGTGAAAGTGTTGCAGCGGCAGCCGTCTTACGCTTAAGCCATTGGAAACGAATTTGTGCTATCTGTGCTATGCGTTTATTTAATTTAATACTGCACACAGGGAAGATACGCAGTTTTTTTTTCTTGATCATTAAAAAACGCTAGAGACCTCCTGTGCAACTGGAGGTCCCACGTTCCCTGATAACCACTCAAGCTAATAGCTATTACTGTTTGCTTACCTCACAAAATTCCTTATATCTGGAAAGTTGCCAAGAGCACCTCCACTGGCCCATCGGAGCAACAGCCCAACAAAACAGAGCTGCCCGAGCGTCCCGCCCAATCACAGTCGCCGCCTCCTTCTAGCCTTGCTCCGGCGACCTCGTTGTCGCGCCGCTACTCACAAATGACGGCTGGCCATCGCGATGCCAGACGTGCAGACTGCCACCCGCCTGCCCCAGATCCCGCTCAACGCTCTTCGGTGCTGCCCTCGTGGCCCCATCGGCCGCCGTCCGCCGCATCAGCCCCCGCGCTGCTCGGCTGCCCCTGCCAAGCTGCGCGCTTGGGACGCCCTCGGCCCCGCCTAAGGATGGCAGCGGATCGGGTTTGGGGCGAATATCCGTGGGTTTCGGGTTCTGCGGGTTCGTGTTTGGAGATGGTTTCTCACCTACGGTTTTTGAGTTCGGTTTCGGGTTTGGTTTTCCACCCGTGGATATTCAATGAATATCCAAAATAAATCATTTGGAATTAAAACTCATGTTTTATAATATGCTAATAATAACTTGTTTACTTAGATTATTAAATCTATTCAAAATTGACTCATGAAAATATTTATTATTTGTTGCCTCTTATTTATACATGTGAATATGTGTAGATTTATCCATGGGTTTCGGGTATCCATTTGGGTTTCCGGTATCCGTTCGGGTTTCGGGTATCCGCGGGTTTGGTTTTGGTGATGGATTTCCACCCGAATTGGTTTTCGGTTCGGGTTCGGGTTCGGGTTTCGGTTTTGGGTGCACGGAGACTCCACCCGATCCGAACCTGACCCTTTGCCATCCTTAGCCCCGCCTTGCTCGCGAGGGGGAGCAAACAGAACCCCTACGCGACAGCGAGCAGGCGAGCAGACTCTCTCTCTCTGTATGGTAATAGAATTTAGATTTTAGAAAGACTCTAATTTTCTGCTCATTGTGATTCCAAGTTTTGATTGCAATGAGAGGAATCCAAATTATATGATGATAATTTTCTCATCTTTATCGCATTAGGAAAAATTAATCTGAATTATTGCATTGAAGAATTGTTTGTAAAATCAAATGCCTACTGGTGAGCCACAACTTAGGTTCGATTTCTAAAAAACAAAAAAAAAGCCTTTCAAGATTTGATGATTTGTTAAAAACAAAAAAGAACCTTTCAAGGTTTGATTTCTTATTTCTAAAAAAACAAAAAAAAAGAAAAACAACTTTGGTTATGATTTGAACCCACGACCCCCAACACATTGAGCTCCCCTCCACCATTAAACTACACATGCACTTGTTTGTTGGAGTAGGACATTGGTTTGTTTTATTAATATTTCGGAATCTTGTGATAGGCAGGGGGCGCTCCAAGAGCCGTCGATGGGCAAACGAATACGGTGAGGAGTCCGACGAAGACCATCCCACAAGCTACCTCGACGCCATTCGTCGCCAGGTAAGGCCGGTATCAGCGTCCCTGTAGCCCACCCAGACTCTCCCTGTCTTAATTTGGGGCCACATCAGGGCGGATGCCGCGCAACAGGGTCCTGAGCGAAGGCGAAGGAGACGCAACAGGCCATGCCCTCAACTGGTGCACAACCTTCCTGCTTGGCATGTGAATGGTCGTGTCCCTGCCCACCAACGCCTTGGACATCGCGGACGGTTCTCCGCCTCCAACTCCAATGGGTGGCATGAGATCCTTCACTGGTAGGAGATGCGACCTGCGGCCGTCTCGATCGAGAGGCAGCTTCCGCAGGCTTGGAAGATCCCTACAGAGTTACATGGCAGATGTTTCAATTGCCTTTTCTACTCTCACCGAGCAGTGACTTGTCAGCTGCCATGATGTTGTCTGCATTGTCGCGCCTTCAGTCACATCGCAAGAGGCTGCATGTGTGTTCTCATGCAGAAACTTGGGATGGGTGGCTCCATCAACCAATGTCGACTCTGAGATGGTGTGCAAATACAAGACTGCTCTCAGGGCGCCGATATCAGACATACCCAACGAGATTACATTTGAATTCTCACATTTCAAATTTGAATTTTTTGAGAAATCTTAGATGGAGAAATGTCCAAAATAAAAGTTTTAGATCTCGAAAAGTTATGCAACTTTGTATTTAAAAAAACTTTTTTTTATTTGAAATCATTTAACCAAGGAAAATTATGGTCGAATTTTCTCACATTTGAATTTCAATTTTTTTTCATATGACCTCGGATGGATAATTGATCAAAAACAAAGTTACAGATCCCAAAAAGTTATAAAACTTTATAGTTGATAACTTTTTCATTTGAATTGGTTAACAATCCCAAATACTCATTTAATTTGGATCTAGCACTAATAACCATAGTTTAATCTGGATTCGATCTGTCATATTTAAATTAGCCATTGTATTTAAATACTAACATTAACTATAAATAATTTAAATTCAGCGTAATCTCTTTTTTTTGCCTTTTTTTTTGTTCCCGCCATCTTTTCCAAGACTTATGTAAATTCGGTGTAGTAACCTTTTTGTCTTGTTTTTGCTCCCGCCATGGTTTCCCACCATTATTTTTATCTGGTATCTTTTTTTTTGGAATAATCGGTATCTTTTTTCTCCCGCACACTTAATCTAATTTCTCTCACAACTCGCGAAGCCTAACAGTGGTCCCACCGTTCACACAGACTAGCTAGACAGGAATGTGTGCAAACAGCGCCTGGGAACCGCCCCCCCCCACATTGTGGAACTCGTCGGTTATCCCAACTGAAATCATGGTCCATTTTCTATTCTTTTCCATCGCAACAAGCACTCCATACCTCTCCTCTCCCTGCTGCAAGCAGGGCATCGCACCTCAGGCGACTACGCCACCACCGACGTAGCAGCGGCGCTGCATCCCCGCACAGCCGCACCAATGCCAGACCCTGTCGCTGCCTCAAGAGGTCATCGTCGCTGGACCCGGATCTGGTCCGCTCCGCCGCCTTGTGCCCTGCGGCAACGCGTCGTCGGCAGGCGGGCGTGTGTGCCGAAGGCGACGGTTTCCTCTCGTCTCGTCTCCCTGGCCGCCCAACAGCCGAGTGGCCCGACCGGCATTCACGAGCGAAGGAGTTGTGCAACCGGTGAGTACTGCCGTCCTGATCTTTCTCTGCTTCACTGCCTTTTGTTCGTTTGTTAATTTGTATGATAAGACACCTTTAATCTCTATATACGAGTTGGTTACAATACAAGCCTTCCTTTTGTTTTAATTTATTATTTTCATACTTGCAGTCAAGGTGTCCGGCTCCCCAGCTTCAGGTAACACAAAATGATCCTCTACCACGCTGCATCTCCATACGAAATTGGCTCTGTTTGAATCTGGTGTCACAAATATATCAGCATATACCTAAAAATTCAGTACACAATTGTCGTGTGTTTTATTTTGAAAAATTTTGTTTCAATCATCTGTTCTTTTCCATAGCGCTAGTGTTTTGTACTGAAAATATTAGTTTCAAGCAAAGTCAAAAAATTTCAGACCAGAGTGAAGTATCATGGTTTGATCTATACTATACTATTTGGGATCTCATAGCTCATAGCATGTTCTTTTTATTTGATCTGATGTCAAGGTAAAATGTAATATCATACTTCAAATAATCATTGTAATACTTTACAATTTTGTTTGCTGTAAAATTCAGAATGTTTTACTCTAATTCATGTTGTGCAGTGGCTATGGCAAGGGGTAAAAGAAAGCAGATAATTCAGAGCCATGATGAATATTTGTCAGAAGAGCATATTGCACAAGAGAGCCATGGACAAAATAATGAGGCATATAAACTTCATTCAAGTGCTAGAGGAGATCAGATAGATAGTGATGGTGATACTGAGGTTAATTTCCATGGTACTTACAAAAACATATCCAACAAGTAAATTTTAAAAAGTTCAATTCTAAGCATTTCCTACACTAAGCTTCTGATTCCTTGACATAGGGATGTTTAGATGTTCCTGTCCATGCACCCAAAGATGGCTATTGTACTCATGTGCCAAATACGAAATGAAAAGTACGTACCCCTCTGAAAAATTGACAAGAAAAATAATCTACTGTCAATTTCTTTTTTTCTAATAGCCGGTTCTAATTTAGTCATTTGTCTATCAAAAGCGAGTATATGGTGACCCTCAAAATCAAGATTCTAGCATGGATGGACAGTGAGTATATAGTGACCCTAAAAATCAAGATTCCAGCATGGATGGACCACTGAATGATACAATGGGTACAATTAAATTGGATTTTGCATACCGGATTTATGTCAAAGATTTATTTGTTTCAGTTCACTGCAGAATGTGCAAGCTGACAATGTGGATGATGATGATCTACAACCACATTACAAATATCTTAGTCCTATAGAGAAGGTATGTACACTAATATGGATGAGAGCTTTTTAGTATGTTTGGCACCGGAAACCTTTTTAGTATTTTATGCTGTCATTTAACTGTGACATATGCCTTGCGCTTGCAGAGTCAGAATGTTATGAAGCAGAGAAAAATAGATGTTCTTAGCTCAAAGAAACAGGTAAGGAAGCTATTTTTCAGTGATTAATCATTGTAAGGTATTTTAGTTAAAGATTCTTTTGGTTCCTCTGTAAAGAAGATGGTCGAGCACTCATATGAAACCAAAATTTGGACTCATCTACCCAGCGACAATAAATATTAGCTTACAGGTATTCATGAAGCACTACCTGTAGATTTTATTTTAGACAAGTTTCTGCAATCCTTGTTTGAACTGTAGTCATTAGTGTTTACTTCATGTTGTGCTTTTCTTGTTGACCTAACTGATTACTTAGAAAAAAAACTCAAGAATTTCCGTTAGGCTAAATTAATAATACCTTATTTATTTATTTACATGTTATGGCACATGGCCTTAATAACCTAGCTCTATTCTGATTCCATTTTGTTGGTGAATGAAAATATTAATTTATTCTTATTCACTATAGAATCCCCATATATACTTTTTTTAGTTATTCTTACGGCTGGAGTCTAAGAATCCCTATATATACTTTTGTAGAAACATCATCGTGGCACAACAAATTGGTCAACCGGCAATTCAATGAAGGTATGATTATTTAATTTCTTGGACATACTATTATCTATTATGTTCTTATTTTTTTGCACGCTTATATATGTGAACTAGGTTGGCACGTAAGTATACTTACAGAGATGGAATAATCAAAATAAGACTGTTGCAATGGGTACACTAGTAAGTTGTGATCCAACACAGAAACTTGGTGGTGTTCAACTAGGCAAAGAATTTTGGATGGTTTCTGTTAGTTTTGCAATGGTAGAAGATGAACCATTGATACGACCATACAAAGGCTACAAGGTTCTTATAGACGTAGAAGGAGGAGTCTATGTTGCGTGGCCTTCAACTTTTGTACGGTCTTTTCTATAACCCAATATGATTTCAGTTCTTATAAGTGTTATATTAATTAATTCAACTTTCATCTGTAGATCAAGAAGATAGATATATGATCACATCAGTAGAATGCTAGACTAAACTGAAGGAGGAGAAAGGAGGACTGCTGGCGTATACTAAGAGGGATCCCTTTATATGTTTCATATTTGCTCACATAGGAACATGCACTCTGTACAAAAATTGTGTCATGAATTTGAATGGTACTTTATAATGTGACAAATTATTTATACTATATATATGGCTTAGTGTGTTTATCTTCTGTGTTGGATGGTATTGTATTTTTCATTAAATTGTATATGGATTATCTCTATTTTTGTCTCAAAATTAAATAATTATATATGATATTAATGATTGAATGGTTTATTTCTTACAACACATATAACTGTTGCAATAGACCAAATCTATATGTTACAACAAACCATAGAGGCTGTTCACGCATGGTCTGTATAAACACATATAAGTGTTGCCATAACCCATCATTATGCGTTGCAACTTTACAACGGTTATTAGCATAGGTTACCAACATATAAATAAGTGTTGCAATAGATCCTTGCAACGCCACTTTAGGCAACACATATTAGATGCGTTGGTATAGACCTTGCCAACGTATATATTGACTTTTAGCAACGCATATTTACGTTGCAAAAGGAGGTGTCATTTTGTAGTGCTGCATTGTGCATTATATTCCATACCGATTAGTGGCGGAACCAACAACCTTGATTAAGCGAGCTGGACAAACAGAATAATATTTTAATAATTTATTTTTTATATTTTTACATATGTAGTTACTGTTTATAACGTTCAAATCACAATAAAAATAAGCAAATGGGCAAAATATGCTTTGGACTGTAATATTTGTATGAGTATTAAAAAACATTTCATTATTCAACGTGGGGGAGGGGGGGTGGTTGTTGCCCCCGTGGTAAAAGGTTTCGACGATGGAACTATAACAGGATTGGCAAGGCACGGACGAGGCGAACTGTTATAAAAACTTGACTCTTAGGAACGACCTCACCGAGATATTTCATTAAAGAAGCTTAAAAGGAAATCTCCTAACCACTAAATATCATAACAAGTGGTATTTCTCTTTTTTATATATAATAAGAAGTTGAACTCCCGTCCTGTAGCTCACACAATAGCTCACACAATAGCTATAAACTAGAGAAACTCTGAGGAACTAGAGTTTCTGGCTCTGGATGGCTTGATCTCAAAATGACTTTATGGTTCCAGGGGGTCAGGCTCCGTATATATAGTCCGGTGGAATGCACGTGAACCCTTGGATCAAATCGACTTGACATAGGGCTAAGATTAATCCTCAAGGTCGGTGGAGGAGGCTCGCAGAAGATGATAGGTGGGGCCCATAGCCAGGGCCCGGCCGGCCTAGAGGCCTGATGCCGCCCAGCCTCCTCTAGAAGCTTCTGGAGTTCCGCTTTCGCCTACTGCCTTCTCATGTCTTCTAGAGTCTTTTAGCGTATCTTTCGCGGTGGAATTCCGATAGTCTGTTTGATAATTAGGTCTCTCTTGTCGGCTTTTCTAGAATAATTCCTGAAAAATAATAATTCACCAAAACTCATGGAATTTGTCAGATAAAACCCTAGACTTCTCTATTTTCATGTTTATTGATCATTTCTCATGTTTATTGCGCTATAAAATGTTGATGCTATCCACCGTCAACACTGTAACTAATTATTTTCTTTATTTTCTCTATTTTCTTGGATCTTACAATGCCTAGAGGGGGGGTGAATAGGCATATCTAAAAATTTTACAACACAAACTAAAGTTCATTGTCAGCATCTGTCAGAAGACCTGACCGTTTGGGCTAGAACTTTTGACGGCCGGAAGTTCCGAATTAACTAGCCGGGAGTCCCGACTCATACGTGAACTACGAAATCAGTGACAAAATGAACTTTAGAATTAAATAGCTTACAACCTGACTTCCTAGTGGTTAGGTAAAGATGTAGGGTCACTCCCTTGGCGTCAGAATGCCTCCACTCTATAGATCGAGTCCAAACCCTAAGAAATAGCTAAAGAGGAAAAGAGACAACCAATAACAAGTGATTTCAAACAACTCACAACAACAACAACAAGCACGTGTGATACAACAGTTTATCCCGAGGTTCGGCAACCCCATAAAGGAGCTCCTACGTCTTTGTTGCTGAGGTGACCACTAAGGTCGGAGTCTCTTCCACCTCCTTGCCTCTCTCAAGGAAACAAAAAAGATCACTTGAGTTCTTCACTAGGAATCAAGGGTAAGACAAACTTTCCAAGGCTCTTCCACAAGATGAAAGCTCTTGGGGGACACCTAACCGGCTTGGGGCAAAGCCCCAAGAGTAACAAATGCAAACCCAATCGGCTTGATGAAGAAATCAAGTGCTCAAGCTTGCTTAGATGATTTTTTCACTCAATCCACTGTCTCTTCACTCAAATCCTTGAAGGAGTCAAAATTTTGGAGCAAAGGGGAGAGGAGAGGGGAGCCTTGAATGCTTAGGAGCTGTTTTGGCCGAAGTTAGGTCATGAGTAGTGAGCGAGTAATGATTAGAAGAGAGGAGAGATGTATTTATACTTCTAGGAAAATTCTAATTGTTCAAATCTACATCGAAAGTTCCGACCCAGATCATCGAAACTTCCGGCACCTATATTTTCATACGGTCATCCGCAAGGTCAAAAGAAAATGGGCAGACATGGCGAATGCCAGAGCTCCCGACGGCTGCCGAGACTTTCGATAGTCGGGACTTCCTACGAACATCGAGAGTTCTGACGCCCTGCCAGTAGACAAGCAACCTGCGGCTAAGTCTGCAAGCGCTGGGACTTTCGGCCCTTGCCGGGACTTCTGACGCCCGAAACTCCCGAGATGCGTCGGAAGTTTCGACGACCTCAGTCTCAGAAAATTGATTCTATGTGTTCGTAAAGTGCTAGAGTGTCTCTCTTTTGATTTTAGTTTTAGGCTTGAGCACTCTATATTTCTCAAACCACCTAAACTTGCATCCCTCTTTATAGTACAACAAACCTAAACTCAAAAGCATAAAATAGGTACGAGAAGATCATTTGAGTTCGTCCGCCTTTTAAACCTTAAGAATTGAGGGAATTTATTTCATCCAAAACATCAACTTAGTTCTTTCATGGGACTTAAAGCTGCAATATATCTCATAGATGCTCATAGTCCCTAATTTGGATGTGATCAATGCACCAAAACCCACAATGGGGGCAAATGCACTTTCATCTTACTTTTGTTTCTTTTTTAATTTACCTATTTTTAATGTTTATTTTCATTTTTTATTTTTAAATTTTCTTCATTTCATATTTTTTTCCATACCGTTAAAACTGAATTTCATTACCATGGCAACTAAATTACATCCAGTTTTGGTAACCATGAGTTCAAACTATCACCAGAAAGACGGATCCATGCATACGGACACAAAGAGAACTTATGCATAGATGCAACCTACCATATTACTCCCTAGAAATAAGAGATGGAGTGCCAACAAAAATGACCCAACAAGTTTAGACGGGTTCCATACAAGGCCTCTGGCCCAGAACGGCGCACAAACTATAGCTTAACATGAAGCTGGCATCATCAACCAGCAAAAGGGATCAGCTAACGATCATCATTGGTCCGAGATTGCACATCTTGCATGTGGAACAAGAGGCCCACCATCTTCATTGCTTCTGCTCCCTGTACCAACTGTTGCTTCAAGCTGTCCTTTAGCATACCTGCCCATTATATAAGAAAAGAGCATATCATGCAAATAATCTCAATAGGAGATTTGATTCTTTTTTTGTTGAAGCACACTGAATTTCTGGTCCGCCAAGTTGCCCAGCAGACCGCAGCCAGACCCACAACATGCATCTGAGAGCCCTGAGGCAAGATATTATGAATCTAAACACAATATTGATCCATATTCACAGGTCTACAATCAGTTCCTAAAGAATAAGCCAGCAAGCTCCAAATGTACTTAGGAGTTGAGCATTCAAAGAACAAATGATTTCTAGTTTCCTTCTCAGCACAGAAAGCACAGTCACTGTTACCCTTCATTTTCTTTTGCAAAGATTATCTTTAGTCCGAATAGCGTCATGAGACACTAACCACATGAAGATTTTGATTTTCAGTGGCATTTTGGCTTTCAAGATTCTCTTAAAATTGGGACCATAATCATTCTTACATAACTGCTTGTACGTTGACTTAACCGTGAAAACACCAATCCTTTTCCAGTCCCATTTCACCTTATCCCTTTCCTCATTTGTGACACACTGAATCACAATATCATACAAATGTCTTAACTGACTCTGTAGATCTTCATGTAGCCATCTTCTAAAAGTAAGACACCGCCTTTTCTGTTTCATAATAGCCACAGAAGCCTCCTGCTCATTGTTTTGTAGCATATAGTTGTGGGGATTTGTCTGCTAAGGAGACCAAACCACACCACCTATCATGCCAAAAACTAGTAGATTTACCATTTCCCACCATCATCGATATGCCTTTCAGGTAAATATGTCTTACTTTCAATAAATCATTCCAAACAGGGGAATTCTTGTTACTTTTTTTCAATTGAGAAATGATCTCTTTATTTAAGTATTTCTGGGAAATAATTTCCTACCAATGTCATTCTCATTCTTAGCTTTCCACCACCACTTACATAAAAGGCTTATGTTCATTTTCCTCAAGTCTTTTACCCCTAATCCCTCTTTATCTTTTGGCTTAATTATCCTGGTGCACTTGACCAAATGATATTTCTTTTTCAAGTTTCCTCCCTGCCAGAAAAATCTTTTTCTAACTGAATCCATTTTGTTTTTGGTCGACATAGGCAACTAATACATAGACAACATAAACTGGGAGGTTGTTCAAACAAGAATTAAACAACAGCAATCTACCTCCCAAACTCAGGGAACTACTCTTCCATCTATCCAATCTTTTGAGCAATTTTTCAATAATAGGGACCTAGTCAGCAACATGTAATCTGGAGCCAGCCACAAGTACACCTAAATACATAATGGGCCACTTTCCTATTGCACAGTTGAACATATTAGATAACTCCAAATTTTTGTTATCATCCTGGCTCACCATAATGATTTCACTTTTAGAAAAATTAATCTTAAGTCCAAACATGGATTCATACAGATAAAGTAGGAGCTTAAGATTTGAGGCTTGCTCCCTATCATCCTGTAGACATAAGATTGTGTCATCGACATATTGTAGAATTGCCACCCCATTCTCAATATAATCTGGCACTAGGCTTTGAATCAATTTATTTTTCTGAGCAAGAGATATCATTTTTGCAAGAGTGTCAGCAACAATATTAAAAAGAAATAGAGATAAAGGATCTCCTTGTCTTACACCTCTACCAGATTTAAAATAATTCCTAGTGGTGTTGTTGATTTTAACACTGATAGTTCTAGAGCTCATCACTGTATTTATCCAATTACACCACTTAGCACCAAATCCCCTCTGCTTGAGACATTCAAAAAGGAAGTCCCAATTCATTTTGTTATACGCCTTTTCAAAATCTAATTTCAGAATCAACCCATCTTTCTTTTTAATTCTAGTATCATGCAAAATCTCATGTAATGCCATAATACCATCCATGATATTCCTATTCTTTAGAAAGCCAGATTGGCTTTGGTTGATTATTCTCCCCATGACCTTATCCGGTCTAAGCGTTAGGGCTTTAGTGAAGACTTTGTAAATGACATTTAATAGATAAATATGTTTGTATTGTTTGATATTATTAGCATCTTTCACCTTAGGCAAGAGGGTTATGATTCCATAGTTAAATCTGGCAATATCCAAATTCAAGTTGTGAAAATCTTGAAACATAGCAACTAGATCAGCTTTGATGACATCCCAACAATGTTGGTAGAATTCAATAGGAAAGTGTGGAGCAATGTTCTTTTCCATAGAGAATACCGTCTCTTTAATCTCAGCTTCAGAAAAAGGCTTTTATAATTCCTCATTTTTCTGATTATTAACCAGTTCAGCTTGGTCCCAGCAATTTTGGTCCACGATAAACCTAGCTGGGGCAGAAGGCCCAAAAAGATATTTGTAGAACTGAGTAGCATGCTCCACAAGGACAGCATAACCCTCAATGATTTGTTCATTGTGGTTCAAACAAAAAATGGTATTCTTTCTTTTTTTTCCCATTTGCAATTCTATGAAAGAATGCAGTATTGTTGTCTCCCTTTAACAACCACATGTTGTTAGATCTTTTATGCCAATAATTCTCCTCTTCTTCTGTTAGTCTAAGCATTTCAGTTTGAATTAAAGATTTTTCGCTCAGCATATCAGCAGAAAGTGACATCTCTTCTCCTAAACTTTCCAATTTCTCCAGTTCTTCAGACAAAATTCTCTTATGTTTCCTAGTGTGCCCCTTAATATTTTGTCCCCATCCTTTAAGAAATTTTCTCACTTTATCCATCTTAATGCACCAGGCATCAATGGTTGATTTTGCCATAACTTTTCTATTCTAGATTTCTTTTACTTTCTTACTGAATTTAGCATGTTATAACCAAGAGGTTTCAAAACAAAATGGCCTTGAGCCGATTTTCTGCTCTAAGTCAGTTCTCACAATCAAAGTATTGTGATCAGACATATACCTTGCAATCTTCCTAAGGTTACAGAGGGGAAAATCAGGTTCCCAAGAATTTAAAATTAAAACTCTATCAAGCTTTTCTAGAGTAGGATCTTTCCTATTATTAGTCCATGTGAATTTGCCACCAGCAAGGGGGAGTTCCCTAAGTTCATAGGAATTAATGATTAAATTGAACATAAAAGAGAAATTGTTTGAAGTAAATTTCTTATTTTTGTCAGCACTGAATCTTAAGATATTAAAGTCACCACCCATCAGAATAGGGTACTTGGCCTTAAAAACAAAAGCTAGACAGTTTAGTAAGAAATTTTCTTTGAATTCATCTTGAGCTGGGCCATAAATGTTAGCCAAAGACCAATGCTTCTTAAGACTTTTATTAAACACATTAGCAATTGTCATGAAGTCACCATTATCAAAATTCTCAATTTCAAATCTATCATTCTTAATACCACTCAACATACCTCCAGATTTACCACTTGAAGGAATCCAATGCTAGCTGAATTCTTTAGCATTATCAAGTTTCCTGAAAAATTCTCAGAGTAAGACTTTTCATAGTCTCCTGAATTCCAATGAAATCTACTTTGTGATCCCAAATAAGTTCTTTAATATAAGCGCTAAGCCATTTCTTAACAACCCCTCTGTAATTCCAAATAATGTCTATCATTTTATAACTTTCTTAATGGTATTTCTATCCCTGAGGTTGAATCTAGGGCTAACCTTGGATTCACCTCCCTTAGAGTGCATGGAACCATCAACAGGTTGGTTCTTGCTAGCTCTAGTTTTTCTCTTATACTTTTTGGAGGGTTTGCTCTTTCTGATGCTAGCAGTAAGAACATAAGGTTCCTCCTCAGAATCATCAGTACCCCATTCTAGAACATTTTGTTCATTTAAGGGAAGGTTTTCATCTTCCATGTTGTTCACTGGTTCAGTTACTATGCTATTATGCTTATTCAATTTCATTCTAGCATTCTCAAGATCTTTAAGAATATCAATTTTCTCAAATGAGAGGGAATCAAAATGTATTCCCATTTTAGAAGCTAAATATGCAATATGAACATTAGAAAGAACTGCAAAGGAGTTCTGGTTTTCAGAAGTTATACCTTCAGACTGCCCAACAACCATCTTGTTCTGGACATGCTCTCCCACTTTGATCTAAGATGTCCCATTGTCTCTCAACCTTTTACTCTGCCTCACCTCTTTCCAGGTAGGCCACCCATCTTGCCCTTTCTCTTGGATCTCCGCTGATGAGTTCATCTTTGTAGCTTGAGTTTCCCAGGCTTCATGATCTCCATCCCTATTGTACTCTTCTTCATCATTTATCACACTTCCCAGTCTAACTGGACAGATAGTGTTTGTAGCCAAGTCCTCCTTATCTTTTTCCATACTTGCAGTCTCTTTAACAACTTCTCTATCCTTATACAGTTTCATATCAATATCATAAGAGTTTTGACCATCCTCTTCTTGTTTTAGTTCCCAATCAACATCTTGATTCTCTTTTTGAGTGCAATCCTCTTGACTAGATATGTCCACTTCATGTCCCCCTTGACTGCCCTTGATGGGACTTACAGAGATAGCTCTTTCTTTCATAGCTGGCTCCTCTTTCTCTTCTTCGATGGTAGGAAGGTATTTGCTAGGCCCAGAGTCAATCATATAGTCTTCCAGCCGAAAGAACTTAGGCCTACTGCTTTCACAAATAGAATTCTTGGCTTCTATTGTAGTTAAGGGGTCTAATTTGTACTTCTTCAGATTAGATCCGTACTCATTTATCACCACTTGGGCTGATTCATCGACATTGATGCTAGTCAGCATTTTGATTTCCATTGTATCAAATGATCCAAATCTTAATTGATCTGAGCCAGGAGTGATCAAATCACCAATTTTTAGCCCCTCATCCTCACTGTCTTCATTAGTACCACTCACTTGCTGAGAACACTCACTAAAAACTTGCTTATATTTACCATCAGTTACCATTTTACTAGGACCAGCTACACAGGACTAGCCAGCAATCTTAGCAGGATCCATCTTTTGCTTCTTTGGAGAAGGTATATCATCCTTGGGCCTATCCTTGTCATTCCTTATCCACTGGGTACTAGCAGGGTTAGTATACCCATCTTGGGGAACTTCTCTTTGGAAGAAATAGTCATAGAATTGAAAATCCAGCAAGCCATCAACAGAGGCTAGGACTTTAGTGACATCCCTACAACCTATTTTAACTCTGACATACTCATTCTTACTCAGATTCTCCTTGTCAACTTCCAGAGGCAAACCAACCTTAGAAGCCACCATACAGACATTTGAATAAGATCTTTTCTCATATGGTGTATTAGTAATTCTAAACCAAACCATATCTAATGGTCCCTTGGAACTAGTAGCAGGGTTCCATTTCTCAATTTTAAGGACAACATCAGGTTTAGTTCTCATCCTTAACTCAATGAAGTGAGCCAAGTCACCAATTGTCTGAACATTAGGAAACATCGTCTAATACTTGCCCTCAGTAATCCTTTTAGCATACCATCTCCAGGATGAATTAGGACTAGCCTTTAACCTAAACTCATTCTTAATGTCCCTTGCATTAGCTTGACCAGAAATGATAGTCACCATAGCAGTGGTAGACATATCCTTGATCCCATCATCAGATGAAGCACTTTCAATAACATGACATCCTTGACCATATGCAGATAGCCCACATAATGGTGAGATATACTCCTAGGGAATCTTAGTTGTATAGATCCTAGCCACATGACCCTCTTTATGACATCTGGAACACACCATAGGATTAGGGAAAGCATTAGAGGCATGCCCCACCTTTCCACACCTTTGACAGATCTGTTGCTCTCTAGGAGCTTCTCTGGTCTCATTTCCCCCTTCTAGAGCAGTCTGATTCTCTGTTGTTTCATTCTTGTTGGTATTGTTCACAGAAGTCTAACACATCAATCGAGTCATCCTTCTGGCTACGATTGGATTCCTCATTCTATCCTCCCTGCGACACCAGATTGTCCTGCCTTGGCTGATTTCCTTGCTCTATGTTTCCAAAATCGTGACCACCTCTACCTTTGAATCTATGGCCACCTCCTCCAAATCCCCTAGGAACCCAGCCCCGATCTCCTTGCCACCCACCATGGAAACCTCCACGATTACCACCATATCTAAGATTGAAACGGTCTAGGGGTTGCTAACGGTTGTTCATGTTCGTCCGTGACTGCGAAGGAGCCTAGAGAACCTACGAGAAAGATCTAGTATCACCACCAAGCGTCGACCAACCTAAAGATCCCGGAGCAACACCATGAAGGGGTGTTGTCCTTGCAACATGCGAAATCAAATCCCTAAATCCCACACTAAAATCATATCACAAACCCCAACCTCTGAACTGCAATGCCACAAATGACCAAGACGAGCGCTCAAATCATCATCCGGATGGTCACGTGCCTCGTGCGATAGCCAAATCTGCTTCTCCACACCCAGACCCCCAACCATGGGTCAAAAGGAATCGCTAGGGTTTTCTCCCTCTCCTGCAATAGCGACAAAGGGAGAACGAACGGGAGAAATATGAGGGGACACAACACCCTCGTTTTTATTTCATATGTTTCATAAGATACAAAGATACCGGTAAGACTAATCTTGTAGTGACATTTAGGGTTGTTGAATTTACTTGAGATTTACTCCCTCTATCCCCAATTAGATGACGTTGTAGGAGTTCTTAGGAGACCAATGCCAAAGCAAAAAGACACTGCCACCCCTATACAGGAATCTTGCAACTGAATGTGACGTGAAGTCTAGGAGCAGCACTCCGGCTAGAAAACATTTTTTTATTCAACTCTCCACACTTTAGAGGGCATCAATACATCGTTTATTGCTTTTTTAATTCATGTTAAGGCGAGTGGACGACAGGAACTGACGTTTTGATGGTACCTTGAGTATGATCAGACACATACGCAGAGCTAAAACGTCAACTATTGTGGGACAATTTTTGAATCCTTCAACAACTTGTATTTTAGGATAGAGGGAGTAGTAATGTTGAATTGTTGATGATGACTTAGCTCAACATATGTACATGGGCAACGTGACCCTGAAATCCTAAAAACACATACATAAGAAAATAAGCCCACCATGAGTGTGCACTGGGCACTTTATTAAGACATGGAAGCATGAAAACCTCAATGCTCAGATAATAGATTAATCCACCTCATCCATTAGAAACAAGTGTCACTTTGTTTCGTATTCTTTAATGATTTTCTCTAAGACTTTTTGCCACCAAATGCAACCATGTTATATATGTACTCGACCACATCGGTCATCCTTCTAAATTTTCTCCTTGTTATCAGATGTAAAATGACTAATGTTCTCATCTTTTATGGTTGACCAAAGCTTGAACTGAAATGTCCATTGATCTATGAAGACAACATCTGTGGCCAAGTGACAACCATAGACCACTCTTCTGAAAGTTCTAGTTTGGTTTTGGTGAATTGATGAAACCCTAGCTATTAACCTATGTGCTCTAAGTGTATGTGAGATAGGTTGGTAGGCATTCCAAGTGGTGGAGCGAATGGACGAAGATCATGGTGGTGATGGCCATGGTGATCAAGTGCTCGGCTTGGAAAAGAAGAAAGAGAAAAACAAAAAGCTCAAGACAAAGGTATAAGTGGTAGGAGCTTTTTGGTTTGGTGATCAAGACACTTAGTGAGTATGATCACATTTAGGATTGATAGTCATACTATGAAGAGGGGTGAAACTCGTATCGGAATACGGTTATCAAAGTGCCGGTAGATGCTCTAACACATTGCATATGCATTTAGGATCTAGTGGAGAGCTAACACCCTTAAAAATGTTTGTGAAAATATGCTAACACATGTGCACAAGGTGGTACACTTGGTGATTGGCACATTTGATCAAGGGTGGAGAAGTTGGTGAAGTGAAGGAGGTGATCGTCACTGAGAAACAGTGACCGAATGCTGGACCTGCGCGTCCGGTCACCTTGAAACATGATCTGACTCGGAGCAGAGGAGTGACTGGACACTGGTAGTTCACTGTTCATCGTCAGGTCATTAACACGTGGTAGCTTTCTGTCACGTGGTGTGAAGTGTGTGGTTGATCGGACTCTGACCGCGTCAGGTCGCTACCGACCGGACGTGTCAGGTCACAGAAATCCCTTTCGGGTACCTTACTGGACTTCATCTGATGCTGGGAGGCCGACATGATCGGCGCGTCTGGTCGATCGTTGTTGGCATGCGTGGGCATGTGGTGATCTGACGTGGGGCTAGCACGACGGGCCTCGGGATCGGTGCGTTCGGTCTTACTTTAAACCATGCGGGAAGTCGAACATTGAAGATATGTGGCTCCGGTTGAATGGAGGGGACACATGGCCTCGATCCAGTGACCGGACGCTGGCTAGGCTGCGTCCGGTCATGTTGACCTGCATGTCCGGTCAGCGCGAGGCAGGCTGACTGTGTGTGTGAGCCCAACGGCTCTATTTCGTGGGGGCTTCTATTTAAGCCCTATGGCTGGCTCTAGCTCACTCCCTTAAACACTTGCATTGACATAGCAACCTTGTGAGTTTAGCCAAATCCCTCCCACTCATCTCCATCATTAATTTATCATCTTTATGAGATTGGGAGAGAATCCAAGTGCATTGCTTGAGTGTTTGCATCTAGAGGCACTTGATAATCATGTTTCGCTGCGGGATTCGCTTGTTATTCTTGGTGGTTGCCGCCACCTAGATGGCTTGGAGCAGTGAGGATCGTCGAGCGGAGGTTGGTGATTGTCTTCGGCTCCGATCATGGTGATTGTGAGGGGTTCTTGAGTCTTTTCCGTAGGAGATCACAAAAGACATCTCTAGTGGATTACGCGTGGCTTGTGGATCCCCATCTTGTGTTGGTTGTGCGGCACCTGGTTGTGGGTTTGGCGTGTGATGCCAATTAGCGCGTGAACCTCCAAGTGGATAAATCACCACTGTTGACGGTCGTTAATTTCAACAATATATAGTGAAATAAACATGAGAGAATGGTCAAAATACAAGAAAACATAGAAGACTAGAGTGTTATCTGATGAATTCCATGAGCTTTATTGAATTTTAATGTTTGCAGGGAGTTATGCAGAAAAGTGGAGAGAGATACTTAATTATTAAAAGAATTTTTAGAATTTTGCCACGAGATAAATACTAGTATATTATAGAAGACCCCAGAAGACACCGGAACGAAGCAGAGGCCGAGTGCCTGCTAGGTGGGGCCGGCCGGCCAGGGGGGGTGGCCGGGCGGCCACCCCCTTCTCCCCCTTCCATGAGCTTCTGGAGTATTCTTCTACCGACCTTGAGGATCAATCCTGGCCCTACGTGAAGTCGGGTTGATCCAATGGCTCGCGTGCGTCCCACTGGGGTATAAATACAGGGGCAGACCCTCCCTGAAGGCATCAAGTCATTTGAAGATCAGTTCATCCGGAGCCAGAAACTCTAGATTATCAGAGTTCCTCTAGTTCATAGTTTTAGCATAGTTAGATTAGGTCTAGAGGAAGTCAAGCTGAGTTAACCTAGATTGGATTCCCGATCGTTGGCGAGCATGGAGTTTTGGTAATGTTCTAGTTCTCTGCTCTTATTGTAATTCTGTCTTTGCACAATTATTGCAATGTCAACATTATTCTTCATCTTTATTACGTTCTTAAATGTATCATTCATTGTCTATTTCAATTTTAGTATAGTTAGGTTGCTATTTAGTTCGATCACATGTTCATATAGCGCTCGTCTATTTGGCCATAAGATGAGTTGGATGCATTATATAAGTGTGGTGCTTAGATGCTTTGCATATCTGTGGATGCCTCCAGTTGTTCAGGGTCATGTGGTAGATCATGGGTGTGACTTTTATAGACCCATTGAGTCCTCTGTAGTCCTCCCCTGTGCAGTGGATTATTGGTAGAGCAACATTGTCTGGTTAAGGATATATTCGTATATCAGAGGTTTCTGAACTCAACTTCTCTCGTTCATGGCTCCATTGTGGTTGAGACATATGGTAGTATTACTTGACGATGATTATTAGTTGTAGTAGCTTGACATGTAACTTGAATACTTAGGAATTATTTCTCTAATATTCTGATTAGATTACGTTATTAGTAATAGTTAGGGAGCTTGGAGTGTATCTACTTATTTATTTGTGATGACTGATCATATATATATATATATATATATATATATATATATATATATATATATATATATATATATATATATATATATTATCATTACTTATCTTTTATCATGTGACTTATCCCTGTTATTGAGTAAGAGTGCATAACATTGGTTTACTCTTTTTATTATGAATATAAAGTTTATCAATACTCTAGATAGAAGTTTAGCTAGACCTTCCCAGTGGTAAAATTATAAATGACAACCTGGTAATACTCTAGGTAAAATGCTACAATGGTATAATTATCTGTCCGCTTGCAGATGTTCTTAATTATTCTTATTCTTAATTGATCATATATTTATATCATTTATATTTCTGTCTAGTCACATAAAATCATAGTGCTACTTATATATTTCTAAGCTTTATTCATTAGGGATGACAACCTAGTTCCATGCTAAAAAGTATAGGTAAATATAAAAGGTGACTAGTATTTAGAGACGTGTTAATTTATTACCATGCATTTTTTGCGTCGTTGCTATTTAACGATTGCGTTAATTAATGTCAACAACCACAACGAGGACTAGCTTGCCGGCAAGCAAGTGAACCTCGGTAAAAAATCATTGTGTCATCATTGATTTTGAGGTGATTGGTCTTCATTGACATTCATTTATATTGTGATTGATTGGTTCATTTCTCGACGCATCGGTATAATCATCCTACTCATTCTCCACATTTTCGCAAAATAGTTCACAAGCTTTTTAGTGTAGCTAGCCTTTGAGAGCTTGTTAGTGTGGTTAGTGTGGCTCTTTAGTTAGTATTTAAGAGCACACTAGCTTAGTGAGTAGTGACTTAGTCGTTGTGTGCTTAGTGATTATTGAAACTAGACTTGTGGATAGGAGGCTTGCATCACCTTTGTAGAGCTAGTGTCAAATTCACTTCGTCTGATATTTATCTAACCAGTTGATCAAGTGTTGTTGTAGAGAATTTTATTAGGCTATTCAACCCCCTCTAGCCATTAGGACATTTCATCTTCTTAATACGCCAGGGTTTGTTAGCACGACAAGGTAGCATAGTGACTGTAGACCTTGCTCATCCTACATAATCACATATTAAATCAAATTTGGGAACAGAGAATGGGTGCAAAAGGTAGCATCCAGTCACTGAAGATTTCAAGTATACCAACAAGATTAAGGAACAGAGAATGAGTTTAGAAGGTTTTCTGCTACATGCTTTCATACTATATTTGGGAAAATTATCTTACTTTTGTAATAATATAGAAAGGGAAGATCATGTGCCACACATCACGATGCTAACTCAGATAATCAAGCATAGCAGCTCTCGTAGGCTAGTGAAGGGGAGAGTTTGTGAGCAAGGCACACCTGTGGTCACCATTTCACTAGCTCATTTATTGTGGTTTAGTCTTTGCGTTTCTCTCACAGTTTGGGACCATCCTCGGAGATCTTTCAACTCTATGGACAAAGGTTCTGAGGATGGTTTATATCCCAACACCTGAAGGTAGGAACAAAAGTCAATTGTTTGGTACGGAATCTCCAAATGACCATAGAATAATTGTAATAACATCACATTTTGGTTAGAAAAATCTATAAAAATGTATCACAACAGGTTTTTTTGTTTATAGTTATTCCATAAAATTACAAATAATTTTAACAAAGTTGTATTATACATTGTTCATAATAGATATATTTCTTAAATAGTTATATGTAAAAATGTGAGAGATGTATTATTTTGAACAATACATAGTTCCACTTTATTAAAATCAACTAATTTTTTTATGGAAAACATATGGGCCCAAGATATGTTACATGTCAAATTGCATAATTTCCTGACCAAATTTAGATATTATTACAATATTTTTTTGTGATTTTGACATAGAAGATTGAATTATCTCCTGTAAACAATTGAATCTTCATCTATCTCTGGGACATGAGCTATAGTGAATTGTATGAGCCTAAATATAGTTCTGATGTAAAGTTTTCAAATATTGTTAAGAGGCACACGCAGTTCTATTTTGGAACTACTTTCAATAAACACGTTGACATTTATTTAAACTATAGAAAATAGTAAATTAGTTCCAAATTTTTTTAAAGTTTCTATGCAACAACATATATATAGTCAAATTCATGTAAAAATGTGTTTTTTTGCGATGAAAGAAGAATTATATTATATGATAGCTGGGTACATCAACACGTTACAAGCACTCTGGATTAAAAAATAGTACCTACGCTGTGAATAGCACAACTCAAAACCTAACATGTTAGATGTTTTGCAGTATGGATGACCGCACAGGCAAACACTCGGCAAATGCCCTGAGAACAAATGCCCAACGAACGACGGCCAATATTCCTGTAGGCGAAATTGAGGAACTTCTTCTTTCTGGTGTCTTCGTTTTTCTTTTTTCTACCACCGAAGAGTGAGGAAGACTGATCTGAAAATTATTCTCCATAGTCCTTTGTCGTGGCCAGATCTAACCACAACAAAACGGAGAAGAGACCGGAGAAAATTATTCCATGGTGGTAACATCATCTCCGACTTGATGCCGCTGTCCGGAAACAAAAGTCTCCATATCGTCATATCGATGGAGATGTTAACGCCGAAGTTATCGCCCTCATCTTCAACGGAGCCACCATGGAAAAGACGATTTCACCCTTCCCCTTCATCGTCGCCGGAGAGGAGGAGAAGGAGGAGATAAAACTCCAATACCCAGAAATTTGGCATAGAGAGACATTAACCCTAATGACTCGATCTACTAGGAAAAACTTGTTAAAAAACAGTGGATCCTCACTCCCTTTAACCCCTGGCGAGATGCCGAAGGAGAAAGAAGGGGATCAGTGGTGGTGGACTGCGGCGGCGGTGGTGACGCTAGGGCAGGAGTCGGCCAAAAAAACGTTTAGCGGGGCATGCACCGTGTTTAGGTACATGAAATAATCTTACAATATCATTTCACAAGTACGGAGTAAGCCTAAATTAGTCGAAAATAAAAAAAACAGTAAAAGGGTGAACAACCTCAGCCCAAAGGCCCAGCCCAAGGCCTAGTAAGTAGTAACCTCATCTCCAGCAGTCCAACTCAGCTTCGATCGATCGTCGGATCAAATTCGATCATCCAGAATCAACTCGCTTTTCACTCTCGCTGCCACTGAGATCCAGTCCATCCAGCAACTCCCCCGTCTGGGTGCGCGCAACTCTGCATCACGGTGGGTGCGAAAAGTTTTTTTTTAAGAAAATATCACATTGGATGTTTCGTGCGATGTTAGAAGAGGTTTTCGGATATTAATAAAAAAACTAATTACATAGCTTGTCTGAAAACCGCAAGATGAATTTATTAAGCCAAATTAATCCGTCATTAGCATATTTGTTACTGTAGCACTTTAGTGTCAAATCACGAACTAACGAGGCTCAAAATGTTCATCTCGTAATTTCTAACCAATCTATATAATTAATTTTTTTCATCTACATTTAATACTTCATGTGCCACGAGATTCGTTAAGTTTTCGTTCTAAACAAGGCCTCGGTCGAGTTAAAAAAAAAGCCTCTGCACCAGTTGCTCCAAAGTCCAAACTCCGGATCTCTGGCGGACATCCAGGACGTGCTGGGCCCGGCCACAGTACCTCCGTCTTCTTCGTCCAGCTTTCAGCGGCGCACGCCACCTGTTCGACGGAGCGCATGGCCGAGACCAGAGCGTCCATATAATTTCGGTAGTCCAACAAAATCACGAGGGATTTCAAACCAACCAACATACAAGCAAAGATCATAGTGATTCAACATAACAAGTCACATGTTACATCCATTTCACAAGTAGTTTAACATTCATCGGAGTTCAACACAGTTATTACAACTTAAGTTGAAAAGTAGCGGAAGCAAAGTAATTTGAAGCTAACATTTCTCTTATTTCAAATACATGCCAGTACTAAGGTCGACTTTCAACAGAAGCATTAGAGACAAGATAACTCAGAAGGATCATGCATGTGATCACACTCCGCCACTACGGCAGGAGTCATCCAATTCTTGCAATAGCCATATACATCATAACCTGCAACAAGTGGGAATAAAATCCTGAATACGAGAAGGTACTCAGCTAGACTTACCCGTCAAAAACCAGAAATAAAGTGACACCAAGGAGTATGCAAGACTTTATATAAGTGGGCTAGCTTGACTCCTTTGCATAAAAGAGCTTATGAGCATAAGTAACCAATTAAACTTAGCATCAAGTTTATCATCATTAACCTGTCAACTATATTAGCACATGTACTAGAGCACTCACTTATTAGGAGCAAACAATATTAACCATAGCAGGTATAATAAGGCCATCATCATATCATCAATTTCGAACCATCATTATAATTAGTGTATCTACGCTGGAGATAACCAGTCAAGTTTCTCACTATCCATGAGAGACAACGACTCGAATCGATTCCAACTCAGATGAGGGGGTATTCCTGACACTCACCCGGCAAACCCCGCTAAAGGCAGCCGTAGATAACCTTTGGTACAACTCAGGATGGGCCCAAACAGCGCCGCATTCTCGGGGATACCAGTGGCCAGGATGCTCAGGACTTTTAACTCACATGCCCTTGGACTCTCTGGCTCCCTTCCGAGACGACTTTCACTTTTCGACTTCGGAGCCTAAGTTGAACTACTAGGCTTTGCGGTCGGCAACCTCAGGCCGGCCAGCTAAATGTCAGGCATGCGTTCAAAATGACATAGAAGGCTTCAGGTATCGGTACTTAATCGACACAGACGGGGATAGTTCCACACCCAAGACCTCCATGCCTTGTTGCTTTACTATCGTCATCCCGTCCGGTCTCATTTCATTTCATTAACACATGATTCTTTTCCACGATAGCAAATATATATATATATATATATATATATATATATATATATATATATATATATATATATATATATATATATATATATATATATATATATATATATATATATATATATATATATATATATATATATATATATATATATCGCAGATGATAGGAAATCACCTGACTTCTACCGCTTAGAGCAGGGCTAAGCTTCTATCCGATCCTATACTTAAATAGGATTTCAGGGATTTACACTTGGACAAGGAAGGATATATATACAGCAAGTGTTTTCAACCAACCCCTATAACGTAATGCATCAATACATATAGCATATATACTCAATTGCATTTTCAAAAATTATAAGACTTATAATGCTCCGAGGCTTGCCTGGGATCCAACATAAGTCAGCAGTTATCAGATGACACTCGCTTGGCGAGCACCTCCCATGTTAGCACTTGTCTAGTCCTTCCATCTTCGAGATAGGTCCACCAAACACCATCTCCGGGTTAGGCTCCACATCTTGTCCTTCACGTGGTGCATCTAGCGTACCTAGATGAGATGCAAGATACAAGTGCATGAATACATAGAAGTACAATGGACAATGCATCACATACAGTAAGCAAGACAAACACCATATTACACTCTACATGCGTAAATACTTCATGTTTCTTAAATAAATATCACCCAACCTAATATAAAAGATGGCAAGCATATTAGTCATGACACACAATTTTTCATAAGATCTCAGGTGTATTAACTTAACCATCCTCAAAGGCATAAGTCACACTTAATAATATACAAGCAAACAATTATAATCGGAATCTGTCAAATTCGGGACATGCATTCAGCAGCTACAAGATTTAGCTATAACTGGAGTTACACAAATCCAAATGACTTGTAAGAAGATATTCTGGAAAGCTTATAAAATTCTCTACATTTAATTTATAATCATCACAACATGATTCTAAAGTTTAACATGTCAAATTTACACAAACACAGAAACTGGTCTAACAAGACAAAGAGCAAGCAATTTTGTAACCTAACTTTAAACAGCTATAACTCCTAAATCACATGGACAAATTCCACAAAATTTTAACAGAAGCTAGATACATAAATTATCTACAACTTTTGTATAAACAAGTTTCACAATAAAGCATATTATCATGAAGAACTTTGTTAAGTTTACAGATCTGTCCAGAAACCTCATTTGCAAGAAATAATTATTAACTTATATTGCAAACATATAATTGGACAAAACCATCTTTACCAACATGTCACACATGATTAATGAACACTAGAAAACATAGTGTACATTTTTAAATAAATTCTTTTAATGTATTTTCTTAATTTATTTAGATAATTAGTTGGAATTATGAACACCTAACAAAAGTGCACAATAAATTCTACCAAAATTACAGTGGCACATATATGCTCTCAAAAGTCTACTGTCCAAATTTCAATCCAATTGGACATGTATATCAACCTCTATGAAAAAGATAAATTGCTATTACAAGAATTCATGTGAGAGCAAGATTCACTAATAACTCACTCATAATGTAACCAAAATTCATAAAATTTTTACCACACATCAAACATCACATGAGTACCATGTCACAAAATTTTCACTTCATTTGGATCCCTAAGTTTGCAGTTATGAAAATGACAAATACAACTAGTATTGAAAACCTAGAAGCATAGATCTATTTTTTTGAACTAAAACTTTAAACTAAAACATGCTATATTATAGATCCACTGCATAGACAATTTCACAAGAATTCCAAAAAGTCCTCATTTGCTATTTTACGAATTTTCTATGATTTACTATGTATTTTCAAAAATCAGTAAAAACTACAACAAATCAGTCCCTAGAGTACTATTCACATGAGTCTAAGGCTTCGCATATAGGACCCTCCCTTTTGTCAAATTCAAGAATGAAGTCCTTGACGTGAATCAACAGAGGGGGTCATCGGGGAGCTCGCTGTACCGACCAGGGACGGCTTGCCGGCGGTGGGGGGAAAGTGGCGGCGGAGCATCTCCATCACGAGGCGCACCTCACGGTGCCCTTGGCTTGGCTCGAGGCGGCTCGTGGTGGTCCGGCCATGGCAGCCAGCGGCGGCGATGAGAGTGGCTCCGGTGGCATGGTGCTACGGTGGTGACGAGAGGTCGGGGAGGGGCGCACGGGAACCGGGAGCGGGTGGCGGAGCTGGAGGTGGTGGCTGCTAGACTTCAAGGTGCCTGAGGTGGGAGAATGGTGGTGGCCATGGAGCTTCCACGGGCATCCATGGCTGCAGCTGTCGCACGAGCTGAGAGCGAGAGAATGAGAGGGGGCAAGGGAGATAGGGCGAGTGAGCGAGCAGGAGGGACAACTGAGCGCCCGGGCTCTCCAAATCGACGTGCACGGCGACGTGGTGGACATGCGAGAGAGCGTCGGCCACGCGGCAGCAGACCCCTGCGCGTGGTCGGCCATGGCTGCTGCTACTGCCGATTCAAAAATTCAATACCACCTCAAACATACAACTGAAACACCCTTTTCGTTTCCCTCTATCTCATAATCTGTTTCGAGTTAGCAAAAACTTCACTAATAGAAGTTGTAGAGCTACACGAGGTCTCCAACTTTTATTAAAGTCTCAAAGTCTAGTTCGGCCTGGTTCATGAGATACAAGGCTCCAAAGTGGGGTACATGAAACTTGAAAACTGAACTCAGTTCCAAGCTGACTGAAACTGCATTTTTCTCCACTTCGTATCTCCTAAACTGAATGATGATTCGGCTAACAAATTGTTCCTGATGATAGAGCTATATGAGTACTCCAACATTGCTTATAGGAGTTTGCCCAAAATCAAAATGGTTTGCAAACTAAACTTTGCCGAATGTGGGTACCATGAAACTGAAAACTGCAAGTTCAGTCTACACTTAGCAAAATTTCAGGGTTCCAGAAAACATCTCGGGATTCAAACTTTGAGGCACTGTTTGGCTACCTTAGAGGCTGAACTAGGTTTTGGTCCTTAAACAAAAGTTGTTGTCCTTAACATGTACTAAGACTTTCATTATAGGCTCAAGGTTTGGGTCCATTTGTTTTGCAAGATAAAAAGCTCCAAACTAGGTTACCCGAAGTTAAACCTCAGTTAGGACAACCAAATTCCGGGGCTCCAAAACATCACTGTTTTAAATCTTGTGAGCTCTATTTGACTAAGCTAGAGACCAAACTAACTCTTGAACATTAAACAAAGTTTGTTCCTCATGACAAGTACTACAACTTTTATTTAAGGCCCATCATGAAAACATGCCTAGAACCTACAGTTCTACTTTGACCAAAGTAGGATCCCGATAAAGTTTAAATTATCCTTTTTGATCCATTGGAGCATTTTCTTGGCATTTTATCAACATGAACCCTTCATGACTTTTGTTGTAGAGTTCATCTAGAGTAATTTGGGTAAGGTTGCAAGGTTTGGTTGATGATCTATAATTCCATCCACTTAATGGTGCAATCCAAACACTTAGCAAAGTCATAGAACAAAGACATGACTTATCATTTTATGTGACTTTTTAATTCCAAACTCCATGAAATTTTTCCAGGGATCAATATAGATAGGTACTAAGGTGAGACATATGAAGATATTGCAATAACACCATCCAAGCATATATCTTGAAAATGGCCTATATGTAAAGCAATGGTGCAACATCCAACTTTCGGTTAGGCTCATGTTTATAGATTCGGCTTTGACATCTTCATCACCACCTACTTGCCATGTTTGAGCTCAAACCTACTGCTTAGTGAGGGACAAACACCTGGGCTGTTACAACGATGATCAATGTAAAAATGGTCGCTTGGATGATTGTGGAAGTGCTGCCTGTAGGGGTTGTTTTAATTACTATGGTCCGGATGATTCTGGCAGCGTGTTTCTTAAAGGCTTGGTTGAAGCTACATATACTTGAATTTGTCAGCTTATCTTGATATGGTATGCTTGCATCTGCGTCCCCTATTTTTGGTTTTGCAATTGTGTTGACATACATAGCTGTGTTTCACTTGTTCCTTCCAAATGCTCTGATTTCAATCAAACATCACCTGTGATTCGTTGACGAGTGCCTTGCTAGATGTAACACCCTGATATTACGAGCCGCTTAGCACCTCACTTTAAACCTAAAAGAAATTAAGTAAACAAGTTCTCAAGTTTTACAATTTTACCTCATCGGAAATGATAAACAAATAATGTAAGTTAGTTGTTTCACGTAAGATCATGTGAGTGCGGTCTAAGTTGTTGAAGTAATTGATGTGAAAAACAATTTTTATGAACATAAATAAAAATGACTGGTGGGTCGCGCTTAAGCAATGATTGACGAGCAAGTTATGTAGATGAAAATACAACTTTGGTTTTGGAAAACCAATATTGTTAAATAGTATGTTGCGAGCTCAAAAATAGAATTCGAAATTCAATTCTACCTAAACTCTAGATCGAGTCTAAGACAAAAAGAATTAATGACAATGTCATGTTGACGTTTAAATTCCAACCAAAATGCCTAAGCACCACCACCACGTTATCGCATAATTGGTTGCGTCAAAGTGTGTACTTGATGCTTGGTATAGGTTGTGGTTGTGGGAACGTCACTTTTTTTTGCGCAAAAATTTCCTGAACTTCGTTAGAATGCGATGTAACTCTTGACTTGGGACTGTGTTCGCGAACCGTCTACATCAGTGATGAACCCTAGTTGGCGTGCCTCATTTTGCCTATCCAGTGAACCTTGGTCGGTGCTTGTTGCCCTTAACCATAGCCGGATGTGCCATCTTGAGCCCCCTCAAGTCGGTGGAGCAGTTACCAAGTTGTAACCGAGTTTGGGCATGCTTTGAGATCCATGCACATCACATTTGTAACGGTCCGGCCTCCTGTTCGTGGTCACCTCGCGGGGGAGGGGGTTCCACCGCTGGCGCTGGGGCCTAGCCATGGCCATGCCGCTTGCGCTGCGCTGGGGCGTGCGCGTGCTGCCGGCCACGGCGTGCCGCGCATCAGGCCAAACCGATCGCGGGGCAGGTTGACGCCGCAGCTGCCCACCTCGTCATATCATCCTGTACTGCCTCTGCCTCATTGACTCGGCCACAGTTGATGGAGACGTCCTCTGCCTCGCTACCCCCTACCCTGCCCTAGACAGGCATCGACGTCCTGCTCGGTCGGGTCACCCTATCGTGCGCGTCACGCCGCGTCTCCCCGCCTCGTCAATGGCACGGTATTTTGCCCTGCCACCAACCGTAGCCACCCACCTTAACTGCTAGTGCATGCCCGTGTGCTCGCCCTCCATGGCATGGCCGCAGTAAGCACCTTCCGCGTTCTATGATAGAACCACCTGTGATTTCTCATTTCGCACAGCTCGGGCAAGGGTAGTCCAATTTCTTGCACCGGTGACTCGTCATGGGAGTTGCCTAGCCACACCCCTTACACCAGGCCACAATCGTGCACTGCAGGTGACGCAGTTGGAGTTCTCTTATCGCTGGCCATCTCGCCGCCATGGGTAGCGCAGATTGGGGTAAGGTGCAAATTAGCCCGATTGCTGGTACCCTTGGACTTGCCTTGACCTCCTCCATCCGATGCTCGCGTCTGTTGGCTAGGATGCTCGCTGGCGGCGCGATGATGCGGCCATGTCTACCACAGAATGCCACCACGCGGATCGGTCGCTTGTGGCCGGGCCACCTCGGCGCTTCTCCGCCCCAACCATTATGGCATCGCAGACCGCGGTAAGGCTCTGTTGCTTCCTAGCCGCCTCTTCCTCCCCGTCAGCATTTAGGTCCTCCGGAACGGCCGCGCCATCACCGGGAACCGCCGCCTACTATTGTAGCTAACCCTAGGGCACCTCCCCAAGCTCCACCGCTTCCAACCACCACCACCTGGTTCGTATACAGTGGTCGGCCCTATAGCTGGGCCAACGTGGGTCCTAGGCGCCCAGCGTAGCAGCCAAGCGCCGGTCGGAGCCGCACCGTCGTGCATCGGCATGCCAAGGACGCATGTGCTTGAATTGGGCTTAATCCGGGGGGTTAAATGCGAACGTCAGTGAGAGGGGTTAATAGTGGGACGAAGGGCAGTTGAATTCACGCTTAGGTCAGGGGCTCTTTTGTAGTTGTGCACGCGCGTGCGCGGCGGGCCAGCTGGGCCGTTGCTAGGCTGGCTGCGTCATGCGCAGCCGTGCCCCGGGATAGGCCGGACCTAGCCGCTGGGCCGTTTGGGTGGCCGCCGGCCTTCTCTGGTTCTAAAACATTTTGTAATTTCATTTCTAAGATAAACTTGTCAAATCAATATGAAATTTTGTACTAGTCCAAAAATTGTAAAACTAATTTTGTTAGGTTCCTAAGATCAAGCTCTAACTGTTAGTATGCTTTTATCCACATAGTTGTATAATATTTTTAGGAGTTCACTAATTATTCTAAAATGCTTAATAGTGCTAAGAACAAACTTGTGAGAATTTTTGTAAGAAAATGATAAAAGTGTTGACTCTAAAAATTTTATAGTAAACTCCTAATGTCATTATCTGCTCTCCGTAATTTTTATAGCTCTAAAATAATTAGTTTGCTAGGATAGCTAAAGAGCCTAGTTTAAATATCTATTAAATCAAAAAATGGATAAAGCAACACCTCGGGTTGTTTTACAGCGATTGTCGGGAAAGTAATGTCTTGATCAATGACGTGGGTACGTGGCCTAGTGCGTAGCCATTAGAGTTAGCTCGTTAGCTTGTGAAGTGTATCGTGTTCTTCTAGTTGCAATTATCATTGTCTATTTACATCCATGCGTGGCATCCGCGGATGTCATAATAGGGATATCGATGGACCGTGGAGTCAACTGGAGTGGTGGAAATGATGGTGCCTTGATGATCGTGTCACATCGATGGAATGCTAACTTGGTTATTCTACCCAGGCAAGCCTCGATGCATAACCCCTATTATTCTGCACTTTATTTTATGCTTGTGCATTAAGTTTAAAGAAATTGAATGAAACCCACTTGCATATATATATATATATATATCAGTCTTACTAGTATGATAGGATCGTGTAGTGTGCTATGCTATAGGATTTCGGTAGAAGCCGAGTGATTACCTGTCACTCGCGAGAGATAGGAGATATATTCTTGTTACTATCACATGGAATATAAATGTTTATGGATAATTGGAGACCGGGCGGAACAGGGTTGGATGGACTTGGACCTGGTTGGGCAACAGAGCCGGGCTCTGGTTGTATTTGTTCCGCCTGTGTCAATTAAGGACCGTTCGTTGCATGGACCCTGGTCAAGTCATAGATTTATTGTCCCAAGCATATACTTGCTTATGGGGGCGGGAAGACTTGTTTCTCTCTTGTCATGGGTTCCGGCTTTTTCCGGACCGACTTTTTAGGTGGTTATATATATTGGGTTGAGGAGGTCTAAGCACCATACTGAGACCGGACCTGCAGTGTTGGAGGCTTAGAGTCCGAGCTTGGACGAGGACTTAGACCCCTTTACAAGAGTGGAACGGGTTGGTCTTGCTTGTGCCCGGGGTATAAGCAAGGCGTGTGTTTTTAGGGCACCCAGCTGGGCATATTGATTCATGAATCGCCGTTTCTGCGTGATGGTACGGCTTGACTATGCTCTGGCATCGTAGTAAGAACTGGCAGTTGAAAGATGAAGAAATAGTTTCTTTTGCTCAACCCTGCTTGATTATAGACTAGGTGCTTACATAGAAGGTTGGATAAGAAATAAAATACGGCTAATAAAAGTAAGAAGTTAAGGACACACTCTTAGTGCTGTTTCTCGCAAATAAGAAACCCACAAGCCAAAAAAACCTTGCATAATTCTTGGAGTTTTTTTTCTTTTCCTCTGACGGGTAAGTCTTACGAAGTACAATTGAGTACTCAGGGTTTGTTCTACCCTGTTGCAGGTGACCGGTGCTGATAAGCTAACACTTGTGTGTGCAAACCTCCTGGTGGGCTCAGCGAGGATTTCCTTTACGATATGGAGTAGAGTTTATTTATTAAAACTCTCACCAAAGGTTTTACAAGGAAAATACTAATAATCTGTTATCATTTCATGTATTTAAACGTTCTTCATGTTAATATTTAACTTGTCATTAAACGGTTTCATTTCCGTTGAACTCTGATAACATTTTACATTCCACTGGTATAATCAAATAATGAATTACTCTGATGTTGTACTGAAAGTGATGTAAGAAATGGTAAGGATGTTGTAAGCTTTACTCTCTCGGTTGTGATCCTGATGTAAAAATGTGGATCTTCGAGTTCTCCTTTGCGGTGTGCTCGACGGAATCACTTAGTTTAGTGTTCTCCCTTGGATACTTAGGGTCTAATAGAATACAAGTACTCTTGGGGGCATTAGATTAGGTGGTTCTTCCACACTAGATGCCCTATATCGTTTGGTCATTACTGAAAATTGTGTTCTTCTACAATTACTGATATTGTTGAACTAAAAATGAGAGACCTAGTTATTGATTTATGATCTTAGATTCAGAATGGCGTTGCTCAGATTAGAAAACAGCGGAATGTTTTTGTATATATTAGTTTAGATGCACCTCTACAAAAGATGCCAGTCTAAACTTCTTCTTCTCTCTCTCTCTCTTTTGCTTGCTTGCTTGCCTTACTAACCAAGATATGATTGAAGCTTGAAATTTTTTTCGTGCTATTCATTATTTGACTTTACATCCTTGTACTTTTCTTAGTATGTTTTCAACAAGGATTTGGAATGGTGGCCTGCATTTAACAAGTTAAAGACTTAGGTGCTTAGCAAATGGTTTCTGTCTACTGAGCTCAGTGCACTGATTTGGTTCCTCCACCACACCCCTCTTCTGGAGAAGCTTACGCTTAAAATTTCAAAGGTGCTGTCATTAACTTGTTACTCTGTACCATGTATCTATCCTTTATTTTGCTTTTCTTTATTAATTGAGTAAATTATTCATACTTAAAATTTCAAAGGTGTTGTCATTAACTTGTTACTATGTACCACGTATCTATCCTTTCTTTTGCTTTTGTTTATTAATTGAGTAGATTATTCATTTGCTTCAGGCACGCAAGCCTTTAATGAAAACAGAGGGAAGTTACAATCCATTGGAAAAATCGGTTGCACCTAGCCATCTTCAGATTGTTGAAATCATATGCAAAGATGTTGATGGGATAGTACTCAAAGTTTTGAATGTCTTGAATACTAATGGCATACCACTGGGGAAAATCAGAATTCAGTTTTCAGGTCGTAAGTTATCTATGAACTGTCATGATTCTTTTGTGCAGTTATTAATATGTGTTACAAAACAAGGTGTTATCAGTAATTAAACTATGTGTGTTCTGATTTATCACAATTTACGTTATCGCATTTTGCATTAAGTAGTTGATATTTACAATTTGTGTACATCGGTAGACTATCACTATCATCTGCAACTGTTGTGAATGCTCTTCTGCTTCCACTTATTATATATATAATATGCAAGCATTTATGTTGGCAAGCGTAGACCTCTATACAGTCCATTTTGATTGAATTTGCTGCCATCAGGTCCTGCTTATACAAATAAACATGTATAACCCTGATTCTATATTGAAGATATGCTTCTCCTTCTGTGTCGAAAATATGATTTTTGTCTTGCCATTGTATTTACATTACATCTTGAATGTGTGCCAGTTCATTATATTTGTGCATATATGCTCTTTAGGAACTGGACATATGAAAAACCACAACAATATTGTCTGAACATCATCTAGTTTTCTGATCTTCAAACATACAGGTCCAAGTGTGGCTCTTATTATTAGAGACGACTTTCTGTATTTATCAAATGCTTCACATGTCCAATTTTGTTTAATTAATTTCTACAATTTTTTCTCTCCAGGTTAATTGTTCTTTTCTTTCCCCTTATCTCTTACAGGTTATAATTTTGTGTGTACTGATAACAACTCCAATTAGGAGTGAGAAGTACCAGGCTATTGATGACCCTTGTAGATTGATAAAGGTAAATGGAACATTGGAACATTTATGCAGTTGTGTTTTCTGACTTTGTCTATTGGAACCTTATGCCCTGTTATGCTAGTGTAGTTTACCTTGCATCACAAACTAGTTGCATCACATTTGGTTAATGACTTTGCAAGATAAACTTATAAATTGCATTGTGGATCTTTCTTTGTATCGTTCACTTTTGGAAACATTATTTTCAGTACCATACCATTCAATGAAATCTATGCAGTTATGCACCTTTACTGTTACCAAAGATGCCAATGTGAAGTGGTTAGCATTCAGTCCATTTAACCATTAAGTATGGCACCTTTTTATTTCCTCTATTTGTCATTGACATTGGTCTGTAGCAACCAGATGGCAAAGACTGCCAACAAGTGAACAATAGTGTCATTATATCAGCTTCTCCATGCGACCGGTCAGATAGACTTCTTTGTTGCTCTGCTTTGATGACTGCCAAGAGACAATGCCCCTACTGGTGGCTTTGATTTCCTTTCATCTCTACTATGTTCGGTTCGGTCAGCCAGTCTGCTTAGTACAGACCTCGCCTACTTGTTCCTTGATGCACTATGTGTAACATGATGCCTATGAGATGTTTAATCAGGGGATCAGCACTTAATATGTGAATCAATGTCAGTTAGTGCTAGAAATTCTTTCTCTATTGACTTGTCTAACCCTAGAAGGGTAGCTATATAGTATTGCATACATGGGTCACATGGGCCTAGACTCATGGGCCTAAACCTATACTCCAACACCCCCGCAGTCTGAACTACCGGTGCAGCGGTGTTGCAGACTGGACACGAAAAGAAGAAAGAACACACACGAGCCCCCCACAGACGCAACTAGCCATGGCCGATGTTGAGGCTAGAGCGAAACTCGTTGAAGGTCAAGGACGGGAGGCCTTTGGTGAAGATGTCGGCGAACTAGGAGGTGGTCGGTATGTGAAGAACCCGCACCTCGCCGATGGCAACCCAATCCTGGACAAAGTGGAGGTTGATCTCCACGTGCTTCGTCCGCTGGTGCTGAACGGGGTTGGTGGAGAGGTACACCGCACTGACGTTGTCACAGTAGACCAGCGTGCTCTGGGAGAGAGGAGTGTGGAGCTCGGCGAGAAGCTGCCGGAGCCAGGAGGCCTCAGCCACACCGTTAGCAATAGCGCAGTACTCCGCCTCAGCACTAGAGCGGGAGACCACCGGCTGGCGCTTGGACGACTAGGACACAAGGTTGCCGCCCAAGAAGACAGCGTAGCCGGAGGTGGAGCGCTGAGTGTCCGGACACCCGGCCCAGTCGGCGTCAGTGTAGACGACAAGCTCGGCGGAAGACGACCGATGAAGGAGGAGGTCGTAGTCGACCGTGCCGCGGAGGTAGCGGAGGAGGCGCTTGAGAGCAGTGAGGTGAGGCTCTCGGAGATCATGCATGTGAAGACATATCTGCTGAACTGCATAGGTGATGTCCGGCCGGGTGAAGGTGAGGTACTGAAGGGCACCAGCAAGACTCCGATATGCAGTGGGATCTGTCATTGGGTTACCCTCAGCTTCTGACAGCTTGCCCTGTGTGTCAACCGGAGTGGAGCAGGGGTTGTAGTCAGTCATCCTGGCGCGCTCCAGGATATCAAGAGTATACTGCCGCTGGTGAAGAAGTAACCCAGCAGGATAAGGCTCAACAGTGACTCCGAGAAAGTGGTGGAGGACACCCGGATCCTTCATAGCAAATTCCTGCTGAAGAGAGTGATGATATGGCGGAGGAGTGACTCACTAGAAGCTATGAGGACAATATCATCGACATACAGCAGCAAATGCGCAGTCTTAGCTCCATGGTGATAGAGAAACAGGGACATATCTGACTTAGCCTCCACAAAACCCAGTGTCAGTAGGAAAACCGCAAACCGAGTGTTCCACGCTCGGGGGGCCTGCTTGAGGCCGTAGAGAGACCTGTTGAGCCGGCAGACCATGTCGGGACGGGAAGAGTCAACAAACCCCACCGGCTGACTGCAGTAAACCATCTCAGTGAGAAGGCCGTGCAGAAAAGCATTCTTGACATCCTGCTGATGCATGGGCCAGGACCGGGAGAGGGCCAGTGATAGCACCATGCGTGATGAGGACATGGCACCTTCGGATATGAACAATGATTATAAGGTGCGCTTGTTCCTACATTTGCATAGTGTCTTTGGTTATAATTTACTTGGTTCCACATGTACATGTCACTATTTGATTGTAGGTTCAAATATGTTTCATAACGGAAGTTCATCAAAGTTGAACTTTTGGTTCGTCGGTAGCCCGACAGTGCCTCATTGGGAAGGCCATAACTCATCCATCCGGAGTGCGATTGAGGTCAATAAGCACTTGATAGAAAGCTTGTTTGATAAGCTTTCAAATAGATCTGGTCCCATCTCAATATCACATAGGCAAGGCCTCTAAATCACCAATATATTCTGTCGCTATTTCTGGCAAGAGCTATACTGTCGTTATGGGCTTGTTAGACATCCTTGGGACCCAGGCCCAAGTTGGAGCATGCCCCAAGAAGATGGAGAACACCAAAGAGATGGCCTTGGACGTCCACCTCCTTGGCCACCACCTTAGAAGGCCAGCAAGGACGTCCAAGCCAAGCCAGAGGCCCAGTCCAATCCGAGTTCGAGTCTGCCTCGGCCATCAGGACCAGTCTGTAATAAAACGGATGCCCAGGACGCATCTGAACTCTGTTTTCAATGATCCACATATGGATGGAAAGATATTTTGATAAGGAAACCAATCCAAGTGGTTTCACATCAAAAGCTCTTCGGAATCAACAGGAATCGTCGAAACAAGTCAGCGTCCAGAATCTGTCAGGGTGCTGCGACACCTTTTTTTGGGCCGTTGGGCCTTGTAACGTGTTGGGACACCTTTAGGACGTGAAGAGAGATCCTTGAATGTCCCTTAGGCTATATAATCAGTAGCCACCACCTATTTTAGGGTTTGGATTTTGCTTAGATTATTCTGTTAAGAAACAGTTTCGCCGTTCTTCGGTTTGTGAGACCCTAACTCGTGAGATTAATCATACATCTGCAATTTGGTTGCGATCTTTCTTGTTCTTGCTTATGTTCTTCGTTGCGCAGGCAGGGATTAGCCTTCTTGGCGAGGTCAACCTGGTCCGTGACTCGGTTGATAACCAGAGGAGCTGTGGTGCTAAGATTGCAGGGTTCGATCTTTCGATCTGAAGCCGGATCGGTGTGTCATTCTCCGCCACAACGATAGTTACCATCACCTGACGGAAGATCGGGACCCCGTCCACATCAAATTGGTAATCAGAGCTAAGGTATACCATCAGGTTCATATTTATTCCCTCGTTTGAGTGTTTCACATTCGTCCCATAGTCCAGTGTCATACTTGTTTTTCCTGTCCTAGAACCTTCCACGCCATAGCCTTTGCATATTTCAGTTTCAGAGTTCGCTTTGTTGAGTTTGTGTCCTAGGTCAAAGTCTTGTTGTTGGTTTAGATTATGTTCTTTTCTAATTTGTGTTGATCCCTCCACCCGCCGCTATTCCGTATCACCATCAGTTTACATCTTGTGTCCACTAAAACCCTGATTCGAGCAGCTTCCTTAAAACAGTCATAACTTTTACATCCGAACTCGAAACAGGGAAAATTTTATATCTATGGAGAACGCCAGAAAATTTTAGATCTATTTCATCCTAGCAAAGCTGGGTTTGCAAAAATTAGATTTGCAAAATTCGATTAGGAAAATTGAGTTTCTGGACCCACAAGTTTTGGTACGCTTTTTAGAGCACAGTCCTAATTTTCTATAGGCCACATCTTTTATTCAATTGAGCTCAATTTTTTTATGGTTTATTCTTGTGTGCTCCTTGCTGAGAAAAAAATATCAAAAGATCAAAAGCAAGAAAAAAGATTGGATAAAAAAATAAAAGAAAAAAAAGTAAAAGAGAATAGAAGATATCGAAAAGGAGCACATAAGGAACACTCAATAGCTCTATTGTTTGTGGTACCTTTTGCCTTGTTTATATCCGTTGCTACCTTTAATACTTGTTTCCTTTCATCCTTGTCTCCTCTCTTGTGTTGTCACAACTGGTGATAGGAACACGTATAGGCCAGCAACTAGGACAAGTGCTCTGGACATTTATTTAATATTGTTGTCTGTCACTGACTTGTGTGCCACATATATATATTTGTTTTTTTGTGCCTCCCAAACTCCACATATATACTTCAGATCAGTACAGAAAAAAGATCCTTGCAATCTCGGTATCACTACCTCATAGGTATCACGAACCAGCCGCCGGTTGTACCGCCCACTGCTTGCATTGGTAAGAACTTTGTAAGAGCTTGGTAAGACGCTTCCACTTGCTGTCAAAAGTGATACCACTGCAACCACGTAGTCATTTGATAGGGATAATATTTTTGTATTGTCTTTTGCTGTCTTCTAACAATGACAGGTTGTTCGTATCCACCGACTTATGATGGTATATGTGCTGATGAGTACATGGAGTGGGAAATTGCCATCGACAACATATTTGCTACTCGCTTTATGTGTCCAAGGAGGAAGGTAAAAAATGTAGTTAGTGTTTTATGACATTCTGCTTTATCTTGGTGGGAGTCTTTAGATCCTTCTGATAAGCCTCAAACTTGGAATGATATGAAACTTCTTATGTGAGAAACCTTTGTTAATCCACCTCCTGTTTTGACTTCATATGATGAGGTGCACCATTTAGAGGAAGAGTCAGTTGTTATTCCTCCTGCTATGCCTAACCTTTTGCAGGACAATGTAGAAAAGAGCAAGGATGACGTGACAGAAAATGAGAAGCTCACAGCCTCATGTGAAAATTCAGAACCATCAACTATTACCCCTGCTGAACATGAGAGCAAAGGTAATGCCTATGATGCTAAACTCACAGAATGTGAGAGTTCTCTTAATGTGTTGAATTTTTCCACCAATCATGCTATGATAGAGAAACTTTTAGTGGAGCATTCACTTGATTTACCTTTGTCACAAAATGATTTGCTTGATGTTTCTTGTGACGAAGATGACTTGCATCATGATATTTATGTTATACCCATGCAATCATTGAAGAATGATCACGCTATATGTGTGCTAAAAATGAGCACTTGTGCTGAAAATAGACTTGTTATTCATAATGCTAGTGAAGTTGATGAGCTGAAATTATTGTATTCTTTAAATACTTTGGGTTACATTGAATTTGATGTTTCGTGTAATTTTAGTTCTTTAGAGGAGAAACTTTATGCCTATGCTGATTTGCCATGGTTCTCTAGACATACATATCATTTTATTAGAAAATATAATTGTAAAGGAGAGTATAAGGTGCATCGTGTCTAGATTTGTTCAAATCTGAAATCTCCTTATATGGTGCAAAAGTATGATCAACCAAAGGATTGCAATTGCTATAATCTTGTCATGTCGAGTTCCTCTAGTTTTATTATAAAGAAACATGTTAAATTTCAAGAAGGGAAGCAATGTTGGCTACTACCAACAATGTTTTCTTCATCTAATCCCAAACCGAGGACGGTTTGTTGTCAAGAAGGGGAGGATGATGAGGACATGGCACCTTCGGATATGAACAATGATTATAAGGTGCGCTTGTTCCTACATTTGCATAGTGTCTTTGGTTATAATTTACTTGGTTCCACATGTACATGTTACTATTTGATTGTAGGTTCAAATGTGTTTCATAACGGAAGTTCATCAAAGTTGAACATTTGGTTCGTCGGCAGCCCGACAGTGCCTCATTGGGAAGGCCATAACTCATCCATCCGGAGTGCGATCGAGGTCAATAAGCACTTGATGGAAAGCTTGTTTGATAAGCTTTCAAATAGATCTGGTCCCATCTCAATATCACATAGGCAAGGCCTCCAAATCACCAATATATTCTATCGCTATTTCTGGCAAGAGCTACACTGTCGTTATGGGCTTGTTAGACATCCTTGGGACCCAGACCCAAGTTGGAGCATGCCCCAAGAAGATGGAGAACACCAAAGAGATGGCCTTGGACATCCACCTCCTTGGCCACCACCTTAGAAGGCCAGCAAGGACGTCCAAGCCAAGCCAGAGGCCCAGTCCAATCCGAGTTCGAGTCTGCCTCGGCCATCAGGACCAGTCTGCAATAAAATGGATGCCCAGGATGCATCTGAACTCCGTTTTCAATGATCCATATATGGATGGAAAGATATTTTGATAAGGAAACCAATCCAAGTGGTTTCACATCAAAAGCTCTTCGGAATCAACGAAAATCGTCGAAACAAGTCAGCGTCCAGAATCTGTCAGGGTGCTGCGACACCTTCTTTTAGGCCGTTGGGCCTTGTGACGTGTTGGGACACCTTTAGGACACGAAGAGGGATCCTTGAACGTCCCTTAGGCTATATAATCAGTAGCCACCACCTACTTTAGGGTTTTGGTTTTGCTTAGATTATTCTGTCAAGAAACAGTTTCGCCGTTCTTCGGTTTGTGAGACCCCAACTCGTGAGATTAATCATACATCTGCAATTTGGTTGCAATCTTTCTTGTTCTTGCTTGTGTTCTTCAATGCGCAGGCAGGGATTAGCCTTCTTGGCGAGGTCAACCTGGTCCATGACTCGGTTGATAACCAGAGGAGCTGTGGTGCTAAGATTGCAGGGTTCGATCTTTCGATCTGAAGCCAGATCGGTGTGTCATTCTTCGCCGCAACGATAGTTACCATCACCTGACGGAAGATCGGGACCCCGTCCACATCAAATTGGTAATCAGAGCTAAGGTATACCATCAGGTTCATATTTATTCCCTCGTTTGAGTGTTTCGCATTCGTCCCATAGTCCAGTGCCATACTTGTTTTTCCTGTCCTAGAACCTTCCGCGCCATAGCCTTTGCATATTTCAGTTTCAGAGTTCACTTTGTTGAGTTTATGTCCTAGGTCAAAGTCTTGTTGCTGGTTTAGATTGTGTTCTTTTCTAATTTGTGTTGATCGGGACGTCCCGATCTTCCGTCAGGTGATGGTAACTATCGTTGTGGCGGAGAATGATACATCGATCCGACTTCAGATCGAAAGATCAAACCCTGCAATCTTCGCACCACAGCTCCTCTGGTTATCAACCGAGTCACAGACCAGGTTGACCTCGCCAAGAAGGCTAATACCTGCCTGCGCAACGAAGAACACAAGCAAGAACACGAAAGATCGCAACCAAATTGCACATGTATGATTAATCTCACGAGTTGGGGTCTCACAAACCGAAGAACGGCGAAACTGTTTCTTGACAGAATAATCTAAGCAAAACCCAAACCCTAAAGTAGGTGGTGGCTATTGATTATATAGCCTAAGGGACATTCAAGGATCCCTCTTCACGTCCTAAAGGTGTCCCAACACGTTACAAGGCCCAACGGCCCAAAGAAGGTGTCGCAGCACCCTGACAGATTCTGGATGCTGACTTGTTTCAACGATTCCCATTGATTCCGAAGAGATTTTGATGTGAAACCACTTGGATTGGTTTCCTTATCAAAATATCTTTCCATCCATATGTGGATCATCAAAAACGGAGTTCGGATGCGTCCTGGGCATCCGTTTTATTGTAGACTGGTCCTGATGGCCGAGACAGACTCGAACTCGGATTGGACTGGGCCTCTGGCTTGACTTGGACATCCTTGCTGGCCTTCTAAGGTGGTGGCCAAGGAGGTGGACGTACAAGGCCATCTCTTTGGTGTTCTTCATCTTCTTGGGGCATGCTCCAACTTAGGCCTGGGTCCCAAGGATGTCTAACAAGCCCATAACGACAGTGTAGCTCTTGCCAAAAATAGTGACAGAATATATTGGTGATTTGGAGGCCTTGCCTATGTGATATTGAGATGGGACCAGATCTATTTAAAAGCTTATCAAACAAGCTTTCCATCAAGTGCTTATTGACCTCGATCGCACTCCGGATGGATGAGTTATGGCCTTCCCAATGAGGCACTGTCGGGCTGCCGACGAGCCAAAAGTTCAACTTTGATGAACTTCCGTTATGAAACACATTTGAACCTACAATCAAATAGTGACATGTACATGTGGAACCAAGTAAATTATAACCAAAGACACTATGCAAATGTTGGAATAAGCGCACCTTATAATCATTGTTCATATCTGAAGGTGCCATGTCCTCATCAATGTGGACGGTGGCCGACTTCACCACTGGGCTGAAGGTCTCATCGTAGTCGACACCAGGGCGCGGAGTAGGCGCTAGGAGGTGGAGCACCGGCGAGCATAGCCATCGGTGGGTGAGGCTCACGTCGATAGCTTGGAAGGGCCACATAGAGATGCGGTCGGCCCATGGGTTATGGAAAGAGGACCATTGTGCCCCATATGGAGCAGCCATCGCCGCGGTGGGGGACGTGGTGGGGGCCATGGTGGGGGCAACCAGGCGCTGGCTGCTCCATATGGGGCACCATGGCCCTCTTTCCACAACCCGTGGGCCAGCCGCATCTCTATGTGGCCCTTCCAGGCTACCACCGGTGGGCGAGGCTCATCGTCGGTAGCCTAGAAGGGCCACATAGAGATGCGGCCGGCCCACGGGTTGTGGAAAGAGGGCCATGGTGCCCCCTATGGAGCAGCTGGCGCCTAGTTGCCCCTGCCACAGCCCCCACCATGTCCCCCGCCACGGTGACGGCGGCCGCCACGGCCTCCCACCCCCGCTCGGCCTAGAGGGAGGGGGACTAAGAAGAGACGACGGTGGTGGAGCGGACGGACACGGCAGAGCGGACAGACGCGGCGGAGTAGCAGCAAGGGTCGTCGAGGAAGTGGAGGACCCCGGAGCAGAGGTGGACCCTGGCTGGACGCCCTAAGTGAGCTCCTCCATGACAAGGTCATCACAGACCTGCAGGAAGGTGGGGAAAGGCCGCTGCCGGGTGATCCAGGTCCTGAGGTGGGCGTAGCGATCACTGAGCTCGCGGAGGACATTGAGGACCATGATGCGGTCCTCCACTAGCCAGCCGAGGTCACCGAGGGAGTCGGCCATGCCCTTCATCCGGTGGTAGAAATCGCCAATGGAGAGGTCACCCTAGACGAAGGTGTGGAAACTCGCATCAAGACGCAGAGCTCGGGCCTCGGCATTGCCTAGGAACTGTCCCTCAAGTGCAAGCCATGCCCGGCGAGCGTTAGGAGAGTTGCGGATGAGGTCATGGAGGTCCAGGGAGATCGTCCTGAGGATCCAGGAGAGGACAATGCTATCTAGGCACAGCCACGACAGGGTCTGTGTAACAGAACCGTCCAAATTATAAGAGCACAAGTACAAAAACAATCACCAAAGTGATCAAATTCTCGCACTTGAGCCCATATAACTCTGGTAGTCCAATGAAATCATGAGGGATTTCAAACCAACCAACATAAAAGCCAAGACCGTTGTGATTCAACATAACAAGTCATATGTTACAACCATTTCACAAGTAAATCAATTTACATCGGAGTTCAACAAAGTTATTACAACTTACATTGAAAAGTAGCGGAAGCAAAGTAATTTGAAACTAACATTAATATTATTTCAAATACATGCCAGTACCCCGGTCGACTTCCAACAAAAGCATTAGAGATAAGGTACATAAGAAGGATCATGCCCATGATCACACTCTGCCACTAAGGCAGGAGCCAACCAACTCTTGCAGCCGCCATGATACATCACAACCTGCAACAAGTGGGGATAAAACCCTGAGTACGACAAAGTACTCAGCTAGACTTACCCATCAGAAACTAGAAATAAGGTGACACCAAGGATCATGCAAGGCTGATATAAAGTGGGCTAGCTTGACAACAATTTGCATAAAAGCTTAATATGGATAAGTAATCATTAATGCTTAAGCATCAAGTTAATTATCATTAACCTATCATCTATATTAGAACCTGTACTAGAGCACTCACTTTATTAGGAGCAAACAATATTAACCATAGCAGGTATAAATTGAGGCAACATTTTCATCGTGATCCAATTAACCATCAGATCAATTTAATTGAATCTACGTTGCCGCTGCTCAAGTCAAGTGCTCACTAACCGGGAGTGACGGCGATTCGAATCGAATTCCTATCCAGCTGGAGAGGTATTTCTAACACTCACCGCGCAGGCCCCTGCCAGGGTCGCACAAGCCACCTTTTGTACGATTCAGGAGTCATGGGTTCGAATGATGCTGCATCCCCAAGGGCGACACTCTGCCAGGTGCTAGGGACTCTAACCCCCCCTTGGTCTCACGCCAATGTCCCCAAGCACAATGTTTTCTCTTCTCCAAGATGCGACCTACCATTCGACTCCCAGCCTGAACCGAATTACTCGGCTTCGCGGTCGGAACGACTTATCCGGCCAACTAAGTGTTAGGCTGCGTTTAACATGACTCAAGGACGTACAGCGAATCGGTCCTTAAACGACTCAGACGGGGATAGATTCATACCCAAGACCTCCATGCCTTGTCGCTTCACTATCATCATCCCGCCCGGTCTCATTTCATTTTATTAACACATGGTTCCATTCCACGATAGCACATATAGCCAACCGTGCCATATATGAACATCCCTATATCTCGCAGGTGACAGGAAATCACCTGACTTCTACCGCTTAAAGCAGGGCTAAGCATCTACTTGATCCTAGTCTATGTAGGATTCAAGGATTTATAAATCTGGACAAGGAATGATATAATGCAGCAAAGTTTTCAACCAACTCCTACCACTTAATGCAACAATACTTATAACATATATAGAATTAATTGCTTTGAAGGTAGGAGGCTTATAATGCTCCGGGGCTTGCCTGGGATCCGACTCAAGTTAGAGTATGTCAGATAAAACCCGCTTGGCGAGCATTCCCCCATCCTAGCACTTGACCCGTCCTTCTATCTTCAGGATGGATCCACCAACACCATCTTTGGGTTCAGCTCCATATCATGTCCTTAACGTGGTGCATCTAGCGTACCTATGTGAGATGTAAGATGCAATTGTATGAATACATGGAAATGCAATGGACAATGCATCACATACATTAAGCCAGACAAACACCATAATACACTCCACAAGCATAGACACTTCATGTTGCTTAAATAAACATCTCTCAACCTAATATAAAAGATGGCAAGCATATTAGACATGGCACACAAGGTTTCACAAGATCTCAGGTGTATGAACTTAACTACCCTCAAAGGCATAAGTCACACTTAACAATATACAAGCAAACAACTATAATTGGCATCTATAAATTTCTAGACATGCAAACAGCAGCTACAAGATTTAGCTATAACTAGAGTTACACAAATCCAAATGACTTACAAGAAGACATTCTGGAAAGCTTATGAAATTCTATACATTTCATCTAATATCACCATAGCATGATTCTAAAGTTTAACATGTCGAATTTACACAAACACAGAAACTGGTCTAACAAGACAGAGAGCAAGCAATTCTGTAACCCGACTTTAAACAGCTATAACTCCTAAACCACATAGCCAAATGCCACCAAATTTTAACAACAGCTAGATATATAAATTATCTACAACTTTTGTATAAACAAGTTTCACAACAAAGCACATTATCATAAAGAACTTTGCCAAGTTTCTAGATCTGTCCAGAAACTTCATTTGCAAGAAATAATTATTAACTTATGTTGTAAACATATAATTGGACAAAACCAACTTTACCAGCATATCTCACATGACTAATGAACACCATAAAACATAGGGTCCATTACTAAATAAATTATTTTAATACATTTCTTAATTTATCTAGATAATTAGGTGGAATTAGGAACACATATCAAAAGTGCACAATAAATTCTACCAAAATTACAGTGGCCTACATATGTTCCCAATAGTTTACTGTACAAATTTCAGACCATTTGGACATATATATCAACCTCTATGAAAAAGACAAATGGCTAATGCAAGAATTCATGTGAGAGCAAGATGAATCAATAACTCACTCATAATACAACTAAAATTCATGAAATTTTTACCACACATCAAACATCACATGAGTAGCATGCCACAAAAATTTCACTTCATTTGGAGCCCTATATTTGTAGTTATGAAAATGACAAATACAACTAGCATTGAAAACCTAATCTGAAAAATCTATTTTTACAGCAAAAACTTTAAACTAAAACATGATATATTATAGATCTAATGCATAGATAATTTCACAAGGATTACAAAAAGTCCTCATTTGCTATTTTACGATTTTCCTATGAATTGCTATGAATTTCCAAAGTTTCAGCCATAATATGCATAAAGGAAAAAGGAAAAAGAAAAACTGCACTATGCGGCACTATTTAACTGAGTCATGTACTTCGCAGAAAACCCCCTGCCTTTAGTTGAATTCAAGCCCGAGGCCCTTGGTCGGGATTTACAGGGGAAGGGTCGCCGGAGCTCGCTGCTCTGGCCGGAGGAGGCCACGTCGGCGGTGGGGAAGATGCGGGGAAGCAAGAGGAGGCCGGCGCGCACTCGTGGGTAGCCGCGGCTCGGCCGGAGGTGGCTCATGGCCACTTGGCCACGTGAGCATGGTGGGTCGGAGGCTGTGGCCCCGCCGGCGACCACAGACAGCGGCGTTGGAGCTCGAAGAAGCGGCGCGTCCGGAGGAGGATGGGGTAGCGGTGCTAATAGAGGTGGTGGCTAGGTTAGAGAAGCATTGGAGCAACGGAACCACATGGAGGCAGGGACCTCAGCTGGCCCAGCCATGGCGCTCGCCGTGGCTGCCTGTAGGAGGAGCAGGAGAGCGAGAGAGATGTGAGCGGTGGAGAAGGGCAGGGTGCTCGGGTTTTCTACATCATCTTGACGACGCGTGGGCGCGAGGTGGCGAGTGGAGTCAGCGCGAAGGAGACACACGGCGTGCGGGAGCAGAGCCGGTCGGCCATTGCTGCTGCTTCTGAAATTTCAAATTTTCAATACCACCTCAAACGTACAACTGAAACTCCATTTTTCATCGATCACAACTCCCAAATTAGCTCGAATTGGCTCGTGGTATAATTGACAAAATTGTAGAGCTACAAGTGTACTCAAACTTTGGTTAAAGAATCAAAGTCTAATTCGGCATAGTTAGAGAGATACAAAGCTCCAAAGGAGGGTACCTCAGAATTAAAATCATGGGTTTCAGTTCAAGCCGACTGAAACTCCATTTTCGTCCTCGTCCAACTCCTAATACGATTCGAGTTAGCGAAAACTCCAGTAATGAAAAGTGTAGAGCTACAGGAGGACAACAACATTGCTTAAAGGCTCATGGTAAATTTTCAAATGGTTCACGAGATATAAATCCCCGAAGTGGGATACCTCAAAACTGAAAATTCAGTTTCAGAGCATTAGGGACTTAGCCAAATTTTCAGCTGCAGGGACAGCACTGCATTCACTTTTGGAGGCCTTGTTAAACTAAGTTAGAGACTAAGCTAGCTCTCAACTATTAAACAAAGTTTATTGTACATAAGATGAACTACAACTCTTATTTAGGTTTCATCGCCACGTAAACACTCTAAGCCACAGTTCACCCTAAGTCAAAGTAGCATCCTGATAAATCTTAATTTATCCTTTTTGATCTATGGAAGCATTTTCTTGACATTTGCTCAACATGAACCCTTTATGACTTTTGTTGTAGAGTTCATCTAGAGTCATTTGGGTAAGGTTTTAAGGTTTGGTTGATGACCTATAGTTCCATCCATTTAAGGGTGCAAATTCCAATAGGAATAGAACTTATCATTTCATGTGACTTTTTGATTCCAAACTTCATGAAACTTTTCTAGGGGTCAATATAGATAGGTACTAAGGTGAGACATATGAAGATATTGCAATAACACCATCCAAGCATATATCTTGAAAATAGCCTATATGCAAAGCAAAGGAGTAACATCCAAGTTTAGATTAGGCTCATCTCCGTAGGTTGACCTTGCCATCATCATCTCCACTTAATCTATCATGTTTGAGCTTAAACCCACTACCTAGTGAGTGATAAACACCTAGGGTGTTATAGTCTGGACAGCGACCGAGGCGTCAATGAGGACGTGGTCGTCGAGGGCGTAGCGGCGGAGAGTAAGAAGAACCAGGTCCTGCCAACGGGCGTAGGAGGGCGACTTGGGCTCGAGGATGACCAGGACGAGGAGTCAGATGTTCTAGACACCCCTGGCCTGGTAGTGAAGCTGCGCCATGAGCGGGTCGGCCGGGTCATGCCAGACGAGGAGTCGGATGTTCTGGACATACGGTGGCCCGACGAGTCGGAGGAGGTGGCCCCAGCATCGTGGGAGGTGGGGGAGATGAGGAGTTGCTCCGCCTCGTTGATCTAGCGGGCCAGTGCATCGGCCACATCACGCTCATGCTCCCACACGAGGGCAGTCGCACGCACACGGGCCTGCCCCTCACCGGCCATAGCCCGGGCAGTGACGAGGGCTGCGGCAAGGGCGGAGTCAGGACGGGTGCCATGGAGGAGAGGCGAAGGTGGGGCAGGGAAGAGAAAGGCCGTGCCTGTGCCCTGGGAAGGCAGGCCTGCGGCTGCAGACAGAGCTCCGGTTCCCAGGCCCGCACCGTTGGCGGGGGCTACGCCGGCGATGTATGACAGGTCCGCGCCCGCAGCCAGCGCGCTGGCGGCGTATGGGACCCCTGTGGCCGTGGCCAGGGCACCAGCAATAGCGACTGTGTCGCCTAGGCCCACGCCCGCGGGTGCGGCAGGCCAGCGGCCGTAGCCAGAGGAAGAGGCGGACGGGTCGGGGAAGGCGGATCGATCGGCGTCCCCAGCCCGGCGGCGGCGGTAGAGGCCTCAGCGGCGACGTCCCCGGTGTCCACAGTCGGATCCTGGGCTAGGTCGGCCTCGTCCGCGCCCGGGACGCCTACGGCCACGGCCAGGGCACCGGCGACCGCTCCTCCGAGTCCCGTGCCCGCGGTCGGCAGAAGGGTTGCGCCCACAGCGGCGGCGCTGGATGGAGGACACGCGATCTGCGCCTAGGAGGGAGAGGAGAGGGGAGGGAAGCAGTTGAAGTAGGTGGGAGGGGGAGGATGGCGGCCAGCCATGGTGCCGACGGTGGCTCATCGGCCGGCGGCAGCTGGTGGCGGCTTGAGATGAGGATGGGGAGGGAAAGAAAACCCTAGGTTGCTGATACCATGCTACTAGAAATTCTTTCTCTATTGACTTGGCTAACCCTAGAAGGGTAGCTATATAGTATTGCATACATGGGCCACATGGGCCTAGCCTCATGGGCCTAAACCTATACTCCAACAGTTAGTGTAATATCCGCACATGCATCCCACTATGTATGATTATATATCATGGCTACAATTCCTTGACAAAACTTTTCTAGTGAAACATGTTACTTTGTATGATGCATTTAGGTTCCATTGCCGTGCCACATATATGAATACTAAGCAAAGGAGATATATGGTATGTGATCCATCTATAGAGTAATGCATATTGTCAATATACACAGCTACCAAAAATTTCATCATTTTTGTCATGCGCCTTACATAGTGCTTCTTCTTCACCCAGCAGTAGCAAAGGAGTGATTAGATGGAAAACAAGAGGAAATGGCTAGAGTCGGAAAGTTGCTTACATTGTCTCAGTGGAGTTAACAATATCAAGTAGGCGAACGATCTAGATGGTGGGGATGGTTGCTCAAGCGTAATGGGTAGAAGCAATTTGCGATCGTGCTTGCTTAGTAACTGGATTAACAACCCTTTGGTGACTCTCTCAATTTGTTCTTAGCTGGCACGTCTCAACTAGGACATTTTGTTTGGCAAATTGAGCTAAAGGATACTAGTGGAATATATGTACAAGATGGAGAAATGGTTATTTAAAGTAAAAAATGTTGGCTGAAACAAGATGAATAGCGTTTTTCGGTAGAATCCGAATGTTTAGGGGCCTTTGGAAGATAGGAAATTTACATGACTCATGTTGGAATTTCACAGAAAATTTTGGTTCATTTTCTTAGAGTAAAAATTCTAGAAACATAAAAAATCTCGTATTCAAATGGAAGAGTCGGGATCGTCCGAAGTTTGGCCGCACCCGGCCAGGTGCGTTGTGTTGGAATTGATCTCCCACCAAGATGGCCCAATGGTCACTTGGGCCTTGACTCGCGCCCTGATCGGGGGCGTCCAGCCCAAGCACCGCTGGTGGGCCCCCGTCGCTCAGTGCCATAAATAGGAGGTGGGAGACAGTGGCTAGGGTTGAGAGGTTCAACGCCACAGTACACCCCACCGTCCAACTCTACCGATCAGAGCGGCACTGCCAGCGACGAGAAGACCCACCAGTGCCGCCACTGCCTCCTTGTCACCGACACCAGGCGAGTTCCTCCAACCAGGATGATTGGTAACATCATTTTTCTCCATCTCCATCTCCCTTTTCCCTCTGATTCGTGCACCATGATATTCATTATCCCAAATGTAAAGAGAATCATCCACTGTTCTACTACACCTAGATGATTCACAACGCCTAACAATGGTACCAGAGCCGGGTTGTACCCTAACATGCAGATTTGTTCTAGGGGTAGAAAAGCAACAGAAATCAAACAAAAGTAAAACGAATTTAGATCGGGTAGAATAGAAATCAGAACATGTTGACCCGATGTTGAATCGGATCAAGAAAGTGTACCCAAACCCTAACCCTAAAGAAAAGAAAAAAGAATGAGGATAGAAATGGGGATGACCTACCCGGGCCTCACCTTCGTCACCACCGGTGGTGTTTTGGACGCCGTGCGGGAAGACGTAGAAAGAACCGCCACCGCCACACCGTCGGTGAGCGGGAAAGGAACCGGAGCCGTGGGGAGCGCGGTCGGCTCACCGGCGCGCATCTCGCCTTGGGCTCGGGCAAAAGGCACCATCACGGGGCCCCTCGATGGCGCCGCGCGTGGCTCCGGCCGCACGCGAGCTCCGACGAGAGGTGCCATGGTGGCGCCACCACCTCGGGTCGCTATGGGTGGCCACTGGCCGGCCGCTTCTGCTGTTGCGGATGTGGCTAAGAGAGTGTGGAGAAGAGAATAGAAAAGGAAGGAGGGGGAGACGGCTGGACTTGTTCCGGCGGTGCCACCCCTCACTGGCGCCGCCGGCCGTCCCCGTCGCGGCCATGCGCCATCGGTGGATCTCACTCGCTCGTACGGTGATAGAACAGAAGGGATGAGGAGTGAGGAAGAAAGGGAGGAAAGGAGGCTGGACTCGCTCTCCGGAGCTTCTCTTCCTCACCGGCGCCGGCGAGCACGCGCGGACGCCGCCACTGCCTCTCCTCCTCTGGGCGTGCGGCGCTCAGAGAGAAAGGAAAGAAAGAATGGGGGCTAGGGTTTTGGGTCGTAGCCGGGGTGGGGTTTTTGTTCCTCCTACACACGCGCGCGGCCGTCGATCATGATGACCGGCTGACAATGGTTGGGCCACTTTGAGCCCAGGCGGATGGCACCTTTCCTGGCCTAGGCCTAGGTTGCGGCCTGGGCGCGGGGAGCGCACAACACCGGGGGCGCGCGCAAGCCGCAAGCTGTTTCTTTCCGCTGGGTCGTAGCTGGGCCGAATAAAAGTATCAGTAAAGCATTTGTTTTTTTTTCATAAGCTAATTTTTGATGTTTTGGACAAGTTTTGATGAAATTTGTCTAAATTTTGATCCCTATTCAATTTTGCACCAACATGCATATTGTTTAGAGAATAGATCAGCAACGAATGCTTCTGGAAAAAAAAGATAATTATTGTCTATTTATGTTTCTGCTGCAAAGTTAAAGTTTATTATCTTCTCATTAAATCCAAACCAATGGGAGGATTTAATTTGAAGAGCAGTCATGGTTATTCAGTAAATGATAAAAAGTTTATTCTCCAGTTGAAATTGAAACCAACGGAAAAATATTTAATTGGAGGAATAGTCGGTTTATTGCTAAGATAAATTATAGTATTGTTATTTTTTGACCAACGTTGATGATAACAATATTATAAGTTTATTTATGAGTTTAAGTTTAAAGTTAATTATGATATTGTTATTTTCTGACCAACATTGATGATAACAATATTATAATTCTATGAGTTTTATGTTTAAAGTTTAAATCTCTGATAAATTTTTTATCAAAGTGACCAATTTTCAGAGAATGGATAAGAAACAAGAGATGCTACAGAGAGAGCAGAATGTAATATATTTTCATATTTTCGCTGCAATGATGATGATTATCTTCAAAATTAAATTCGAACCAACGGAAGAATTTAATTTTCAAGATGGTTATAAGATAATTGAGTTTTTATATGTTAATTCCATTTCTGCCCAACGGTGATGTGAAATTAATGTAGAATGTTGTTTTATTCTATTTCTACCCAACGGAGATATAGAATAGAACATAAAGTTTTAAAAGTTTAATGAACATTATTGTTGATTATTGATTAATGTTTTTCAGACAAAGAACTTGATGCTTTCATTCTTGAAGGCAGAAAAGAAAGTGATATGGGTACTTGTGACTCAGATGGTGAAAAGACTAAGTGCAAGATAATAAAGAAAGGAGACCATTGCATGAGGGACTATGTTCTCTTTAAAGAATGGCTTCCACAGAAAAGAATTCTAAGATATTGATCCAAGAAAGAAAATAGAACAATAAGAGTTTAGTTTAAGAAATGCTTTGTATGTACCTTTTATAAAGAAGAATTTGATTTTAGTTTTATCATCATGATAAGAGTTGTAATAAGTAATATAATTTTTTAGACTTAATCATTATGATATGAAATGTAATAAGTGACATGCATGTTTAATTTGACCAACGTCAGATTAAGCATGTGTGTTAAAGAGTATTCGGATCTATTCCTAAATTTGATGATTGAATATGAGCCAATCCTAGCATTTATGTCCCTTCAAGAGAATTATCTCACATGGCGGGAAAAAGTTTATGATAGTACCCGCATGGCGGGAAAAAGTTTGAGAAAATACCCGCATGGCGGGGTAAAGTTAGAATAGTACTTATGTTAATTAATCCTGCATGACGGGCGAAGTTTGGCATAGTACTTATCCTGCATGACAGGAGAAACTTGTGATGACTCATGTGTTTTTAGTGTATCCAGCACAGGGAGAAAAGTTTAGGGTAGCGCTTATGCTATCCTAGTATGAGTTTGAGAACTGGAAGTTGCAGACGAACCTCAAGATAAGAATGACATGCAAGTATGACTTGTGGAAGTATTAATGAAAAAAGACTCTGTTAAGTTCTTGAAGTGAAATGATGAAAAATACTCCCATACAAATTAAGAAATAATTTCATTTGCATGATATAATTATATGGATAAAGTAAGTAATCAAAGTTTCCTCATTCACAAGAGTTCTGAATAGTTTTCAAAATTGTGGTAGAAAAGTTCGTATCACATTTCGAGGGGGAGAAACGTGAGATCAATTAAGAAAGACAATTAAGAAAGATATTTCCTCATAATTCAGATAATGCGATGCATACTATGCATTGAAGGCAAGAGTGATCTATAAAAGATGAATGTGATCGTCGGGAGAGTAAGACGGTCATAATAACAATACCCCTAAAGTGAAGGAATAGCTAAATTCATGAACTTTTTATAGTTCCAATAGAAATATAGCATAGTCGGCCAGTATTCATACTGGACGCGTTCAGAGTTATTAAGGCGGTGCTAAACGCGCCCATATGAGTTTTAGCAGATTAAACCCAAAATGAGAAAGTTTGAAGATAGAACAATCTGGGGGAGCATGTTACAAAAGTATCTAACTCCACAAGGAGAATGAATAATATAAACAATGATCTTATTACACAGGAACTTGTAGAATCAATTGTCTTTTGGCAATAAAGGTCAAGAAATGCTAGTAACTGAGGCCCCAGAAAGTCTCAAAGAATAAGAAAATCAGATATTTCTGATGACTATAAAGTCTATGTTAGTGAAATTCAAATAGATAGAAATCCCACCTAATTTGAAGAAGCCATGAGAGACGTTCACTCGTCCAAGTGGCAAGAAGCAAAGAAAGATGAAATGGAATCGATAATACCAATAATATTTTGGGATCTAGAATAAATTCCTAAGGAGCCAAAACAGTAGGCTGTAATGGGTCTACAAGATAAAATGTGACTCCAAAGAGAATATGTAAAGATGTGGAGCGCGACTTGAATCAAAAGATTTTGCGCGAAACGAATAAATAGATTACAATGAGTGCTGGTGGCACATCATGATCTGAGTTACATCAGATGAAAGTAAAGACAACATTTTCTAATAGAATTTGTATAAAAATGATTACGTGGCACAACCCAGAGATTTTGTCATGAAAAGAAAAGAATGTAAGGGATGCCACCTGTAAAAATCTCTTATGGACTAGAGCAAATCTCAAGACAATGGCATTTAAAGTTGAAGAGTCAATTAGAAATTTTAGGTTAAAGCGAATGAGAGGACAATTGCGTTCGTACAAAGTTATAGAAGGGAAAATTCATTTCCTAATCTTGTATGGATGACACCTTAATTGTTAGTAGTGATGTCAATCTACTGTATGAGAAGAAGTTCTTGTCCTCAAGGTTCAATAAGAAAATTCTCGATGAAATGTATCTCGTTATAAGAATTGAAATTCACCAAGATAGAAGAAAAGAGGTATTATGACTATCGCATAGGCATGCTAAGAAAAGTTTCTAAAGAAATAAAGTACCTGTGCGGATAAACCTACGCCTGTTCCCATGGTCAGGGTAATAGTTTTGAGAACTTTAATGTTCCAAAAGCAATGTAAGATTGTTATAGATGGACGTCCTATATGCTTCAGCTGTTGGATGCTTAATGAGTACAAAGATAAGACATTACCCTGACACAGTTCACGCATCCGGATTGTTTTAGCAAAAGTCCAGTCTAGATATAGATCACTGGAATAGAGTTAAAATATCGGCCTCATGCTAAGAAGGAAACAACAAGTACTCTCAAGTAGTTGTGGGTACAAATGTTAAATTTTGGTGAGATGTTTAGTGAAACCCATATGGTAGCTAACACTCACAGTTGGAGTTTTATTGTGAAAAAACTCCAAAGAAACAGTTTTAGTATCATCAATGATGCAAAGTTATAGTATAGCATGATATAAGGCTGCGGGACAGGCAAAATTATTAAGTAACTTGTACCCGAAATTGATAATGGTTGTCAACAGCAATAACCATTTAGTAGTTTGCTCCTAAGACAACGGGTCAAGTGTGCTGCCAAACACATTGACGTTAAAGTTATATGTTATAAAGGAGATAGTCCGGAATCATACTAAAGGTATTGAATATATAAGTAACAAGAAAAGCTTGCGGATCCGCTTACTGAAAGCCCAAGTTTGGTTTTGGTAATTAATGACACCAAGTTGCTAATGTCTTATGTTAAGTGTTTTGAGTTAGGCATAAGCAACACATGTGAGGAAGGTGTATGTGGCAAGGAGTGGTGGCCACAAGATCACAAAGAGATTGTTCATGGACATGAAATGATGATCATGGTGGAGATGCACATAATATGATGGACATGATGATCAAGTGGAAGAGAAGGATCTAAGAGCGCAAGGCAAAGGTATAACCATAGGGGTTTTTCCTTTTACCGGTCTAAGATGAGTAGAGAAGTGATTGACCGGGTTTAGGATACATAGCCGACTATCAAGAGGGGCAATCACGGTTAGCTCGGGATTCAAGTGCCACTAGATCAATGTCTTGAGCATATGCATTAGGATCTAGTAAAGAGATAAAATAACGCCTTGGAAAATATTTGTGAAATGCTAACACACATGCACATGGTGGTTTACACATGGTGGTGTTAGCGCATTTGCGAAGGCGATGGAGTTTGAGCGGTAGAGAGGGGTTTGGGTTTCTCTCTCCCTCCCGCCGAGCTTGCGAGGCGGGATTCGGCGCTTTTTGGGGAAGTGAAATGTCTATTTTTCACTACGCCGGAAGTCGAAAAAGAAACGGAGGCGAACGGAGGTCATAGAGGTGACCGGACGCTGCACCGGACGCGGTCATGGTATGACCGGACGCGTCCGGTCAGTTCAACGCAGCAGTCAGGCGCGCGGGTGTTAGGGTTTACAACTGGCGCGTCCGGTCACTCGCGGGACCGGCGCGTCCAGTCAGGCGCCCAGAGGGAACTGAAGTTCGCAAGGTCGATCGGACGCGCGGCGCGTCCGGTCACACGCGATCGGACGCGTCCGGTCGTTGAGGGAGCTTACTGGACTCTAACCGGACGCTGACACTATCGCGTCCGGTCATTCGCTGGAGCGCGTCCGGTCTTTCGCTAGAGTGCGTCCGGTCACAGCAACGGTAACTTCTGACACGCACTGTTCACGCTTGTCCTGTAGTGACCGGACGCGTCCGGTCACCCTAACCGGTGCGTCCGGTCAGCGCGTTTTGAACTGTGTCATCCAGTAACGGCTAGCTGCGTACCCCTTCGCTATAAATAGAAGATGTCCGGGGTTTGAGGGTAACTCTTGCATATTTTGAGACCTAGAGACATCCTTTGAGCTAGAGAACAACCCCTCCACTCATCTCTTTGCTTAGTTGCACATCTTGAGTGAGATTGAGTGAGATTCAAGTGCATTGCTTGAGAGTTGCATTCTAGAGGCACTTGATCTTCGAGTTGCTGCGGATTTCTTGTTACTCTTCCGTGTTTCTCGACACGGTAGACAACTTGGAGCAGCGGAGGTGATTGAGCTCACAATTAGAGATTGTTGGAGCCCTCACCAAGTGTTGTCAGGGGTTCTTGATCCTTCCCCATGGGAGTTTACGAATTGGATACTCTAGTGGAGCTCGTGGCTTGGAGGATCCTCATCTTGTGTGCGGTTGTGCGGCGCCCGCCGAGGGCTCGACTCTTGATAGTCGATTAGCTCGCGAACCGACAAGTTGGTGTATCGCCACAACGGGGAGTAGCTTGCCGGGAAGCAAGTGAACCTCGGGATAAATTCTTGTGTCATTCTCTTCCCGAGGATTTTTCTTGTGTGATTAATTGATTGGTACTTCTCATCTCTACACGGTGGTATAATCACTCAAAGCTCTTCTCTTGTATTACTTCTTGTTTCTAGCTTGTAGTTGTTGTTGTGTTTAGTGGATAGCCTTGTACTAGACTTATGTAGGTGGCTTGCTTAATTAGTTAGAGCTAGTGCTTTTGCTTCGCCACCTTTCATACTAACTTGTGGTTAAGTAATTCTTGTAGAAGTTTTAATTAGGCTATTCACCCCCCCTCTAGCCTATTTGGACCTTACACTTACCAAGGCTTACCATCCAGTGTGTTCAAAGAACACACAGTCGACATGGGTTTATGGTATAATCTATGATTTCTGGACAATAAAGGACGCAAAAGTTAAAGAATCTGTTTCAGATCAGAGATGTGTATTGTAGCTGTTAAATCTATCGCCGACTGACCGTGACAATGAGGCATGCTCTATACACTAATTTATGATGAAACAAATAAAAGTGAAAGCAATTAAAGTCAAAGTTTAAAGTTAAAGTATAAGATGAGATCAAGGGAGATAATGTTGGAATTGATCTCCCACCAAGATGGTCCAACGGACACTTGGGCCTTCACTCGCGCCCTGATCGGGGGCGTCCAGCCCAAACACGGCTGGTGGGCTCCCGTCGCCCAGTGCCATAAATAGGAGGTGGGAGCCAGTGGCTAGGGTTGAGAGGTTCAACGCCACAGTACACCCCACCGTCCAACTCTACCGATCAGAGCGGCACTGCCAGCGACGGGAAGACCCACCCGTGCCGCCACTGCCTCCTCATCACCGACACCAGGCGAGTTCCTCCAACCAGGATGATTGGTAACATCATTTCTCTCCATCTCCATCTCTCTTTTCCCTCTGATTCGTGCACCATGATATTCATTATCCTAAATGTAAAGAGAATCATCCACTGTTCTACTACACCTAGATGATTCACAGCGCCTAACACGTTGAAGTGGCCGGGAGCAGTTGGCTTCGGGAGCGTCGACGACCAAAACGTCCCAGCATGTACTTGGAATTTGGTTGAGACATGACGAATATGTAATTTGCTGGGGACGGCCTCTAAATACCCTAAAAATGCGACTGATGAATACCTAACATTGGTTACCTAGAGTCCTAGACGCCGGAATTGTGTCGTAAGAGCGTGATTAACCCTCTGACCGACTCTTCTAATCGTCGTAGGGCATCTGGGCTACACCCCTGGTGAGCTCGCGAGCCCCGCTGAACATCAAGAAAGGATCGCCGCCGGACCCAAGATGGCTCGAACAACGGCCTCGTTGTTTAGGAAAGACGTCTTTGGCCAGGCTAGCAAACATGCCCCTTGCTCGGGAGCTCGAGGGCTCCCGAAGGGCTTGACGTAGGCTCCCCTCAAGCCTAAGCGTTGATGCCCCGAACCGACCAAAGGTGTCTCAGCAACACTGAGCCACGGCCTACCATCCCAACTGAACCTTCGACTATGATGACGCTGGGAATCTTCTGGTAGGCGTCAGGAGCCTAACAGGTGGGCAGAGTCACAGGGCCCATGGGAGCATAGCCGGTGATCCTCCGTCGCATCGGGCGCATCAACACTCGGGCTGTTTAGATGCAAAAAAATTTTTTTTGAATTCAGCTACTGCAACACTCCGTTTGTATTTGACAATTAGTGTTTAATTATGAACTAATTATATTCAAAAGATTCGTCTCGTGATTTACAACTAAACTGTGCAATTAGTTATTTTTTTATCTATATTTAATGCTCCATGCATGTGTTTAAAGATTCAATGTGATGGAGATAGTGTAAAAATTTAGAATTTGGGATGTATCTAAACCAGGCCTCGCTTCCGATCAACTACGCCCTTGTGTTTAGTTCCTCCTAAACTGCACTATGCGAAAAGAAGATTTCTCGTCACATCAAATTTACGGTACATGCATGAAATACTAAATGTAGACAAAATTGAAAACTAATTGTATAGTTTGGTTGTACTTTGCGAGACGAACGTTTTGAGCCTAATTAGTCAATGATTGGACAATTATTACCAAATACAAACGAAATCCTACATTGTTCTACAGTGCGTTTGGCACTGCCGAATTCGGCCAACTAAACCTGGCCTATGTGCAAGCCTGTTGGCCGCTAGTCGGACACTGGGGGTTGACCGGGGACGCCACTCGTCAACGTGGCTCCATGCGTCGCCGACAGTCGGGCAGTTGATCTGGCAGCGCCCATGCAAAGGAAGAGAAGAGATCATCTAGACATCTACAATAGCTCCACCTATACAACATAGATACAAATTTAACGAAGAATAAACAAGATACAAATTTAAACGAAGAAGATATGAAAAATAAGATTCCTCGCCCTGCACGTGTTTTGAAAATTTCTCTTCACTATCCCGTATGTCCCTCCACTGTCCCGAAGATAAGATTCATAGCCAAATTTTACTAAGAGTAACAGTACATGATGAATTAGAGATGCGATAGAGTCCTATATGATTTATTGTCCCATGACCCGAACGTACGACTGTGATGAATTAGATATTAGTCTTTAATGGTTTATTGTGCTGTTCGTGATCAAAATTCATGACACACTAGAAAACATGGGGCGCGGCGTCGCCGCGCCATGTTTCATCTGTCTGTGGTCATTTGTGGGGGTTCTACAGTTTTATAATTTGCCGATGAGAAAAAATGATAGTATATATAACAGTAGTAGAATTATTTCGCTATGTTATAGATGACAGTAGTAGAATTAATTAGCTATATTATAGATATCACGGTTGGCATGGTTCTCGTACACCGCATTGCTCCAATATTGGCTAATTCAAGTATCTTGCTTATATAACAAGCTATGGAAATGATTTTTGTTATTTTCTCATTTAATCAGTTTATAATTAAGGAAACATTATATTTCTATGTTTTCATGTGTAAAATACAGAGTGTCTGGTGCTGTTGCAACATCAGTTGGTGGTGCTTAAAAAAACTATGTAAAATACATTATGCAGGATCCATTTATTGAGAGTTTGAGACCATGAAAAAGGCACCGAGTGTCCTAGAAAGTCTAATGGCTGTTGATATGTCAAAGCAAACGAGCCAATTCCAAACCAAGGTCGAAAACTAAAGCTGCTATCTCAGCTTTATCACAGTGTAATCAGAAACACATCAGCTATGCTATGTAATTCTTGGTTTCAGACATCCTCGTCTTCTAGTTATCTTCACCAGTGGAAGCAATATACTATAAGCTCAAACTTGTAAGACGATGATTGCAAGTTCTGAGGTAGCCCCAAACAAAGCTAGTCCTAAAATCTATCCAATAATATATTGCCCCAAACAAAGTTAGTCCTAAAATCTATTCTATAATATATAATTACTACCAAGGGTAGATAACCTCTCATCAATACGCTGAGCCACCACTTGATCAGGCAAGCAGTTCCTCGGATGCTGAAGCTCTACAAGAGTTTGGAAGCACATAGAGGACATAAGTCATCACTATTTAAAACCACCATCACCGAGAAATTTAAGACAGATAAAATTAAATTTGAAAAACTACCATTGCATAAAACAATTTAGCCGTGTTGCATATGGGATTCTTTCATGCCTTTAAAGAAACTTCAAGAGCTTGACTGTAAACTATGAACTCCATAAAATCAGCATGCGATTGTGAGTTAATTTACCATTTGCATGGAAGATCCTTCTCACAATGTTATTCTCGATTGTTAGTTCGAACCGTTGTCCAGGCGGTGGTGGACCCCTCTCATCTCTCTTTGTGGGTCTCCCATAATTGTTTCTTTGGCTGGCACCTCATCCATCTAAAGAGCAGACTGTTAAGTTCTGCTGAACGTTTCACCTACATGAAAGTTAAGAAAAAGCAATTTCTGTAGAATCTCATCATAGAAGCAAGTTCTACAGAATGACATTTAGATATTTAGTTTTCTGACTCATTTAGTCAATCTAGCGAGTAGAGCACAACAATAAGAGAAAAAGATAGAGAAATTTCACACCACACTATATGGCTGCTTCGTTAGTCTAGTAAGTGTACAAAACAACTGTAACTCTTGATAGCCACCAGAATTTAGAAATAAACCCACTACATTGCTATGCCCTTTAGAAGGTTGAGAGTGCCCTTGTGTTTAGTTGCCTAGACCAGAGTTTGACCAACTTCGCTAGGCCACGAACCACACAATAAGTGGCAAAGGAAAAGATACAGCCTGCAATCCTTGCAAATTGAAAGGTACTGATGTACTTCAGCACACATATCACACTTTAGTTTTTCGGAATCCATGAGCAAGTACTTTCTGATGGTTCAAGTAGCATGAAAATAAGGGGTATAAGCAAACAATGGCCCTTCTACCATTAGAAACAGCTAAATAATCATCACATTTCCGTATATGTTAATTGGCACATCTACCTACTGGTAAACTTTCACTGCCCTAGCCCCTAATACTTATTCAATTAACTAAATACGTTAGCTATTCACCTAGTGAATGATGGAGTTGATACTTGGTAGGCAAGGGGAAGGATGTTTAGCAGTAAATCTAAAAAATACAAATGAGTATGCCAATTCAACGAAATTACAAAATTCTCAACTTCAAAGCTGTACCAGCAACAATAATCTCACACATAGGCAAAGCATCGAGCACTTGCTGTGCATATGCGCTTTGAATATATAGAGAGGGGCAGCAGGGAACGGACCTCGTAGCGTGGCACATCGTTTCTTGCCTGCGTGTGGGGAGAAGGCTACAACAGGCAGGGTCGCTGGGGAAGGGAGGGGACACGGAACATAGGAGAGGCGAGGGGGGGCCACCGCCGGTATCTCGTCGGGGACGGCGTGAGCGGCGGGCTCCGGAGTTGCTACGAGTGGGGCGAGCTGCTGTGCGCCTGGCTACAAGATGGTGCCGTAGGGGGAAGCCATGGAGGATAGCGGCTCGGGTGCGGCACCGGTGGCGGTGTCCGGGCTGTTGCTCGTGGCTCGGGTGCGGCAGCGGCGGCGGCGGCGGCGTCCGGGCTGCTGCTCGTGTCTCGGCTGAGGAGCGCCCTTGGCAGGTCCCACCGTCCTAGGGAGCCGCCGACGCGCCCCGTGGCTGGTGCCTGGTGGCCGAGGCCACCGTGCCGGGAGCCGTCGCCGCGACTCGATCCCGCACCTGGAGCCCGCTGCCGCGCCGGGAGCCCCCGCCGCGCTTGGAGCCTACTGCCTGCCAGCTCGGTGGCCTGCCACGCGAAGCGACTCGCGAGCATTCGCGACGGCTCGGGTTCGCAGGTTAACAGGTGCAAGACCCGCGACAACCGCAATCGAACGGTCGATATCCCATGTTCTGCGGATCCTACGGTGAGTGGCTTAGCGGGTTACGTGGCCATATCCACGGCCTAAGAATCCCAGCAGATTTCGTCTTAGAGAGATGCTTATGGGAGTTAGGAAGAGCCAATGTCTTGTCATCACGTTATCGAAGCTGATTCCAAACCGTATTAGGCAGTGTTTAGATCCCTCAAACTTCCAAAAATTTTACAACATTCCCTGTCACATCGAATCTTTAGACGCATGCATAGAGTATTAAATGTAGGTAAAAAAATAACTAATTGCACAGTTTGTCTGTAAATGTCGAGACGAATCTTTTGAGCCTAGTTTGTCCATGATTGGATAAATTTTACCAAATAACAACGAAAAGTGCTACAGAAACTTTACACCATCTAAACACTACCTTAGTATAGTACGTATGACACAGGATACGGACAGGTAAAGTAACAAACGTGAAAGAAAAAAAAAAGTATTTAGCGGTGAAAGTTCTGTCGAAGGGACTTCTACTACACGATTTTCTTTTTCACTGTAATGACCGGAGTACTACTGGTGAATGTGCCGGTCCTGTTTAGTTGCTTCAAAGTTTCAAAAATTTTACAAGATTTTTCGTCACATCGAATCTTTGGACGTATACATAGAGCATTAAATATAGAAAAAAAATAACTAATTACACAGTTTGGTTGTAAAATCACGAGACGAATCTTTTGAACCTAATTAGCCCATAATTGGACACTAATTGTCAAATACAAACAAACGAAAAAATTACTGTGATTCCAAAAAATTTACAGGGCCAACTAGCCGGAGCACAGCAAGCTGACACATCTGGAGCAAAAGCATTAGGGGTGTGTTTAGTTGATGAAAAGTAGTTGAAAAGTTACTGTAGCACCTTTCGTTTTTATTTGGCAAATATTATCGAACCATGAAGTAACTAGGCTCAAAAGATTCGTCTCGACATTTACAGACAAACTATACAATTAGTTATTTTTTTAACTACATTTAATACTCCATGCATGCGTCTAAAGATTCGATGTGATGGGTAAAAGAGGAAATATTTTGTGTTTGCATGGAAAGTAAACACACCCTAGCTTGCAGATCGTCAGAGTGACCTGCAGAGAAAAAGCAAGGTGAAAAAGTTTGGGTTCCGCTACTGTAGCATTTTTCGTTTTATTTGGCAATTTGTGTCCAATTATGGACTAATTAGGCTCAAAAGATTTGTCTCGTGATTTACAACTAAACTACGTAATTAGTTTTTTCTTTCATCTATATTTAGTACTCCATGCATGTGCCGCAAGATTTAATGTGACAGATACTGTAGTATTTTTTGGATTCACTTTTTTAAACTAAACAGGCTCTAAGAATAGAAAAGCAACGGGTGCTTTTGGTGCATCGAGGGAGGCTGATGGGACCAGAAGTCTAGTAGCTTCACTGATTTGCGTTGGAAGACCGTATGCCTCTACCCATCCAAATCTACGTGTAACCTGAATTTTGAACCTGCGTTGGTGCTGCCCTTACGTCGAATGCTGGGTGCCTGATCCACGCTCGCGCTGTCCCATCGTGATCTGTCACAATCAACCTCCACACCACCGCCGACCTCGATTGGTCACTTGACATGACATGACATTTTTTTAATCTTCGAAAAGTGCGTGACGAATTTATTAAACTTAATTAATCCATCATTAGCGCATTTGTTACTGTAGCACTTTAATGTCAAATCACGAACTAATTAGGTTTAAAACGTTCCTCTCGCGATTTCCGACCAAACTGTACAATTAGTTTTTTTATCTACATTTAATGCTCCATGTACCGCAAGATTTATTACTGTAGTTTTTTTATAAAAAAAAAATTGGATCTAAAGAGACGCTAAACCTGGCCCTCAGAATTCCTGTAGCATTTCGTTTGTATTTGTTAAAAATTATCCAAATTTTGACTAACTAAGCTTAAAATGTTCGTCTCGCAAAGTACAACAAAACTGTGCAATTAGTTTTTGATTTCATCAACATTTAGTACTCCATGCATTTACTGATATTTTGATGTGACGGGAAATCTTCTTTTTGTATAGTGAAATTTGGGTGAGAATCAGGGAACTAAACAAGGCCCTGGTGAATGTACTAGCGCGGCAGGTGGCATTGGGATTGGAGGGAGAGCCGACTCCCAACTCCCGAGGCCGCATGTGCATTCGGCTCGCCGAAGGTGCCAGTCGGTCGCAGTGGTAATTGCAGTCTTGCAGAGGAGTACTCCCTCTCTCGTAAATTATTTGTTATTTTCGGTTTTTTTCGCAACTTAATTCCTAAAAAATATGTGTAATATTTATATTTTTAAATAAATTTATTAAAAAATAGATTTAAAATCTTTTCAATAATATTAATTATATATCATAAATATTAATATTTTTTAATATATATTTTGTCAAAGTTATTTTTCGAGAAACGAAAACGACCGATAATTTGGGACGGAGGGAGCGGAGTAACGTGGCGAGCACTGAGGACGCGTGATAAAAAAGCCGCTGGATACCTTCAAAAATATAAAAAAGCCGCCGGAGCATCAGTGCATCACAAATCACAACGTTGAGATGCCGTGGTGCTACTGCTAGTGCTAGGCGGTGAGCACTAGACAGTACTGTTATCGGTATCCTCAGACCTCAGAATGGCAACCATCAAAATGACAGCAGAACGGCAAAGGAAATGGCCTAAGAGCGACTCCAACAGTCTCGTTGTCTCACTCGTCATCTGTAAAATTAAGAAAAAAGCTGGCTCTAAAAGCCTCATCATCCGGCTCTCTAAAATAATGAGGATGCTATTCCGTTTTTATCGCTCTCCAGAATAGGCTAGGGGGCCGCGCTCGCCATCCAGCGGAGGCCATCAGGTGATACGTTTAAAATAAAGAGCCGGTTTTAAACAAGCTGCTGTGGAACACTTCTATTTTGAGAGTTTAAATTATTTTGGAGAGTCACATTACACATCTAAATTTATCTATTCTGTTGGAGATGCTCTAAGGAGGTAGCACAGGTTTTTCTTGGTGGCTGTGCCGTGCGTCTGCTAGCCGAGGACACCTGTGGTCGCACTCGAAGTTCCTTGTTCCTCCGGCGCTAAGTCATTCCGCAGTCATTGACACGCGAAAGGTGCGGCATCTCATCTACGTACTACTAATGTACTATGCTGCATCTACTCACCCTTTCTCACCCCAGGATCCGTGGGCTTTCAGGGCTCTTATGAGTTTCAGACACATGATGATGACGTCCCAGTTTACGTTACCATGTTGGGACAATGCCATTGCATAAGAGCCCGTTTAGACGGATGCAACATTTCCGATTCTGGGCAGAATCACCTGAATCTCTATCAAACACTAAAAAATCAGAAATGTTTCATCCTGAAATCATCTATAGAAATGATTCTTTTTTTTTAATGGAACAAATGATTCTTCTTTTGACACTAGCAAGAAGAATCGTTTAAAATGGTGTTTCACTCTGATTCTATTTCGTTTCAGAAATAATGTAGCCAAACGAATTGAGCATGTGGTTTGTTTCAACAGAAAAACGGTTTTCAGAGGAACCTAGACACGAAACATGCATTTTTCCTGAGAATCTTGCTCTCTATTAAACGGCCTACATACGTCTCCTTGGCTATTTGGCTCACGAAATCAGAATGCTGCCCCTAGATCATCTCTAAAAATATACTCTACAGCAACAGCCGTAGATTTCTGTAGGCGTTGCGTGCGGCTGCTTTCCATGGCGGCTGCCGCGCAACGCGGAACCGGTCGTGCACGGGCGGCCAAAAGATCGAGGCCTTGTTTAAGCTGCTCAGACTGTTTTTTGAGGTGCCCCTAGAAGCGGCGATGCCAATGCGGCACCCCACTGGAATCAGATAGCGGCAGTGGACGGCCGCTCTGCACTATTCTGGCCACTAGCTACACGACATCAGAGCATTCAGAAAATCGGATCGCATAGTCAACAACCAGAAATTAGATCGCCAACAGTTCGTGCGCACCGTTTTTGTCAAAACCTGGACCCAGATTATCGGAACCTCGGGCCTGACTCGGCGCGATTTCTTGATTCCAAGTTAAGGCACAACACATCCCCGCATGTGCCGTGATTCTCCAAGCAACGACGCCGGCGGCCATCTCAAATACTCTATACATTTATCACGCGTCGGCGTCGCACTCAGCTGCACTACTGTACAGGGCGAGCGACACCAGCTCCGTGTCAACGTTTGCTTTGCTCTTCTGCGACCGGCGGGACCCGCTAGTTGTATCAAGCATGCTCTGTGTTCTTCTAAATCCCGTCCCCGTCCGCTCACGGGCCGGGCGGTGAATGCAGTAAAAACAGGTGGTCGCTGTCGCCCAGGACCAAGAAGCGACTTTCGGCCGGTTACATACATCCCCGGCGACGATGCGACGTATAACCGCTAACCTATACGTACGGGTGACTGTGATGACTTTTCATGTACACTTGTCCACTTACAGATTCGGATTTTACTCTACAACCGATGTGCGATGAAGCTGAAACGACGGCACGCACATCATATGAAAAGCGCAACCCAAAAACGTGTCGTCGTCTGCCCCGGCCGCACAGCATTTGCATTGCCTGAACAGAGGGAATCGCGGTTGTGCGCGGGCGGCAGTAGCTAGCAACATGGTTGGGACGTTACAGGGGCGGGTGGCCGAACCGCCACCAGTCCAGGTACCATCAGCGGATCAGGTTAGGCGCAGCTGCAGAACAACGGGAAAACGGAATTGCCGAGGCCGACCGATGAGGTTAGGCTCGTCACACTCGCATTCACAGGACGGCAGGACAACCAAAGGTCCGGTCGTGAGTCACGCACGGTTCACGGCCAGGAAAACGAGCTCGGCCACTACCGAAAAGAGGCCCTGTCCAGCTTCTAGAACGTGTGGCATCTCGTCCAAAAGGTGTTTGGTGCGGTAGTTTATGGTATAGTGTGTGTGTGTGGATGCACGGCTAAGGACGCATCTGATCCCATTTCTGATCCACTGGGGGGAGGCTAATGCGAATGGGTGCAAAGGTGACACACATTACCGCGGTAATGCCGTGTTAGTGGCACCTTTTCTGTTGGCCTTTTTCACTTTTCTGAGAAGAAAACGCGGGGGGTTACTGTTTGCGGGGAGCCAAAACATATGCGTGCAATTGCGATGGAGAATTGGTGCGGCGTGTGATGGAGAGTTCACGTACCTTCCTATTCAACACAGAGCACTAGTAGGAATAACATATTGGTGAAGCGACTAAACAATAAAGTGCAGAGTGTGCGAGTATATGATAAGTATAATACTACACCTACGCGGATATTTTCTCTAGACTAGAAAAGAGGATATTTCTTTCGTGGCTATATTGGATTTGGATCCGTAACCCGATTATTGTACGATCCGATCCGATATAAGAAATGAACTGCTGCCGATGATCACAATTCACATCATGATACATCCCAGTTAATTCAAAAAAATCAACTGATGACGTGTAGTAGGCTTACTACATGACAAAAACAAGGCAGTACGAGACAATTTGAACTGTGCTGGAGTAGGTTTTCTAAGTCCATCCATCATACTAATAATCAATTATTCATGTTACACATGTACTGTACCACGCTTATCGGGTTCAAGCCTCGACAGCCCGGATGCGCACCGAGGCGATAAGAACGAACCAGAGCTCTCTATCAAGCGCCAGCACCAAGCACCACCACCCCAAGTCTCCTCTAGTATTTTAGTTTACTCGCTGCCTGTGTTCCAAAACCTTTCGTCTCTTTCCCCGTCTACAAAGACTTGACACTCGCAGCCGCCCGCAGCCCCGGCAGACTCCTTCCCCGCGAAGGCTTCTCCTTCTCCCTCTCTCCCTTCCGCTCGCACGCATTCTCCTCGGTTCCGCAGTGACGAGATGGCAATAGATCACGCGACGCCTCTCGGACTCAAGAGCAGAGGCGCCATGGTAATTGATTGATTCCTCTTGTTCTTGTGTCGCTCTCTGTTTCTTGGTTCTTGATTGATTTCGGTGGCGATGTTTTTGGACTGAATGTGTGTGCACGGTCCGCGCTTGCAGGGAGGCGGCGAGTGCGACGACGACGGCGCCGAGAACCAGCGGTGGCCGCCGTGGCTGAAGCCGCTGCTGTCCACGAGCTTCTTCGTCCAATGCAGGATCCACGCGGACGCGCACAAGGGCGAGTGCAACATGTACTGCCTCGACTGCATGAACGGCGCGCTCTGCTCCCTCTGCCTCGCGCACCACCGCGACCACCACTCCATCCAGGTCAGTAGAGCTACCAGCCTAGCACTGATGCTGATGCAGTACTGGCGGCTGCGTTCCCCCAAATGCCTCCTGCCTGCACATTCCCTCCCTTCCCTGTTCCATCGATCGGTCTCTTTGGGTGTTCCTGTTTTGTTTTTTTTTTTCTTCTTGGCAACCGACTGACTCACGGGCACGCGCTCCCCGTCACGGATGGGTTGGTTCGTGCTATCAGATACGGAGGTCGTCGTACCACGACGTGATCCGGGTGTCGGAGATACAGAAGGTGCTGGACATCGCCGGCGTGCAGACGTACATCATCAACAGCGCGCGCGTGGTGTTCCTCAACGAGCGGCCGCAGCCTCGCCCGGGCAAGGGCGTCACCAACACCTGCGAGGTCTGCGAGCGCAGCCTCCTCGACTGCTTCCGCTTCTGCTCCCTCGGCTGCAAGGTACTCCTACGAGCTGCGTGTGCACAGACTCTGTCGCATTGCGCGTTTCTAGACGCCACCTAACGCGTCGTCTTCGTCCCTTTTTCTGTGTACCTCGCAGATAGTGGGCACTGCCCGTGGCTACCGTCCCAAGAAGAAGCACGGCGGCGGCGGCGCTAACAAGAAGAAGAGGGCGGCACTTAAGGTCAAGGACATGCGCTCTGACTCGGAGGATTCGTGCACCAGCACCAGCGGCGCCAGCAGCGACAAGAGCAGCGTCGTGCAGAGCTTCTCACCGTCGACCCCGCCGCCGACCTCTGCCAGCCACCGCCGCCCTGGGAACAAACGCCGGAAGGGCGTCCCGCACCGGTCGCCCTTCGGCAGCCTCATCGTCGAGTACTAGGACTCTCTGTCAGCGCCTAGGCAATGCAACTCTGTACATGAGATAGCCCAGAAGAGAAGGGAATAACAGCCGGCGGCGCAAATGCCAGCGAAGGGCGAGAGCGGTAAGAACACACCTACCTAGCGGTGCTGCTATAGTTTGCTTGTTTTCAGGTTTTGTTACCTTACAGTTGCTAGTTACTAGCAGTGGTACCAGTAAGATAGATAGCTGCTACTTACAGCCTTCGTAACCGCGACTAAGTTTTGCAGCCTTGTACATTGTAATATACGTAGCATACTACTCTCCAATGCTAGATGTATATATACATATATACGTATCAGAATGTGGGGTAGCAATAGGCAGCAAGGTGTTCGTCAGTTCCTGTGTGCATCATCAGCTGTGTAATGTAATAAAAATAAGAAATGCTGCTCCAAATCATGCCGGATGGCACTGTTGGCTGCTGCTGGACTGCTATTGCAGGATAAGATTGGGCCGTGTTTAGATGCCCGAACAGGGATGCCGAATCACTGTTGAAGACTGTAGTAATTTGTTTTTATTTGTTAATAATTGTCCAAACATTGATTAATTAGGCTTAAAATATTCGTCTCGTAAAGTACAACAAAACTGTGCTATTAGTTTTTTATTTCATCTACATTTAGTACTCCATATATGTGCCGACATTTTGATGTGATGGAGAATTTTCTTTTTGCATAGTGGAATTTTGGGTGAAATCTACCATCTAAATAAGGCCTTGGTTTGATACAGTGGCTCATCATTCAAGAGTGCATGTGTCCGTGTCCGGTGTCCACCTGACATCCTGTTGTGAACCCCCAATCCCAGATGCCGCCGCGGCATTGCCCCTGCGTGTCCTCTCGTACGGAGAGCCCATGGACACTCCTGACTCCTCCAACCGCACGTCCAAAGCGGTTCCGGGAGAGCGCGCGCACATGCGTCGTCGGGGTCGCGACATGCCGGCGCGTCTGGAGCCTCCCGCCCCGCCCGCGGCCGCGCGCCAGAGGATGGGAATCGGAATCGGGATCGGCGACCGGGGGCACGTGTGTGGACGCCCCCGCGCGCGGTCGGTGTCTTCTGGACGCAGCCATGCCATGAGTCACGCGGCGCTGGGCGCCCCGGTTCCGTCCACCCGGCGTGGACTGGGCGCCGGCCCGAGCCGTGCCGTGCGACGCCGCCTAACTTGCTTGACCCGTCATTTGTTTGTCCCCGAAAGCGGCGGGCCCGACGTGGACGCCGCCGCCTGCCCGGCGTCGACCGCCTTAAATATCCTCTCTCTCTTTTTTTTTCTTCTACTGCGAACCCGTTCCCGTCCGTCCAGAAGCAGCCGTGCCCGCGATCGACGTCGCGCATTTATCGGCGCAGCAGCAAACCGTGTTCCTACGGCTCTGCTCTCCCACCAGCGGCTCCGGCGGAAGCCCTACTTCTGCTGCTGCGAGCGAGTGGGACAAAGCGCCACGAGCTTTGCTGCTGGCTGCTTCTTCGACAGCGCTCTGCCCCCACCCCCCGGCTTGGAAGATGCTCCGTCCCGTCCGGCGTCTTCACCACCACCACTGGTGCGTCCGTGCTACTGCTGTTCAGGCACAGCGCGTTGCGGTTGCAGCCTGCACCGATCGAGTCGTCTTCAGTCTTCAATGCCCGTTTGTCAACGTGCAGGCGCAGTGCCTGCCCGCCTCCATGGAGGCATGGACGATGAGGCAATTTCGTGCGCACGCCGGCACCATTATTATTCCGGGCCGGGACCCGGGACCAGCTGATTAGCTGAAGGCCGGCGGGAACCGCCACCGCCATGACATGTTTGACGTTGCCACCCACTATCCAACGCCCCGCCTCCCTCCCCCCTATGCTATGCTCTACGCTGCCGTCCACCACCCCACGCCCTGAACTGAATTTCGTTGATGTCCCTTTCCCGGGCCCGCGCGAGCTTTGGCCGATCGATCGGTCGCCGCCGTGACGTAGACCGGTCTCGCCGTCCCATGTGCCCGTGTCCCACCTCGTGGGCCAGGACCACTCGGGAGTCAGTCGCGACGCGTCGTGCACGCGGGGTGGGTCGGTTTGCTCGCTTCACATCGGACGGCGCCCGGGTTTCGCGATTGGATACCTTTTCCGATCCACCGTTGGAGGTTCGGTTCTTCGTTTCGAGAGCGCGAGTGTGCTGTGACTATGCATTGCATTGGACGCGTCGGCCATTCGCTGGCCCATGCTTGATTTGGATCGATCGCCGGCGTGGACGGCCCCGCTTGCTGTGTGGATAACGAAAGCGACCCGGGTTCAGTGTACTTGCGCACCCCGTCGCGAGACAATGGGAAGAGAAGGGTTCATGGTAGGCATCGTCATGTGGTGCGAGTCGTTTTTGGGAACTCGAGTTGGCCTTGTCACGGATACGTGAGATCATGGCTGCAGTATACTACGTCGTCTGGATAGACATGAATAATGTGAGCCGGCCAATACATATGCTCCACGTCGTTGTCTAATGTCTTGTGGGGTACGTAAGCTGCTTGCTTGATCAGCAGGTACGTACATCTGAAAACGACGATGGCATGCTTTAATCGTCGGATATGCATCTCCGTACAAAATTATGGGGGTACACACGAAATTGATCCTTGGCAATAAATTGGGACGGAGTTTTCTTCAGGACCATCGAGCGCCAAGAATACCGGAAGAAAATGACCTGTTTTGTTGTCTAGCATGGAACTTTGCGAAAACTGCCCCTAAGCGTGCTCGATCGCAGCTGTGAAGAGTGAGGTGCCACGATGCAACCCTGCAAATGTTCACAATGCTAAGGCCGTGTCCACAGGATTAGGCGGGAAACCGGAGAAGAGAGATTGGGAAGTTCTGCACCTACTAACTTTGCACACTGTCATGCCGTGTGTTGGAACATTAGCCATTTACAAGATAATAATACTCTAAATATAAATCATGACAGACGTAGCGTAGTCACGATTCCAATACTAATTAAATAAATTAAGCTATAATCATTAGAGGAACATAAAAAAAAGGTGGTATTGGAACCAAGAGAATGAAGCATAACAGAATGGTTAGAAAAAACTGTACCCTTGAGTTGGACCGGTGCCGTAAGCGATAGCTGCGCGTCACTATGCCCTTGAGTTGGACCGGTGCCGTAAGCGATAGCTGCGCCGTTACTCAGGTCTATCAGAGCCTCGATGTTGACAAACTCAGCTGATGCAGTGGAGTAACTTGATGTGGTGCATAGACAATCCGTAAAACAATGACTGAGCTCATTATCTATAAATGAGCAAATGGCTGTCATGGCTGGTGGAGGAGAGATGTTGATGACGATCGATCAAAGCAGTATCGTAATATCGCCTGAAGGTCTATGATGAAGAATGTGAGCAGTCACACGAAGCGATTCCTAAAACCTTGTTTGCCTTCTCTTCCTGTGCGTGATCATAAGAGCGAGAGGTTCTAGAGATCAGTGCACGCCCGGTGTGATAGGTTCTAGAGGTTCTAGAGAGCGGTGCACGCCGACGATCGGGATGAAATAGACTACGATGGCGACACAATAGAGAAAAGAGAGAAAAATCTAATTAACTGCCTTAAAAATTCCCAAAGCTAGGTATCATAGTGCCCATTTTACAAGAGGAGTTGATACGGGTATGTAGGGAGAAGAACCATGTACTCCATGTCAAGCAGTGTGGTATTAGTTGGTGCATCTTTCACCATTATTGGAGGGCTCAAATATCAAAGCCCGTTAGAAAACAGTAATAATGAATTCCTTGAGATCTATTAGAACTTGTACATTTAGCTTCGGATGTAGCCCTTATATAGGCTATGTTCGGCTGATCATACTGTTGTTGATGCTGATGCTGATTTGTTATAAGAGAAAAATACTGCTGAATAGCTGGCTAATAAGTTCAAGCGAACAGGACCATAAATTATAACAACATGATTCCGTGAAGAGGAATCCGGAACACAAAGATGCTTAGTATAGCAGTACCGCATCATGGTGCGTCCATCTAAGGTGAGGATTATAACAACCTGTCGTGTGTTGTTCCAGCAAAAAAGCTGACATTCAATGCAGGGCGCTGCTGCATCACATCTGTCCCAAATGTTGAAAAATCTGGATGTTGGATTTGTTCTTATGATAATCTTTATATGCTGAAGATCACGTAGTGTGGATTGATTTCAGTGACTTATCCGTGACGGCCCGGTCCATGCGTGCATCACGCACATTGGGCCTGAACACAGTTGGGTTGCTTTGTCAAGCAAAAGAAAAAGATCTCTGGTCCAACGCGTATTGTTTAGAGAGCCTGTATACTGCGAGCTCAGCCGTCACGGTGCGGCGGTGCGGATGCGACGACGGAGCCAGCCGCCTGCGGCGGCGGTTTCAAACAGTCGCTCGCGGCGGCAGCTCCCTCGCGATTTCCCTTTGCCTCTTGTCACACCTGAGTTCAACCCGACGAAAATCACTGCGAGTAAGAGGACAGGCGCGCAGGCGAGGATTAACGGCACCCGGAAACCCGCTCTCAATTCCATCGCCTCTAGCCGGACACCGCGTCATGTCATCAAGCCCGATGGAGGTCAGAGACCAAACCCTATCCCGTCTAGATAATTCAGCGTGTATTTTGATTTTACAGTGATGCATTCGTGGGCGTAAGCTGAACGTGTAGTGGCTTTACAAATTGTGTGGCCGTGCCGCATCGTTCAGTTACTCGCAATGGGATGGGAGCGTCCCAAATTGATAAAGAAACGCCCTGAGAATCTGACATTTACTGCCTTGAACTGAACATAGTTACAGCTTACAGCAACCATTGTTGGTGTTTTGCTGTCTTATCTGGGACATCCGAATGATGCTTTCGACCATGACAGTTAGCCTGATCGTTCAGAACTCGGCATTTTACAATACTTGCCTTACTAACACGTTGTGCGTCATTAAGGCTGCTAGCTGCAAGTTCACAACTGACAAAAAAGATAACATGTGCACTTTCGTCGGCCATCTTAGTATACACCTTTAATTAATTCCAAAGGAAATGTCTCCACTCCACAGTATGGCTTAGCAAACTTGAATCCAAAAACTAAGAAAGGCGGTGGAAAGCTTTAGACAAATGGTAGCCGCATCACGTATATGCCTCAGCTTTAATGGAAGCATAACTTTCGCGTGGCTTGATCATGCTCGATATAGCTCAGGAATTGATTCTAGCCAGCTTTTGTTCCCAGCAACTTTAAGCGTATGGTAGCCGAGGTGACAACTTCATCTGCTTTGCTGAAGCAGTTTTTTGACGTGGCCTGATAATATTGGATAGCGGAAGGGCAGATTCTTCTGTTATCCGCTTGTCAACAATTTTACGCTCTTATGTGGCTGTCTGGAACGGCCACTCTATTCTAGCAATATCAAATATAAAAGAAAAGATCTGGCGCGCATTCAGAATGATGTTTCTTGCAAAATGCAGATGATGCTTCCAGCTTGGATTTCAGAACTCGATGTCTTGATCAGTAAGCCCAAGAAAGGCTGGCAGTTCCCATATGTAGGAAAGCCCAGATCAAGTGCGTACATTGCAGCTTTACCCTTAGATCAAATCCAATCGTGGTGCCCATTTTTCACAAGTTACAACCAACTTGCTGTAATTATTGTACCTTTGCTTCTAACATACTGCTATAGTGCAATGTTTGCTTTCTTCTGAAATTATGCATGCTATTCTTTGAACCACACCCTGTAACTTACTTGTCACTGGCTGACTCACCACTACTCGTGTTATCTGTGTTATCCTGTTTCGCTCGAAAACGGCTAGAAGAGCCGAATAATTGCTGTTGCTGAATAGGTGTGGCATGTGCCGCTACGACATGGCTCCAGATTTTCTCTTTCCGTAGTGCCAGCTTTATTTATTGTGTAAAGTAAGGGCCAGCAAGTGGGATCTGCCCTTTTCCACCTCATGGCATCAAAACTATGGAAAGCTTGAACTTGGTAGCCCTTGTCCTTGCTTTTCCAGCTAAGCAATGATTTAGCCCATGGATCTGATAACTTCTTTGGTTCTTTCCATCCTTACAGTACCATGATGCTATTGATTTATCCCCTGTGCCCTATATACTATCAAGATTGTTCCACATTTCTGTCTAGGTGAAATATATTGGCTCTGACATGGCGAACATAATTTTTGGCATTTTTATTCATTGAAATTTCGACTAGATTTCTGTATCTGAATGGATGAGTATATGCTACACCTCCAAGGTCCTGTTGAGTAGTGCTAGTTATGTTCGATTTCATATGGAACATCTCAGAGATTTATCATGTGTGGCTTTGTTCTCTTTTGTTGGGGCTCTTTTACCCCCTTTTTCATCTTCTTAATATAAAGATACCAGCTCTCTTATGTGTTTGAGAAAAAAAAATATCATGATCTGTCCAGAAAAAAATACAGGGAAAAGAGCACTACACGTAAAGCAACGTTATGCATAAATCATCTATTTCTCACACGCATTAATTCACTCTAACCATAATGTTTTCCATGTTGTCAGCTCTTAAGAAGGGTATTGAGGAATGCAGGAGTGGAGGCCATCTCTAACTCATTCAAAGAGTAAAACAACTACTTTTCCAGACTTCAAAGAGCAAGATTGGGTCAGATTGATCTGATGCAAACCTGAAATCTACAGTACAAAGATGAACTGATGAGGTTAGTACTTTGTAGATGTCAAGGATATTTTGCTTTTTCTTAACATGAAAGCACTAAATGATCTGATCCTTATTAATGTGACTAATGCTTTTGGAAAAGAAGACAGGAAGATGATCCTTTGCCTCATGTTCTTGTTGCCTCCCAATTCTATGTGATATATTTCTACTCCAACCAATCTTCCATTAACATAGTTGATTACGTGTGTCAACATGATATGACATAGCAAAATAAAATAAAGATAATAATTGTCATCTTTGTAGGAACTCCTGATTTCGTTCTGTGGGTGTGGGAGCACACATTTAGTTGATACTAGTTGGTTCTGTTTTCTGTGTGAACTCTGAAAAATCGATTTCAGCACTTAACTTGGGGCACACCTTTTTTTTGAACCAGGAAAACAGCAGGGGAAGCCCCCACTGTTAGATTTTATTAAAACACAAAAACAAACACTGAGCCAAACAAACGGAAAACACTTCAGCTAAGCCCTAGCAAGGCTAGAACAAGAAGAAAAACAAAGAACCACTAAACAGAAGAATCAACCCAGGAGAGAAAAACAGATCGCTTGTTTTCAGAAATCCTATACGCTTGAAGTCGAGCTTCATCTTTGAGAGATCTTCTCCAGGAAGAGAAGGAAGGAGGTCCTCTCATGAAAATGAGGTTATTGCGCTGCTTCCAGATTTGCCATGCAGAGATAATGAACACTTCCATGAAGAAAGGATACAGAAAAGCTTGTTTGGCTTGTATCATCATTTGTAGGAAATCTATCGTAAGATTCCACTGAATGCCAAGGAATTGCCAACAGTGTTGGCTGAAAGGACAAGTGAAGAAGAGATGAAAGGTTGTTTCTTCAACATTCATATTGCAAAGGACACAGTTGTAGTTGTTGCCTTCCAACTTGTGCTTTTTCCTCCTAAGGATGTTCCTAGTGTTGAGTCTGTCCATTAGTAAGAGCCAGGAGAAAACTCTCAGCTTGTTGCAACATTTGGACTTCCAAATCCACAGGAAGGGAGCGGGGGGGGGGGGGGGGGGGGGACACATTCTTGTATGGGAAGTTGTAAAATTTAGAAGAAGTGTATGTGCTAGTTCCCCATATATAGTGCCATGTGTCCTTTGAATGTTCCAGTACTTGAATATTCTGCAGTAGGTCCTGGAGTTCCATGTACTCCTGGTGGGCTTGTTCTGACAATGGTAAATGAAATTGAGCCATCATTGTGTTGTTCTCTAGAAACTTAGCCACTGAAATTCGTTTATCTTTTGCATAAGAATATAATCTAGGGAATTTTTCTTGGAGAAGGTGGTTGTTCCAAACATCAGACCAGAAGAGAACCGTTGAGCCATTTCCAACTATGCAGCTTGAAATTCCTCTGAACATGTCACAAAGTTTCAGAAGGTCCCTCCACCAAAAGGAACCTTTATCTGTGGTAGCATGGGGTATTTGACCATTTTGATAGTGAGCATTCCAGACAAGCTTAACCCAAGGGACATCTTTCTAGTTGTAGAATTTGTCCAGGTGCTTCATTAACAAAGCAGAATTTTGGCTCCTCAAGTTGATTATTCCAAGCCCACCTTTCTTCTTAGGCTTACAACATTTCTTCCATGCTACCAGTGGTTTCATTTTTGGATTGCTCTCAGAACCTCTCCACTGGCAGTGTCGTCTAGCTCTATCGATATATTGAAGAACAGCAACTGGGACTTGAAGAGTACACATAGCATATGTAGGGAGGGAGGACATAACAGAGTTTACCAATTCTAATCTTCCGGCATGGGTTAGAAAATTAGAAACTGCGGAGAGCCTCCTTTCAGTTCTATTCATGATTGGCCCATAGTGCTCCACTCTTGGTTTTGTAGTTCCCATTGGCAAGCCGAGATATGTGAAAGGTAGGGATTCTAACTTGCATCCAAAGACTCCTGCCAGTAGCTGAGCTTTGTCATTTGTCGTGTTGAGGGGTACCATGCAAGATTTTCCATAGTTAACTCTCAAACCTATGGATTGAGAAAAGGATTCAAGCAACCCCTTTAGAATGAAAAGTTCCCTTTGAGAGGCTTTCATAACCAAGATGGTGTCATCTGCATACTGAACAATTGGATATCCAGCACCCTCATAGGCAGGAATTGGCAGCTCAAATAGCCCCTCCAAGTGGGCCTTGTTGACTGTGCACTGTAAGAGGTCAGCAACCATAACAAATAGAAAAGGTGAAATAGGGTCACCCTACCTCACCCCTCGCTTGCATTGGAACAGTTTGCCAGGAACTCCATTGAGAAGAATAGCAGAAGAACCAGAGCCCAGGATTTTTTGTGTCCAAAATCTCCATTTATCATCAAAATCCATATGCTTCATCATTTCAAGGATGGTGTTATGTTCAATAGTGTCAAAAGCTTTTGTGAAATGTAGCTTCAAGATGATTATTTCCCTTTTGGATTGCTGACATTGATGAATGTATTCATATGCCCAAGCCAAGCAATCCTGAATTGTTCTAGACTTAATGAATCCATATTGATTTGTATGGATCAGTGTAGTGATTACTGATTGGACTCTATTTCCCATTAGCTTGGTGATTATTTTAAGCACAGAGTTCATCAGAGATATGGGTCTGAAGTCATTTACATTTGTTGGATTGTTGACCTTGGGAATCAAAGTGATGAAGGAATTGTTGACGGCCTGAATGTTCAAATCGCCATTGAAGAAGTCAAAGCACAAGTTGTACACATCTTCCTTTATAATGTGCCAGCAGGATTTGATGAAGAGCCCATTAAAGCCGTCAGGGCCAGGAGATTTGTCAGCAGGCATTTGCTTTACAATTTCATCAATGTCCTCTGTTGTGAAAGGAGATGACAGGTGCTCCATGTTGTCGTTCCTTTGAACCAGCCGCTCAAGATTATATAGCATGGAGGGTGTTGTGGAATAACCCATTCTACCTTTGTATTCTTCCAGAAGGATAGCAGCCTTCTCATGATGATCAAATATGTCTCTGCCATCTTCTGCAACCAAGCTAGTGATAGTGTTTATACGATATCTTTCAGTAGCAACAGCATGAAAGAAACTTGTACTTTCATCTCCAAATTTGGTCCATCTGATGGTGTATCTCTTTTTCCAATATTCCTTTTTGTATCTCAGCAATTTTAAGATATGCTCCTTCAAAATGAGTCTGAAGTTGTACTCCTGTAAGAAAAGAGTCTTTGTTCTTCCAAAGCATCTAGAGTTTCCAAGACAGAGTTACAGTCCTTGATCGTACCGCTAAGATTAGATAAATTCTTACTCCATTTCTTAAGAGCTTGCCTTAAAAGTTTAAACTTGGCTGAGATTCTAGTAGCACTATTGGTTGCTCTAACATTGATGTTCCAGATCGACTGAACAAGATCAAAAAATCCAGGGTGTTGTATCCAAAAATTCTCAAATCTAAACACTTCTGATTTCGGGATTGAGGTTCCAATCTGTACTTTGCAAGGAATGTGGTCCGAAGTTGGCCTTGCCATTGGAAGCATCAACGTATTAGGGTAAGTGGAGATCAAATTTGTGGAGGTGAAGACCCAATCTATTTGTTCAAGCAGGGGAATAGACTGCATATTACTCCACGTGAAGTTTCTACCTTTCAGGGGAATTTCCAGGAGTCCCAGATTACTAATTATTTCGCACACCTTTTTTCGTTTTGAGAAATACAAACTATAGTCAGAGTTGTGCATTCTTGATAAGATCTTTATGTGAAGAAAAGAAGGAAAGGACAAAATGGTATGGATGGAATAATAGAAATAGACGACGCGTTACAAAAGCTGTCTGCATGCTGTCATAGGATGCATTCCATATCACCTGGCTAGATGCATTAGATATTACCAGAGTTCGATTACTTTTTGTAATGTTCTTTTCTGAAATAGTTCATGTGTTTTTTTTAAAGGTTGTTCATGTGTTTGTTATGTCTTCAGCGAGATGGTATAGTTCCATTCAGCTCATCTTCTTTGGCACGCTGACAGACACGCTGACAGAGTGACAGCCTTCACTTTTCCACTCTATTTGCACCCTGTATGGCATTGCTCATCAGAATCTTTAATGCAATGCACGCTGATGCTTAGTTGAACTTCCGTGGTGGTTACATAAGTATGCAAAAACATTGAACATCATTTGGCAGTGTTCTGCTGGTAACCTTACAAAATCAAAAGCACCCAAAATTAGGTGGCCTTAATCTTTCAAACGAATGGAACTGCATACCTCCCTTGGTCCGCATGTCCCCAGTTTTTTTTCTGTCATCTTGTTGCTGTGGCACTGCTGACCCCACTGAATGACAATGATTTCTTCATGCCATCCAAAAGAAAATAAATACACTGCCCATTAAATCAGTTGGGCCTTGACGATCTGGTCATCTGGTCCATTACATTAAATTAACTTGTGGCCTAGTTGTCTAGTTCTATATATTCATCAGTGTTTCTGTCCTGCCTGCCGAAGATAATTTGGCTCCTACCATGAGTTGCTTCATCCAGGACGAGGAGTGACGTATTTTTAGATAATCGAGGTAATCTCTGGCCTCTGTGCCAACTAAGAATACGCAGTCATTGGGCGTGACTTTGTACATGCAGTCAGAGAATGTACAAGCAGTCTAGTGTATACACTTGCGTCCAGATCTGTGTTGGACATGGTTAACTTGATCCTCAAAGGACGTTGAGTTTGGTGAGCAGACGAGCGATTAGTGATTCGTCTTGTCAGGCCTCAGGAATATAGAAAGGTGTTGGAGAAGTAAATATAAAGAAAGCAGCCGGTCTGGCGGACTGGCTGCTATTGTCTAAGTTTACTTGAAGCGAGAAGAAAACAACTCCTAGATTAATATGAGAGCGATTTCAAGATCATCAGTCGCTATACCTGTGTAGCCATTGATGATTGATAGAAATGGACATCGTATGATCTTTTGCATCTTTGGCTTTCGTGAAAGTTAGTCCTGTGATAGACAGTATTCTTTTTAATTAACCGTATGATTTTCAATCTTTTGTTCTCGTGAATGCTGAATGACTGAATATGTCATGATAAAACTCTTCCTTTTCACATTGATTTTGACTAACTGAAGCGCAGTCTCTAAACAAAGAACCAAAGTACCTTGTACACTTGATCAAGATATTTGGTTTGTAGTCACTGAGCACCACATTCAAACCATTTTTGACTGCCTGCCAACTTGAAGGAAGGAAAGGTGCCATGGTTGGAGGTTGGTTTCAGTCACCCCTGCCAAGTGACAAAATTTGAATGACTCTGTTTGCTCCATACCTTCATGTAAGTTAGGATGAGGAATGAGGAATAACTTGCATTGTTACTGACACAGCTGTATTATTTCATTTTATTAGGGAGCTAAGCATACGAGTTCACTCACTTCTACTTCTGTCGTCCTTTCATCCAAGCACTCAGTTCTCCTGTCTGCCCAAGGAGACAAACTAGAGGTAAAAAGGGGAGGCCATGAACGGCAGCTGCAGAGAGAGAGAGAGAGAGAGAGAGAGAGAGAGAGAGAGGAAAAGAAAATGAAAGCAGAGCGGCAGCGTCGGGCCCAGGCCCCAACCACCACCATCTTCTCCTTCCCCCTCCCCGTCAGCTTCTACCACTCGCGAAATACTTTGCTTTCCAAGCAAGAACATTCTGGTTTGGTTTGGTTTGGCCCTCACTCCTCTCACTGATCTGCACTCCGTAGCAGCAATTCCTCGGAGGCTCATGCCTCACACTGGCAGCATCTCGTGATTCGTCTCCTCCTCCGCTCACATTTCCCAGCTCCTTGAAAGCCCAGCTGCATAGATACGAGCACAGGCACCTACCTCTCTTGCTTCCATCATATGGCCACAATTATTTGGATTTTGGAGCAGAAACTCATGAAGATGCCATGCTCCAGTGCGCTGCTAGAACTTGGCAGTCTCAGGAGGATTGTCTGAGATAGAGGTAGCTGAGATTTACCCAACATTGGGGCTCAGTTTCTCTATCCTTTCCTCCCCTTTCAGCCCACCGGGGTGGTGTGCTTCCGTCTTCCATGGCGGCAGTGGCGTCTTCTTCTCCTGCAACAATTGCTGGGCCGCAGCCGACGTGGGTGCCCTATGAGCCAACCAGGGACTGCTCCCAGGGGCTGTGCAGTATGTACTGCCCGCAGTGGTGCTACTTCATCTTCCCGCCCCCGCCGCCGGCCTTCGACATCGCCGGCCCCGGCGATGGCGACGACTCCTCCGGCCCCACCTTCTCGCCCCTCGTCATCGCCATCATCGGCGTGCTCGCCAGCGCCTTCCTCCTCGTCAGCTACTACACCATCATCTCCAAGTACTGCGGCACCTTCAGCTCCCTGCGGAACATGCTCTTCGGTCCCCGCAGGGGCCGCGGCCGTGGCGGCGGCGGCGGCGGCGGCGGCGATTCGCGGAGCCAGGAGCCGTGGGGCGCCGTGCCGTCGGACGGGCTGGACGAGACCCTGATCAACAAGATCACGGTGTGCAAGTACAAGCGCGGCGACGGGTTCGTGGACAGCACCGACTGCTCCGTCTGCCTCGGCGAGTTCCGGGACGGCGAGAGCCTCCGGCTGCTGCCCAAGTGCAGCCACGCCTTCCACCTGCCGTGCATCGACACGTGGCTCAAGTCGCACTCCAACTGCCCGCTCTGCCGCTGTAACATCGCCTTCGTCGCCGTCGGGGTGGTGTCGCCGGAGCCGGAGCGCGACCGGAGAGACAACAACCCCGAGCTGATCCTGACGGTCGACGACTCCTCGGAGCCAGTGCGTGGCGTGCCGCAGAGTCAGAATCAGAATGTGGTCAGCGGCTACGGCGGTGACGGCCAGGTGGGCCTAGCGCCGAAGGATTGTCCGGGGAGATCAGAGGAGACCAGCGGCATTGCCGAGATAAAGGAGGACTGCGCGCTGCAGGTGCGGGCGTCGTCGTCGCTGTCCGACACGCACCGCGAAGGCCGCATGTCCATCGCCGACGTGCTGCAGGCCCGCATGGAGGACGAGCTGATGATGGCCCGGGAGAGCGGCCTCCTGGCAGGCTCGTCGGGACGGTGCTACGGGGAGCACAGCAAGGACGGCGGCGGCGGCCGCAGCGGCCGTGCAATGCCGGATGCAGCGAAGCGATTGCCGTCTGTTGGAAGGTCGTGCTTCAGCAGCAGGAGTGGCAGGGGAAAGGATTCGATTCTTCCAATGTGAGGCAATTGATTGATCCTCGGTGATGGTTCTTCGTCTGACTAGAATACATGACATCGATACTTTTTTTTTTTGGTGCGCGTGTGCTTCCGGTGAAGATCAAGGTGCCAGTACCAAAGTCTGCAGATCTCATCCTGTTTCCATCAGTTCCTGTGAATTGTCGTCTGCAACGTTTGGTGACTGGTGAGATCTCCTGCACCTGCTTGGTGTTTCTACTGGATAAAATTGTATAGGGCTTGGAACATTTCTTTCTTTTTACCTCTTTCTTCCATCTCGCCCCTCTACATGATTGGATTCAAGTTCAGAGAATTCTTCCTGCATTAGTGTGTTAAGTCTCTTAGACCATAGGTTTTTCTCCGGGTGAGAAGTCAGTCAGTCAGTCAGTCTCAGCACTGCCTTCTACTACTAGTAGTAGTTGTCAACTTAGAACAATCATTTGCTGATGTGTGTGTTGAACTTTAAAAGGGAAGTGTGACCAATTCAGCACGATTCATACGCTCGTGTCTGCCTGAATTATAGTATGATCTGATTACGCTCTGGAGGTGTTTGGTCTCGTTAGGTGGCCAATGCCTTGCTGGTCAATAATGCCGCCAGCTGACGCTGGGCAACACACCATTTCATTCAACCTTCTGTTATACGTAGCACAACAATTTGGGTGGCCATCCAACGTCCTGCGTAGTCATATAAACTTGAATTTTCCCGTACGCCAATTCGTGGTTGGGGTTAGGTTGGTGTCGAGGCTGGATCCACGACTGCTTATCATATGAAACTTGCACTCGACCCAGTAAGCCTGATATCACCAAAAAAAAAACTAGGGCATTTTTTAGGCCTCTTCAGCTTGTGAATTGGCTTGCAGATGTTGCTGGAAAGAAACATATTGTCTGTCCTTATGCCGTTGTCGTCTACTAGCATTTTGTTAACTGTCAGTACTGATGCTTGCCGAGTTGGGTAAGCTGGACGTCAAGCCCCCCATGCCAGGGGAGTAGTGATGTGCAATTCACGCAACGTTTTGGGCTTCTGGCCTCTGCTTTTCTAGGATGTCGGTGGAGGGTATCCTCGTCATTGAAAGGCGGTAGGTGCGGTGTGATGCGAGTTTGCACAACTAATCATGGCCTGCCTCCGCCTGCTTAGTGCGACTTTTCCTTCCATCATGCACTTGATCTGTCCGAATATTGCGTGTTTGGAGTCTTGTAGAATGACAAAAGGAAGGCCATTCAGCATTTTCCCGCGATGTGTGAGTATACTCTAGATGAATGCTGAATCTGTGCATGGGGAGGTGAATACGCTAGAAGAATTCAGAGCCCTGCGTTGTGGCTGCACGGTGTCAGGGGATTAGAACACGCGCGACATGAGTGACTCCGAAGCATAGAGGTGATTGGCCGGGCGGCCAGGAAGGTCAGACCGCGAAAGTTTGGGACGATTCACGGCTGGACCAGAGCTTGCGTAGATGTAAATGGCTGATAGGGAGATAACGTTTTGTTTCTTTGTTAGTTACAAATGGCCTTCTTCAAGAATTCTAGCCTCTTTGTATCCCGACAGCAAATTGTTAGCTGCTAGCTTAAGGAAGCAAGCTAGAGCAACTCCGAGAGTCTCTATGTATATTCGATAATGCTACGGGCAGGTCATCCGCCTGGACACTTAATTGCTGGGCATGTGGACCGCCCCAGGTAAACGGCCACTCATCTCCTCCGCCCGTAACTAAAAAAAAAAAAACAGAATCGCTATTTCCTCGCCCGACCATCGCGCCAGGCTCCACACGCTGCATCCTGGCCACACGTTCGCTCCACCGCCACATCCTGCGCGTGCGTTGCCGCTCCACAGGCGCATCCCGCCCGCGCGGCCAGCTCCACCGGCATCCGGCCGCCGCAGTCGCTCCATCGCGCCGCCTGCCTTCCCCACTCCGCCTCCACCGCGCGACCCGCCTGCACCACGGCATCCAGCCACCATGGCCGCTCCATCGTGCAGCCCGGCCTACCTCAACCCTAGTGGCCAGTTGCCTATCAGGTTTCACCCGTTTCTAGTGGCAGCTCGCACCAGTAGCTGCTACCTTCGCGGCTTCGCCTCTCCCTCTCCACGGCTGCCGCACTGCGTGCTCCCTCCATGACGGTTTCCACCGAAGTGGCGAGCTCCGCGCCACTGACGAGCTCTACACTGGTAAACTCCATGCGCCAACGAGCCTCCATTCCCAAGCAACAAGGAGATATTGCGCTGAAAGTGCATGTTGCAAACGTATGTTTCAAGTGTTTCAGATGTTTCTGAGGTATGTTGCAAGTGTTTTATATCAGTGTTGCAAAAGTAGATCGGGATGTTGCACATGTTGCATGGCTATATAGATATGTTTCAAGTGTATGTTCCATCTGTTTCAGATGTATGTTGCAAAAGTAGATATGAATGTTGCATATATATATGCATGCTGCAAGCGTATGTTTCAAGTGTTTTCAGTTGCTTCAAACGTATATTTCAAGGTTTCATCTGGATGTTGCATTTATTTTGCAGCGGTTACACATGTTTTTTTTCTGGTGTTTCAGATGTATGTTGCAAGTGTTTCAGATGTTTCGGACGTATGTTGCAAGTGTTTCATCTTAATGTTGCAAAAGCAGATCGGAGGTTGCACATGTTGCAATGGGACCCACCTGTTGCAACCCCCTGCTATAGCTACTGGGTCGCCGTGCATGCGCGTGGGAAGCGTACAAATGAGCGCGGCGCAGCGGTGGGTGCGGGAAGTGGAGGAGGATGGCGGCAGGGGCACGACAGTCCTAGCATGTGCGTGCAGCAGGGCACAGGCGTGAGCACGGACGACCCCCTATGCGTGTAGCAAGCGCGTAGAAATCCTTTTCTATTGATGATGGGTGGAATCAAATTTCATTTTCTGTTGACGAGTGAAATCATATAACGTTATAGGCTGCGTAGGAGCTGCGTCCGGACGCCTCCTGGGGCCGAACGTCCTAGCGCTAGCGTATCCCCTATATATTTCCTTATTGATAAGAATAGGTAGTTTGGTGAATCTTTAATTAGATCTCCAAATATCGATATACTCTATTTTGAATTTCTTATTTGCTAAAAATGGAGAGTGGGATTAGCTCTTTAGAGTGTGCATAAGACATAGAAAAGTTAAGAAAAATTGTTAGAGACCGGAAATATGTATAATGATCTTATTTAAATGGTCTTCAAACGATGATTTGGGGAGCGAGTTTAAAAGAGACTCTTGAAGATACTCTAATAGCTTTTTAATCTATTAGCTGGTCTATAAGTTGAACCTTGTTTGGATCCTCTAGCTAATAGCTAGTAGCAATACATTGCAATTAAGAGTCTGGTAATGATTTTTATTATCTAAATGGACCGTTTTAAGCTATTAGTTAGGTTATTAGTTGTGGATGTTTTCTGTACCTAATAATAAAGAGGCAAAATTTCCGCGTAAGATGTAAGTAAGACTCCTACTCCACTAAGATTACATGTAAGACTAGGTTGATACTAATCTAAATATATCAAACTCTGACTCGAGTAAGACTCCTACTCAACTAAGATTACATGTACATGCCCACATGCATCTGAGGCACTAATCCAATCCCAAGATAATTAGGATGCAAAACATATATCACGTACATAAAATCCTGGTTGTTTACGTGAGAAAAGACAATCCCATGCATCTCTCTATGGCAAAAAAAACAGAGAGGGACCCATCTCTACCCTCACGGTAAGAAGTAACGTCCGAGTCCTTCTTCTCCGTACAGGGGAAAAAAGAACGCTACTTCAAAACAACCAAAAAACGCTAGAGTCCTCCATATGACCGCGCCCTCTTCTTCTGTAAAAAAAGCCCGAGCTAAAAAAAGGCCTCCCTCTCCATAATAAAATAAATAAATAAATAAATAATAAAATAATAGCATATCGTCTTACCGCCCCGTCACCCCTTCCGCTGGCCCTTGAGAGTCCGCACTGTTAAAGAGTTATAGTCGCTTGCAAATTAATCTGTTGTCCACTCATGTCTAATGGAGTCTTCGTGTGAAACCGATACGTTGCCAACTACTATCCCATGGCTGCGATGGGTTCAACCTCGCCGGGTACATCGCACGGGCTACATGGTTCTCAAAAGGGCGATCACGTCGGGTGGCAGCGCCACGTCCGGAGGCGGCAGCGTGTCACCCTGCAGCACCATGTCGAGAGGCAGCAGCTCGTCTGGTGGTGACGTCGCGTCGATTGCCACATCACGTATCGAAGAGGAAACCATCGCCCGTCGGGCAGAGACGAAGAGACGCAACGCGATCTTTCGAGCTCCGGTCATGTCGGGACAAGAGGCTGAAGAGGTGAGGGGAGGATGCCACTGGGACAAGAAGATAAGATTGTATGTACGGACCGTACATTTCATATCCAACTGTTAAAAAGTCTAATGTATTTTTTCTAAAAAAACTATTGATAGATAAATTGCAACTCCCTATAAATTTTATGAAACAGTGAAACATAAACAAATAGATTACTTTATCATCCTTATTTATCATTATTGTTTAATTGTTTTTCTCCCGTTGCAACGCACGGACATATTTGCTAGTAGACTACTTAAGAGCTAATTTTAGTACCTAACTATTAACTCATTTTAGGATCTAAAACGGGTCCTAGTCTTGATAGCAAACTTCTCCTACCTCGTACTTTTTTAAACAATTCATACAGACGCAGAAAGTGACAATTCCATCCTAGCAATACTTGCACAACAAATTATTGAACCTGCTGTCGTTTTTTTTTTTTTGAGCAAACCTGCTGTCGGTTCTGTGCCACGGAGTCTTTACTGGTCACAGGTCGTCTTAGGCTGAGGTTGGGATAGGTCCAGCAGCAGTTTTGGCCCAATGCCTGGTTTGAGGTTGTTCACGGGTCAGTCTGCGACTTAGCAGACCTCAGATGGAAGAGAAAATGAGCCCACGTTAGAATTTCAGCCCGTTAACATGTCTTGCTGGCGGGCCTGTTTAATAAACCACCATAAAGCCAGAAATTCGTCGCAATGCGAAGACAGCAGGGGGCGACAAGCCGGGCTCTTATTGCTCTTACTCCTGGCTAAGGCCAGCAGCGAATAAAGTCCATTAGCCTTCTAAAAAATGTAAAAAAAATAATTAAGAGAATTAATTAATAAAAAATATCTATGGACATGCTTGCAAAGAAAAAATTGAGATTAGAAAGCTAACATGCAACTAGAGAAGAGATATTCAAGGGAGAGAAGGAAAGCCTAATAATCAGCTATACAAGAAAACTTGTTAGTTGGAAGAGTCTAAGGAGCCGTTCGGCTGGAATTATAAGCCGGCTGAAAAACACTGTTGACTGATTTTTTGTGAGAGAAAAATATTGTTCTGCTGAAAAAACAAGCTGAATAAGACGGTTTATAAGCCAGATGAACAGGACCCTAAATAGAAAACATAAGTTGGGAATATGAAGCGGCGCACGTGCGTTAAATAGAGATTGTGGCGGCCGCTGCACATCCTTGAACAACACTGAGGAAATGGACTGCTGGAGAGCTAATCATCACAGATCGAACGCTAAATGAAACATCGTGACAACATGCCGAACACACGCTTACACATCTACTAGAAAAAAGTAGTAAAAAAACAGCAGGAAAAGGGGGGGGGATCAAACTACACAATTACACCGAGGCGTTTCACCGGGCCCTTGAAAACGCTTATGCTTATAAGTACATGACTTTGAGTCATACGCTCGTCTCCTCGATCGCCGGGGACGTCGTCGGTCGGGCCCTATCGCGGTCCCGCTGCCGCGAGCAGCTGCTGCTCGGTGGCCTCGGCGTCGATGATGCAAAGCACGTGGTGCACGGCGGCGGCGATGTCGTCCGCCGTCGCCAGGCCGCACCCTTCCTCCACCTGCAGCAAAGCACGCCGTGGTTAAAGCACCTGCTGCACCTGCACGGACGAGGCGAATGAACAGTGCACATGTGCAATGGCCCATGGCCGGAGGCCCGGAGCAGGGATGACTGCTGCTGCATCAGAAACAAGGAGGGGTGGGAATCTGCGGGTACTTGACTCCACCACTGCCCTGCCCGTGGTCATAAACTACGGCACAGTGTCGTACTGCCGTGGCCAAAAATAACACAAGGACACAAGGGGGCGAGGACGGCAGCAACATGTACGCTGTCTCCCTGCCGCCTAGCCATACTAGCCTTTTTCCACCCATTTCTCGATGCCAGGCCTCGTTTAGTTACCAAAGTTTGGGGGCAAAATTTGCATAGTAAGTGTCCCGTTATACTATAGCAATTTTGTTTTTATTTGGTAATAATTGTCCAAACATTGATTAATTAGACTTAAAATGTTCGTCTCGCAAAGTACAACAAAACTGTGTAATTAGTTTTTTATTTCATCTATATTTAGTACTCCATATATATGCCGACATTTTAATGTAACGGGGAATATGAATTTTGCATAGTAAATTTGGGAGACAAACTTTGGAATCTAAACAGGCCTCAAGCTCCAGCGGCCAGGCTCAGTTCAGAGAAAAGATTCGCCCGCAAGTGCCTTTCTTTCTCTCCCTACTGAGTACACTGTACATTCATCGCCTTGCCAGAGTGTCTACCCTCAACAACTACTAGGGTCTACGGAGCCTACAACTGCACAAGTGCAGCGCAGCGCACAGCCATGGACAGGCGCCGACATGAGCACATGACAACTCATTGACAAGCCAGAGCAAGGCGTACATGCCCGTGCAATGCGATAGCTGAGCTCACCAAGGCAAGGCAAGGCATGTCACTATGGCAGTGGCACTAGCGTGCAATGCGATGCGAGCTGAGCTCACCAAGGCAAGGCAAGGCAAGGCATGTCACTATGGGCAAGCATATGGCACGGCAGGCAGGGCACGGCGCCTCGCTGAGCTCTCCGGTCAAAAGCAAGCACCAACGCCGCTTCTGTAGCATTCGTACTACTACCACCGGCGGGGAGCAAGAAAAGACCCAGCTGTCCAGTGTTCGTGTCAGGTCCATCGGATTCTCATCAGAGCTAGATTCGGGGGGAAACTATCGATTCCCCTCCAATAATGCATGCACTGTTTTGGGTGCAGGAAAGGACCTTTCCTGTGTGATGACTAATGACCCCCTGGATGTTTGGTCTACACATCCAACAGCAGGAGAATATCTCTGACACGCTGCTAAAGATGGATGCCGCCGAATCAATGGACATGGAGAGTTGGAGAGCTCATCTCAGCCTCTAGGAGTCAGGGTTTTTGTTGCTGATCGGTTTTCTATTGATTTTTGGTTCGTGCAGAGTGACCCTCATGATTCCTAAATGATGTGTGTGGAGACAGAGACACGCAAACTTTGCTGCTAGAATCGCTCGATTGGTGAGAAACGTGCAAGGTCCCTGTAGTTTTCGAGTTGTGCATCGGTTTGTGTTCACTGCAAAATCTTTGTCCTACTCCATTAACAAAACGCAGGAATGAATCAAAACTTAAATGAGGGAAACTTAAAGGCAGCGGCAAATGCGCGCACGCAAATTCTTACAGTATGTACCTTGACGCTGATGGAGTAGAGGACCAGGGCGTCCAGCGTGGTGACGCTGAGGTGGAGCACACCGAGGCGGAGCGCCTGCAGCCCGGTGACCAAGCTGAGGAGCTGCCCGGGCCGCCGCGTCGTCATCACGCGGACGCTGGCGTGCGTCTCCACCAGGGTCACCTCGATGTCGGCCACCCCCGACCTGCGGCCGTCCTCCTCCTCCCCCGCCGCCGCAGCAGCAGCAGCAGCCGCGGGGTTCCGCGGCGAGTGGCACCACACGTACTGCGGGTACGTGAAGAAGTGCGCGAACGGGGGCGGCGGCGCGTGCGCGTGGTCCGCCGCGTCCTCCGTCACGCTGCTGCTGCAGTTGCTCGTCGTCGCCGCCGCCGCGGAATCCGCGCAGCAGCTCTTGGTGGTGCTGGTGCCGCTGGTGGCGTGCATTGGAGTCGTCGCGTCAGGCTTCGCCGCCGCCACGTGCTGGTGAACCAGCAGCGTCCGCTTCTGCGCCTCCAGGCACTGCAGCTGCTGCTCCAGCTCCTTGACGAACTCGATTGCCCCTCCGACGATGGAAGCTTGGTCACCCTGCGAAAATTCCGTTAACTTTGTCAGGATTTGGACGGTGGACAGACAGGGTCTACTACACCAAGGAGCATTGAATTAACCCTCTGCAAGAACTAGACCGAAGTTAATGACAGAAGAGGTTCAAGAGAGGGACACATTAATGCATGGTTTGTTGGTGCCCGGCCAAGCCTGAACAAAGAAATCCAACAGTGAAGGGAATTAAAGGCTTAAAAGCAAGTGAATGGCTGCGGCGTAAAATAGTCACGGTTGACCTAGAAAAAGGGAAGCCATTCCATGAACTGCTCCCTCGAAAGTGGCGGGTCTCTTTCGGCAGAAGAAACATTCCTCCGCCATGGTTGCTCCGCCATCGCTTTCTTCCTTTGACGAACACACAACACTAGTAGAAGAACAGGTAGAGAACAGAAGAAAAAAAAGAACACGCTCGCTTGACACGAAGCGGTGTCCGTTTGCTACACGGCTACACGCGCGCGTACCCTCTGGACGTAGCTAGGCCTCCGGCATGATGGAGCGGAGCGCGGCGAGGTACTCGTTCATCTGGCGGCGGCGGTTGCGCTCGACGGCGATGTGCGTCATCCGCTGGGTCTCCGTCTCCTCCCTGGACATGCAGCTCCGCGCCCGCCGCCGCCGCTTCCTGACCCTAGTCGTCGTCGCGGCCGGCGCCTCCACGGCCGCCTGCTGCTGCTGCTGATGCTGATGCGCGTACGCCGGGGCGACAATGCCGGCGCCGTCACAGAACGCGGCGGTGTCGAAGAGGAAGCTGGCGGCGTTGAAGGTGTCGTAGACGAGCGCGGCGGCGTCGCTGGGCGGCGCGGCGCACAGCGCGTCCACTAGCGCCGACATGGAGGGCGGGTGGCCGACGGTCGCTCTCTCGAGCGCTCTAGCTAGCTAGCTCCCCGCGCGTGCGTGGCTGCTTTCTCGGTGTCGGTAAGCTCTTGGCGACGCGCGGTATCGTTTACTTGCGGGGGGGTGCCTACTGGAGTACTAGCACGCTGCACGCCGCACCGCCCCCCGTCTACTACTTATCGCTCTTGGCCGCTGCGTCGGCGGCGGCTGCTGCTGCTGCTGCCAACTGATCCGTATCTGAGGTTGTGAGCTCCTTGCGTTGGTGGCATGCGTGTGTTTCTTTCTCCCTAGTGGTGGGCTGAGTGTATACGGGGGAAAGGATAAGGTTTCAGGCGACGAACAGTGGATGCATGTAGGAGCTAGCCGTGGCTTCGGCAAATCGGCAGCGCCACAGTGACTCAGGGCCATCAAATGTGGCCAAAAGCTGCCTTCTTTTTATGTAGGAGTACCGACGCCGCGCTGTGTTGGCAGAGCTCAGAAAGAACCCCGGTGGAGCTGAAAGAAAAGTCAGAGAAGAGAGGGATATGGTAGCTCGGATTAATGGCGACCAGGACAATTAGCACCTGAGTTAATGAGGTGCCTGCACGTACAAGGAAGAGCTTAGCTTGTTTCTCCGAATGCCTCTGAGAATCAGACCAGTTATGCCCGTGAAGAGGATTAGAGGACCAATCAATCACACGGGATGCAGTTGGAGACAGTGGTAAGTACCAACAAGGCCACATGGATTAACAGTGGAGGGAGTAGCAACGAGACAAGCCGCAGCAGGTCACATGAGTAACGTGGGCTACCACTACTTCTGTGCTACGCGAGGAGGGTTAACGTAAGTCCTAGAGCGGTCAATCATCGACCACACCAGATTCAGTCACCAACCCAGGACCAGGAATTCAGGGATCGGCTAAACTCTGGCCGTTGTTGTACCGTACTGGTCGCAAAATCTATCCGCAATGTAATCTGCGGACTTGGGATCCAGTAGATAGGAGTGTTCGGTGTAGGCTTTCCTGGTGGCTACTCACCATCAGGGCTGTGCCGTCTTTATATTCGTGAAGTTTCTCTCTTAATGAAATACGGGTGAATGACCCGATCTCGAAAAAAAAGGGATCGGCTAAACTTCTGGAACACAAGCTGTGTGGCTGTTTGTGGACATTGATTCACGCCGTACTCGCCCTGATTTTACCATAGTACCTACGGAGATGGTGTCCTTGTGACCTTGTCCAAGCTACGGGGACACCGGGATGTCCGGACATGCGCTATTCATGCGTTTGTAGGCTGCAGAAACCGGTGCAGCACGTTTCAAGGAGCTGATTAGTGGGTGAGCAGCCTCTGAATCCATGTACTCCTCCGAGAAACGTCACTGAGTTGTGGTTGTGGAAAGCTACCTTTTCCGTATCAGTATCTGCCGTGACGACAGAAGAGGTGTTTGTTACGGAGGTGACTCCTTTGTTTACTACTACTCACGATGCGTGTAACGGATTCGAGACAGTACATGCAAACACACATGGCAAAAAGGTGCAGCTAGCAGCTAGAGGACACGGGATGTGCAGAACCCCAAATGACAGTATCAGATCGATTAGTATAATGTCCTGCGAGAATCTCAGCAGCTTTTAGCTAATCTTGTGTGTAAGAGTATAACCAAACATGGCAGCCAACAATCCGTCAAACCGGCAAGTGCACTCCAGTTAACCTTTGAAGCTTAAGTGTACGAATCATATGGTTCCTTGGTT